>VWZG01001733.1:543166-555209 GCA_013396735.1 Grallaria varia
GGGGACACACGGCCGGGATGGGGGACACACGGCCAGGGAGGGGGACACACGGCCGGGGAGGGGGACACATCCCCGGAGGGAAGGACACACGGCCGGGCTGGGGGACACACGGCCGCGGAGGGGACTCCGGGGCGGGCGGTGCGGAGCTCTCCGCGGTGCTGATGCCGCGGCNTGGCCAGCGAGGGGACACACCCCCGGAGGGAAGGACACACGGCCGGGCTGGGGGACACACGGCCGCGGAGGGGACTCCGGGGCGGGCGGTGCGGAGCTCTCCGCGGTGCTGAGCGCGGGGCCGGGGCCAGCGGGAGGCGGCGGCAGGAACCAGCGGCGTGGCCGGGAGAAGGGCAGGGGCTGGAGGGCACCGGTGCCAGCTGGGCACTGCAGGGATGCGCTGGAGCTGCTGGGCACTCCGGGCCAGCAGGCACTGAGCTGTGGGGCGCGCTGGGCAGCTCGCTGTGTCTGCGGGTCCCATCAGGGCCCCGTGTCTGCGATGGGGCTGGTGGAACTCCCTGTCGTGCCGTGTGTGGGTTTTGGGGGGTGAGGCTCCCCCAGGCTGGCTTTGCAGCAGAGGATGCTGATGGGAGCAGAGAAACTCTCAAGAGCTGCTGGGGCTGTGGTGAGACTCTGCCTGCCTTGAGCTGAGGAGAGAAATGGCCTTTGTGGTGAGCGCCAAGCCTGCGATTCCTGGCTGGCAGGCAGGGATTTATTACCAGGCTGAGTGAACAGCAGTGGGAATGCCATGAGTGGCAAGTGAATTCCATGGGCAGAGGAGCAAAAACCTTCCCTTCAAGTCTGTTTGTATAAATACCCAGGAGCTGCAGTGCTAACGGGGAGTCAGTGAGATTGTTATCCTTTCCCCCCAATTAATTGCGTGATGCAAACACAGAGACATGTAATTCTTGTTGAAAAAACCCTTTCAGCCTTTGGCTAACTGTGTGTTTGGCACACCTGCATCAAGGCTTTTGTGAGCTTGTGTTAAAAGGCAATTTCATTTTTTAAAAAAATATGTACAAGTGTTAAGCAAAAAAAAAAAAAAAAAAAAGTGAATTTGGCTTTGAGAATGTGAATGTGGGATTTACAAATGTCCTATGTAAGTACTCCTAACTTTTATTGCTGTGTAAAATTGGTCTGTCTCAAAAATGAATCTGTGATCCTGAAGGTTTTAAAGCCCAGATTGCCTTAACGGGCACTTAAATATTAATATAGTTTTATGGTATAAAGTGAGAAGTTGATATGAAATTCATGCTGCAGAAAATGTCTGGATTTCAGAATGGTTATGCTACGGCTCATTTGGCTCTTTCAAGATTTAACAGTTTTCATATTTACGTATTTGAAAGCATCTGACATACAGAAGATGGAAATTGCAGTTTGTATTCTTTCTGTGTTTCACTGATAATACCCCTTCACCTTCATTTTCATCTAGATTTGAGTGTTTCTGATTCAGAGTCTCTCTTTAATTTTATTGGGGAGATACTCTGGATTATTTTGTTAACTTATTAGCCTTGTTTCTCAAGAGTTCGTTAGCCTTATTTCTTAAGATATCTGTGTCTCACTGGCTTTATGTGCTGCTTTCTTTGGTTGTTTGATTTCCCCTTCATCTAGAAAATATCGATAATTTCAGAGTATGTTTGGAAATGCAAATCTGTGAGCCCACGTTTGCTGTTCACTGGAGTCCTCTTGACTTCACTGGGAGCTGAGGTGAACTGTAGGCTCTGGGAAATGTTGCTGTTAGGCCAAGGTTTCAGTCCAAACTACTCCTAATGGCAGGACCTCAGGGACGAATCAAGTTTAGTGGTGTCATTATAACTAGTACATTAGTCTGTTCCAAACCAACTGGATCAGGAGCAGATTTGGGTAAGCACAAAGAAAGAGAAAAGCAGAAAGGAAGAGAAAAGCAGAAAGCAAGAGAAAAGCAGAAAGACTCTTTTTGCCTTTGCTGTGCTTATAAATGATGAGCAGCTCAGAGATGTGCTTTGAAGTGCTTTGTTACAGGGACGTGCAGAGGAAAATTCCCCCACGGAAACACTGCGGGGAACTACGAGCGGTAAAATAGAGCTCATTGGACTTCCAGATGTGACACTGAGGGGAAACACCCCTGGCACGGAACACCCCCTTTATTTATAAAAGGGATCCCTGAAACGTTGGTGTCTCAAATATCTGCTTCTGAAAACTACCCTGGAACGATAAGAGGCAGGAGGTTTCTGGGGTCAGCAGCAGGCCAAAAGGACGGGAGGCCAGAGGGCAATCCGGGTTTTGCTGCTCCTGGAGAATTAAAACAGGTTCTGTTAGGGCTGAATTAGTGCATCCTCATCACAGAGGATGCTGAGGAGACACCAACACCGGGCTGAGCCCAGGCAATGAGGTAATGCTGGAGCTTGAGGAGATGAGAGCTTGTTGGAACAAGCAGATAATTAGAGAGCTGTGGTGTAGCAGGAGGAGGGAGCGTGTCCAGATAACCTCTGGAGCTGGAGGAGCTAATCAGGGAATGTGAGGAGGAATAGGGAAACCAGGCTGCTCCTCATTTACTTTTGTTTTTAGAGCATGAAAGGCGAAGCCAGTCAGTCTATCTAGGCAGGGCTTACTCTGTGGCAGGTAGGCTGAGTGACACGAGCATTAAAAATAACGCTTTGAGTGTTGTGTGGAGGATGCAATAAATGGGCTGGGAAGCAAATAGGAAAGACCGAGTGGAAGAGGAACGTGGGAGGTAAATGGATTTGTGAAACAGAGAGAGAAAAGCCTATTGACAAGCAAATCCCGAGTTGTCAGGTGGAAGTGCTCCTTCCAGTGTCATCTCAGTCATCTTTGGAACTCATGGCCATGGGGCACAGGGAAGGCTTTGGGCTTGGCTGTATTGAAATTCTGGGCTTGATGTTTCTGCAAGGCAGGTCTTTAGGTCATAGAAACAGGATTTGCTGTCATTCAGCCCTGAATTTCCAGAGAACACAGACTGCTGTCTCAGGGCATGAATCTGACTGGGAGGGACGGGGAGGGAAGGTTCTCTTTGGGAACGCTGCAGTTTCCTCAGTTGTCTGGCATTAGTCCTGTCGAGTTCTGAAGTTTCTTTCCCTTTTGGAAGGTTCTGTCAGTGTCAATATCAGAAGAAAAAAGGATTTGTCCTGCTCTCTTTTGGCAGAATTGCATTTCCTATCGTGCTGATGTTTTGTTGACATGAAAACATTCAGAGCCTCTTGAATATAACAGTGAAGGCAGAGTGTACGATGTTGAACAAAAAGAAGGTGAAGAGCTGAGGACACAAGTACTGCTGGTGCCTGGCTGCCCTTCCACATGCCTGGCACAGGACTCTGGGCATGGGAACCCCCCGTGCAGGGCAGGGTGTGCAGGAGGGAGGCCAAAGGGTGCAGGGGGACGGGGAGGGAGCTGAGCTCAGCATCCCATGGGTGCTGCAAGGAAGGCTCCTGTTCTGAAGTGACACTGGAATGGCTGATTAAAGGCAGCTGAGAAAGCACATCTGCTGAATTGATAAATATTGTCTCATACCACAAGCTGTGGCATCCCTTTGATCCTTGCTGTCCTGACTACGGCAGTTTTTGATCGCCTGCATTCTCTTTTCTTGGACAGTGCTGACAGCCGGGCTGGGGCACGTATAAAAAAAGCCCATAAATAAAATTAAACTGTATCTCAGAAAAGTGTCATTAGGAGCTTATTTGTTGCCTAATTTAAATAGTCTGAACACTTTCCAGAAAATCATTGTCAGAAGCCACAGTCCTACTTACAGTAGTGAAAAGTAATGGATGTCACTTTGATTAAGTGCATTTTTCTGAGGGTAATTATCAGCTAAGAATTGTTTTGGTGGATGCGGATGTTTGTGAATGCTGCTTGTGCAGAAGAATTCAGCAACATCTCTATAAAAATTTTAACATCTCCTGCTTGAAATCAAAGATTTTTTGGGTGTTGCATAACAAAGAAGAGAGACTTGTAACAACTGGGGCGAATTCTTTTAAGTTTCTGCTCCCAGGTTGGATGGAGTCTGAAAACTCTTTGTCTGGGATCTGACATCTGGTTTTAGTCTCTTTAATGTGTCACTAAGTGGTGGCTCTAAATCACAGGTCAGACTCTGCTTGGCATGAGCCAACGGAAGAGCTGCAATCACAGCCTTGTAGGATCCTGCCCTGGCAGGTTTCATGCCAACGTGCCCCAAGTGAGTTCCTGATCAAATGCATCATTACAGTAATGGGGCTGGGCAGCCCCGTGTTCCTGAGGCAGGTTCCTCCAGTATGGCTGTGACTGGATCCCCACTTCATCGCCATTTGATTTAATGGGCAATTGTCCTCATTTGATTTGGAAGAGGCAGATGTTAATTTGAAAATGCCAGGTTGTATCCAGACGTTAGAGACATTTCTGTGGTGCTGAGGTAATGGCCAATATTTTAAGTTGCTGCAATGTCTGTTCAGCCTGAAGCATTTGTGCTAGTGCAGGTTTGTGCCTGGAATTAGCAGATCCAGCTCTGGTACCTGTGTGCCACAAAATTCCTCTGGGAAAGGCTCTTCATGCCCCACCTGTGTGGATTGCTTGTAAAGCAGGATGAAAGTATTTATTGCCAACATCCATTCCCTCAGTTGGGGTGCTCAGACCCAGCTGCCACCAGCCCTGGGGCAGAATCCCTCAGTTGTGATGCCTTAGCCCAGTTCCAAACCAGTAACTAACCCTGGTGAGGGTGGTGGGATCCCAAACAGAAACTTGGGAGTGCCTCTGTGGCCACTGGAATTGAACTGCTTGGCAAAGCAAACCTGGAACAGTTATTGATGGGATGGGGCTGTTTTCCTGAGCCAACACTGTCAGAAAGTCTCGGTGTGACAGTACAAGAGTTTATTCCTGTGGCAGGACTGCTCCCAGGTGGGACTGCCCCTGCTCCCAGGTGGGACTGACCCTGCTCCCAGCCAGAGCCATCCTGGCTCCCGGTGTGCTCCTGAGCCTGGGCAGGTGACAGGTACAGCCGTAGCTCCTTCCAGGGAGCTGTGCTGTGTCAGCCAAGGCTGTGGACAAGGCCAAAGCCATCCCCAGTCTAAGCTGTGGGAGAAACTACTGGGAAGGAGTGCCAGAGCTGGGACTGGATACCCTGCACTCCTCCAAGGAGACTTATTGCTCCTCCTGGAATATGGGATGGGCAGGAGCACTCCAAGCCACCGGTCAGCCCCATGGCCCTTCTGAATCACGGTGATGTAGGTCCAGCCTAGCAGAGCTCAGAGCGGTGCAGGGAAAAGCTCTCGGGGCAGGGAGTTGTTCTTAAATCTGCTGCCACTCCCACTCTCCCCCTTCCAAGGAAGAGTGACCATGAAACCCGAGCTCCACAGCCCCGGGTCCTCTCCAGAGAGGGTTTCTCCAGCAGCTCCTCACCCTTAACCAATGCAAAGTCAGCATATTCAGCCTCTGGATTCCTCAGCCCAGCTCCAGATGGGATACACTGGCATGAAGAGCACTGGAAGCCTGAGGCAGATTTATAAAGCTGTTTTGGGCTTGTGTTTGTGGGTTTTTTAACAACAGACAACATTCTTAACTGAGGTTTGCTCTTCCAGTTGTTCTGAAAGGCTGCAGGGATGATTCCTGATGTGGTGCCTTAATTGCAGTGCTGTTTGGAGTTTTTCAAACGGATGTCTCCCTGTCGCTACTGGTGTGCTGTTGAGTATTCATCTCAAGGCAGGTACCCCTGGACATCAGCAGGAATATTAAGAAAGTTATGAAAGTAATAGAGCAAAGAAGAAATGCAGCCTCTCTTATAATTATATCCAGTATTTTATTTTAAAAAATCGTCATTAGTCTTTTCAGGGATGTTGTTTTTACTGTCAGGAAGGGGCCCTTGTAGCAATAAAAGAAGTGCACGCAGTGGCCTGGTGGAATGAGCAGAGGTGTCCCTGGAGTGCTGCAGAATGTACAGCTGTGCCCTGATGAAAAGGAAGAACAACATTGATTTTCAGTTATTTAGTGCAATTTAACACTATGGGCTCGGATTTCTATCCTTCCCTGGGGTGGTTTTTTTTCCCCATTTGTTTACTTTCCCTTTGGTTTCTTTTCAATTTATTGGGAGAATGGGCTTGAAAGAGTGCCCAGCATTTCCAGGTCCTGGAGGGAACCTGTCTGAGTGAAGGGGAGGGCAGGGACGGGGATGGTCACAGCCCTGCTGGCAGAGGTGGTGCAGCCCCAGCAGTGACTCCCAGTGGATCTGACTGTTTGTTTCGTGTTGTGTGGAAGAGCAAAGGGGAAGGGCAGGACCCCAAGGAGGAGTGACAACCCCCATAACCCCACAGTGGGCACTGGTGGGTGCATTCCCAGGGATGCTCCCGGGGGCTGCCGTTGGCCTTTCTCGAGGGAAATGAACCACACTGGCAGGATGAATTGTTTTACTCCCCTCAACCAGTTTTATGGGACACGACAAAGGTCCTCATTGAAAAGTTTCCTGTGAAAGGGCTGCGGAAGGACTTGGAAAATGTTGGAGTCTTGGCTCCTGCCAGGGTTAACTGGGATGAATCTCCTTCCATGTGCTCTTGGCGTGAGACTGAAGCCTGGTGAGGACATTGCTGGTTGCTCCAGCTGTGCATGGCCCTGGTGTCCCTTTCTGCCCAGGGCTTCTTGGAGCTCCTGTGCTGCTTAAATCTACAGGGCACGAGCAGGGAGCAGAGCTCGTGTGAGCCAGGGGGAGAAGCTTGGCTGATTGTAAGGGCTTGGCAGAGATCTGTGGGGCCGTGGGTCCCTTTAGCACTGGGGGGGTATGGTGAGTGGGTGACTGTGTCCTCAGATCTGCCGACACAACGATGTTTGTCATCCCAGCAAAGCCCCGTGCCTGCACAATCCCAAGGGACTGTTGCCTTGGCTGAGGGTGGAAGGTCAGGCTGAGGCCAAAGCTGTCACCAGCCCTGCAGTGACAGCACGAGGAACAGCTTGGCAGCTGTGGCTGTAATTGCAGAGAACGAATTACATTTTTCTGCCATGTTTTCCCACTGCTTTATCTCATCACAGTTGCATCCTCGTTCCCAAGGGAAATAATTTACTGCTCTTCTGAAGGTGGTGCTCGTTGCTTTTCCTCTGCACAACCTGCTCAGTGCCTGACAGTGTGCAGGGAGTGTCAGGGCTCAGGCATCTCCCGGGGGGCTCCTCCTGCACCCAGACCTGTCCTAACACCAGCCCTGCTCCATGTGAGCTGCACTCTCACAGTGCCCTGGCTTGTCCTGGGAGAAGAGATCCCAAGCAGATGCTAAATGTCTTGGTTAACGAGTCCCCCCGTACATTCTCCCCTAAGGCATCTCAGAGACTTTTGTCCTGGGGTAGGCTGTGCGGTGGAGGGGTTTAGAGAGGAATAAAAGGCTGCAATTTGAACCAAAACATCTGTGCCTCTGAGGAGTTCCGCCAACAGAGAGGACTAAATCTTTGCTGTCTGCTATTTTCAGCATTGATTATGGAGGCAGATGTGAGCGCCTTGCCTGCGAAGCCCTGCAGCAAGTGCAGATTTCCCTGCCACGCTGCATTTGCCTCTGCTCCACTGGCACTTGCCTGCATCTCTAGCAGAGATATAGGTATTAATTTGCAAATCAAATGCCTCATATTCCTGCTGACTGACAGCTCGGGGAGTGGGTCACACCGGCTCTGTGCAAAGCCTCTGCCAACAGGGCTGTGCTGGGCAGTGCAGGGGGAGCAGCACCAGCCTCCCAGTCCCCAGATGAGATTTCTTCTATTATCAGTCTATTAGCAATAAAAAAAATTAATCTTCCATTCTTTCTTATCTTCCAGCAAGTTCAGCATCCATTGCTACATCACACTCTGGATGAAATAATAGCTCTGAATTTCATCTGCTCCGTGCTCTTCTTTCTTCTCTTTGTGAAGCATTTTGTTACCATTTCAGCAAATTTATGGCTGTTTTAGTGCAGGGAGATGATCAAAGTCCAACCTCCTGGAGGAGGCAGGTCCCTGCGGTGGCAGCCTCTGCTCTCTGTTCCATCCCCACAACCTCACTGTGGGTGTCGCGGGATCTCCTGTGCGTAGCCAGAGGGCTGGAAGGAGGTTTGCAGGGCTGTGGGTCTCCTGGCAGGCTCTGGCAGGGCCCCTTTAATTTTTGTGGCCAATAAATAATTGATAAGGAAGAAGTTTGTGGTGGCAGAGTTGAAAGGCAGGGCTTAAGTCTTGGTGGGACGGAGAGGTTGGGGATGTTAGCACGTTACCTGCAGATTAAAGGAAAGGGATGTTTTCCAAACCTCTGAGACTCAGAAAACTTGTCCCTTCAAGCAGTAGGCCTGCAGTGGTGGGTGAAGCAATGCTTGCAAGCACTTGAAAGAGTTATTTTCTGTTCTAAACTGAGTCAGCCATGTGGTGCAGGGTCAGGTGTGCCCTGCAAGGGCCATCCGTGGCTTTCTGGAAGAACTCTGGGAGCTTTGAGTTGGCTTTCCCTCTGGACTTGCAGCGGGGCCACAGTTGCTGGGTCTTGCTTCTGCTTTCCTCGAGACAGACCAGATGGATCCTGGGCACTGGGAGGGGCTGGCTGCCCACGGTGCTGTGTCACCATGTCACCATGTCACCGTGCCAGTGGATGGGGTGTTGTGCTCCAGTGGGCTACAGTGGCAGCTCCCCTGGCTCCCTGGCCCTGGAGCCACTGCCAGCGGTGGGGCAAGAAGCAAGGCTAAGCCCTTGGCTCTTCCCTTGGGAGCAGGGCAACCTTCTGCCACCCAGAGGGGGCTTTGTGCCCCCGAACGGGGCGTTGGGTGGTGCGTGAGCTGATGGAGACGTGTGTTCTGTCTCCTTGGGATCACGTGTGTGATGTCTCTTTGAGGACAGGTGTGGGCTGTCTCCCCTGGGGACAGGTGTGGGCTGTCTCCCCTGGGGACAGGTGTGGGATGTCTCCCTGGGGTCACGTGTGTGATGTCTCCCCTGGGGACACGTGTGTGATGTCTCCCCTGGGATCACGTGTGGGATGTCTCCCGGGAGCAGGAGTTGCCAAGAGGAAGGTCTCCTCTGTCTGGGAGAGAGGAACATTCCTGGGGAGCAGGTGGCGAAGATGTTTAGCAAATGTCAGCTTGAGACCTTGCCACACTGTGGGCAGAAGTGACATTGCCGAGAAATGTGTTATCCTGTCAGAAAGGAGCAAAAAAACACCCCAGTTAAATGTTTACGAGCAAGGAGGACCTTTGCCAGAAGTGGGCGTTTTCCCATCACACACGGAGGCTTTTGGAGCGTGAGCTCCTTGGAGCAGTGGGAATGCTGCTCCAGCACTGTGACTCTTACCATTAGGACATGAGCATCTGCCTTATTGCTGCTCGCCTTAATTATTCCCCAGAGCGATTTAACTGGAAAATGGCCTTTTCACCACCTGCAAGTGCTTGTTTGTAGGTGAGCAAAAAGCAGCTTGGACAGAAAGGGTTCCTGCAGGCAGGTGCTAAATACAGCTCTTCAAAGCCTAAAACTTGTGCTCTCAGACAAACTGTGCCTGTGCTGGTGTGGCAGAGACCGAGGGAACCTCGTTAGCCCGGTGTCCACATGCCAGCCTGCGAAGTGCATAATTACATCTGGGCTGAAAGCTCCGTACGGGAGCATTGTTAGAAAAATTTCTAATTGAATAAAATGTGTGGTAATTGGCTCTTAGGAGAGAGTTTAATTGAAATAATTGGTGTGGACACTAGTATGCTAATTTAGTTTGGTATTTCCAATGCGCAGCCACGGTGTTTGTTCAAGGGCAGAAGAGGGGATTAGGTGGTGCCCGTATTTCTCAGCCAGAAGTTACAGCTGGTCTCTGGAAAGGCATTTATTTGACAAAGTATTTACTCACTGTTCTTGCGCTTGGGTTTTGAAGATGGATTTGCTTCATTACAGCTCGATGCAATTACTCCCACGCTGCTGAGAGTGAAGGCCTTCTCTGACACTTCAGTTCCCACTTCAGATGACTTGAGGTTGGTCTTCCTAGTCAGCTGGAGCAGCTCCAGCTCCCTGGCACAGGAACATCCCCTTCCTGAGGTTCTCACACATGCCAATGTGCATGAATGTGCTCACTTGTGTGTCAGCAGGAAAGGGGATGTTGGTGTCGCCTGCCTGTCCTTTCCTTCCACTTCTTGGAGCTGCCTCAAGACCCACCAGTCCCAACTCAGCAAATCAGCACCATGAGGATTTTTCCCATGTGCAGAAGGACTTTACAGTCTCATTCCAGCACGGAGATGCCCCAAATTGCCATCCCAGAGCTGCAGTACTGGGACTGCTGTGAGCTGGGTCTGTGGGGTCACTGGAAGAGTGGGATGGTGACACAAAGAGCCACTGCAGAGCTGGGCCTTCAGCACTTGGCCATTTTCATCTTTCTCCAAAGTGCTTTTAAAGCTCCGTATTGTCACTTTGTTCGGGTCCTTCCCACACAGTATCTGCACTTAGAACTGCCCAATGCTGATGGGGAGATTTATTGCCAGCAGCTATTGTGTGAAAATGGAGAGGAAAACCAATTTCTGTTCGGCTTTCGTTATGGTCTCTAGTGGGAAATATTTCTGTCGCGCTAAGAACTCGTAAATGGGTTTAGTGCCGGATGCAGGGCTCGGTGGCTCAGCAAGGTTCAGCCTCCCAGGCTGCAGCAGCACAAATGTCTCTGCTGCCAGGCATGTGCAAACCCCCCCGGGCTGATTCCTTCCTAACGGTGCGGGGTTCAAATCAAAGCCCCCCAAATGATGGGGAAGGGCACAGGGCAGCTCTCAGTGCCCAGGGGCCGGGCTGTGTCAGCAGGAGCGAGGGAGGGAGCCTGGGCTGGCATCTCAGCAGCAGGCAGGAGGCAAAGGAGGGCTGTTCCTCTCTGTGCAGGGAAGGATGAGCCAGATGGAATGCATGGCTGGATGAGTCCCCTGCCCTTCCCCGGCGCTGTTTGGATGTGCTGGTGGGATCCCCCGTTCCCGTTCAAGGGGGATGATTCATGGGAGGCACGGCAGGCGCTGCTGATGCAGCGTGTTAGTGAGCACAGGAGAGCTCTGGGACCCGCTCTGGGACCTGCTGGCTGCTCTGCTTGGGAAACTTTGGAGAGCTGGAACAAGGATTCCAACTTTTAAGGCCGTTTTACCCCCCCCAAGCCTTTTTTCCCCTGTTTCCCACTAGCAGATTGTAGGGAGAGAAGGGAGTACAGCTGAGCCTGCTGGTGCTGATATTAACACAATCATGACAGAATTTAATTTTAATCCCATTAGACATCTTTAGTGATCAGGGAGTTTCTCACTTGGTTTAATGGACTCTTTTCCACATGATGAAGCTGCAAGATCTGACACTTGTTATAAATGTCTGTTTATTAAACCATCTTTCATCCTAAAAGCTTCTGCCTGGCCGGAATGGATATAAATGGAGGGGATGATGTTTGAAGTTCAGTCTTTAAGGAGACACTGTGTAAAAAATTGCAGCCTATTCCTTTTTAATTTTTTTGGTGTGTCTTTATGTGGGAGATGAGAACAGGCCAAGACATTTTTTTTCCTACATTTTTACTGTAAATGTATGAGGCAGTGGAGACCTGGCACCCGTGAAACGGCATCTGCTGTCACACCGGCTCCTGGAGCGGATATTCCCTTCCCAGCAGATGAGCCAGGCATGGGAGCTGAACCAAAAGCTGAGGAGATGGATAATAACTTGACTTAAAACCCTTTTGTGTGGCTTTAGGCCAAGCTCTTGCTTTTGGCCAGGTGTGATCGGCACAAGGCAGCGCAGCTGGACAGCAGCTTTGGGGAGAATTCCAGGGGTTTTGTGCAGAGGAGTTTCCTGGAGCATTTTGGCTCAGGGACGAGTCTCACGCGGGCAGTGCCCACCTGACCTCACTCATTTATTTCAGAGAGCACAGCAGGGGGAGGTACCTTGGAAAAGACCTTCACCCTCGGGTAGCTGCTGCATTCAGGGCCTTGGGGAAGGTGGTGCCTCTTCGTGGTGGTGCTTCGGGTGGTCCCAGCACCACACGAGGAACATTTCTCCTGTTAATGCCTCCGTGCTCACCCTTTGGCTGAAGGTGGAAAGAGAGAGGTCTTTTCATCAGATCCCAACAGCATCCGGCACGGCGGGAGCTGTGACTTGGGAATGGCACATCCCTGGGTGCAGGTGA
>VWZG01001733.1:557396-572927 GCA_013396735.1 Grallaria varia
TGCATCCCTCCCTCCCTGCATCCCTCCCTGCCCGCATCCCTCCCTCCTTGCATCCCTCCCTCCCTGCATCCCTCCCTGCCCGCATCCCTCCCTCCTTGCATCCCTCCCTCCCTGCATCCCTCCCTCCTTGCATCCCTCCCTGCGCACAGCCGGGCTGACTCATGCTCTGGAAAGCGCTGCCCATCCCTGCTGGCCCCGGTGCCAGCTCAGCGCGGGTGAGGACCCGGCACAGGGCTCATTAAATCTCGGGAAGCAGGTATTGACCCCATTAGGTACTCACCTGGAAAAGTGACTTGGCCGTGCCCGATTGCTGTGCTCTGCCTGGAGACTTTTCCTGCTTCCCTTGCAGATGTATATTTAGATTTTTACCCCCGGGCTTTTAATGCCCTCGCTGGCTGGCGCTCTGTGACAGCTACACCCTTACCTTCCCTTTTCCCTCCAGCCTTTTTAACCTGCTTTGGGAAGCAGTGGGAAGAGATTGGGGGTCACTGTGGTCTCACTGCCCTGCTTGTGAGCGTGTAAAACGCCCCACGGAAATGGGGATGGCGTTGGATTTGTGGGGGTATTTGCTCAGCAGCTGCTCGGGCTGTGCTCTGTTTCTCTTCCCCCCGCCAAGCGATCCCAGGTTAACATGCTGGGTTTGCACTTGGAGAGGTAAAAATGGCTTTGCAAAGGCTGCGATGACAGTTCTGGGATTTGGAACTTGCGTCGCAGTTACATAAGGGCTCTTGCCAACTCCCCGGCTGGTTGGTGAAGGGGCCCTGCCATAGCTGGTGAAGGGGCTCTGCCACAGCTGGTGAAGGGGCTCTGCCAAAGCTGGTGAAGGGGCCCTGCCATAGCTGGTGAAGGGGCCCTGCCATAGCTGGTGAAGGGGCTCTGCCATAGCTGGTGAAGGGGACCTGCCATCCCTCCTCCGGGCCAGCTGAGAGGGGTTTTGTTTGGGATTGCCCTCCATCCATCAGTGGGTGGGCTGGCTGAGCCCCCGGCAGTGGGAGCTGTGGGTGCTGGGGCTGCTCGTGGTACTGGGTGGGAGGGGAACCACTGGGCACTGCTGCCCATTACTGGGCGCTTTCTGCACTCCTGGGTCCTCTCTTCTAAACACTAACACTTGGAAGTTGTTAACATTTGAAATGTTAATGCAGAGGACACTTGGAAGAGGAGAGAAATCAAAAGCACTTTTCGTATGAGCCTGTCCCCCTCCAGGCTTGCAGTCTGCCTGCAAGCTCTCTATGTGTTTTCTTACTTTACATAATATTTCCATCTCTCTCCATCAGTCCAGCTCTTCAAAGGCTCCCTTCTGTTTCCAGCTCTCTTGCTGCTGCTAAATTCACTCTCCTCTCCTTTCCAAAGTGTTTCTTCTTCCCCAAAACTCCCATGCTCTGGTTTCTTGGAGGAGTCTCCCAAACTCTGCCGAGGAGTGGCCGGGCGATGCCGGGAGCTGCTGCCTGGGCGCTGTTTGGTTGTGCTGCCAAGACTAAATAGGGAAAGCAAAGGAGTAAAACACAGCCAGGGAATTTCTGCCTGTGTCAAACAAATCTTCCTGGGCCCTTGGTGTCTGCCATGGCACCGGTTGGCCAAAGGCTTCTGGAGCTCTGTGGTGGTGCCAGGGAATATCAGCATTCCTCTGTCCTGGAGGGTTCCTTTGGTTTGCTGTGGTGTTCCTGTGCCCTGGAGGGTTCCTTTGGATTGCTGTGGTGTTCCCCTGCCCCAGGCTGTGTCCTGGAGGGTTCCTTTGGTTTGCTGTGGTGCCAAACACCCTCCAGAAGTGCAGTGGGGATGGAGCAGCCCCCCAGTCCCACTGTGGTGGGAACCAGTCCCACAGGGCACTGAAACAGGGAGGTGAGTCCCGTCCAAAGGTGGTCGTGGCTCCAGATGACACTCCAGATGGAGACAGGGAATTTGTTTGCCCTGAGATTTTGGCAGTAATGCTCAGCCCAAGTGCCGCAGTGATGACAGAAATCCCTGCAGTTTGTGAACTTTTCCTGAAATGCTTTTAATGACAGTTTAATAACAACACTTAGCACTTGGTACAGAGCTTCTCACCCCTGGAACTGAAACGCTTTGCTGCGAAGGGTAAGGACCATTATCCCCCGTGCTCGCAGGGGGCAATGGCTGGTTTTATTTGTGAGAGTAATTATAACAAGTGGAATTAATCAACTTCTCATATAAATGGTGTTGCTTTTTAAAGACAAATGTCAGGGAGGAGGCCTAGATACAAAGGGGAGCTCACAGTGGTGCAGATCCATCTGACGGCTTCTCGGGGAACTCGTCAGAGCCTGCGGTGCAAAGGCATTAACCCTGCCAAGGGTGTGTGGAGGGAACAGAAACCAGGGAAAGGTGAGGCAGGAGAGGGCACAGGGTGCATTTACTGGTGCCCTGGGTCTTGGTGAGTGGGCGCTTCCCAGAGCTGCTGCTGCCTTAGATCCCTGGTGTGTTGCTCCCTCTGCCCTTCCCCTCTCCGGCTGCTCAAAGCTCCATTTCTTGGGAATACTCTCCGAGCTCCTGAATGTCCTCTGGGTCTCAGTGTACTCCACGTAGTGCATGGAGAAATCCCATTGAAATAATGACTATAGTAATAAATTCATTTCTTAGCTGGAGGGCTCAAAAAGGCCATAACCTCTTATGGGTTCCTGTGAAGTCACTGGGTTTGGGGTTTTTTTTTCCCATTTCTCCCTGTCCTGCTCTACATCCCATCTTGGCCCTCTCCAGACTGCAGGGAAAAGACTGATTCTTGTGCTGATCCCAGGGAAATAGGGGCTTGTTTTGGCTGGGACCCTTTGGCATGACAGTCCTGGGCATTATGAATAATAATGCCCTGGGAACACGGGTGGGAGTGTCACTGAGACCCCTCTCCCGTGTCACTGCCCTGCTGCCCACAGCCCATTCCTGCCGCTCTTTGTGGAGATGCCAAGGCACGGGTTCACCTCCAAGCAAGCTGAAATCCTGGGAAATCCTCCCCTTACCTTTGGCCCTCTGCTGCTGAGGAGCGGGGAAGGTGGGACCTGTGGCCCTCAGATACAGGCAGGAGCTTCCAGGCAGGACACGTTTGCAAGTGCTTTGGATTGCAAAGTGGTGCTGAGCCCTGCCCTGGCCCTGCCCTCCCCTGCCCCAGCAGCACCAGCCCCTGGCTGTGTATGGGATCCATGTCTCTGTCCTGCGGAGCAGCCCCTGGGAAGCGCCAGGTCACCTGGATGCACCTCCCTGGGAACAGCAGGTAGGACTCCCCATCCACCCCCAGCTTCCCATGGCCCCTTCAGGACGGGTTTGATCATCTGTGTCTTTAAACCCTGATTTTCGCTGCACGACTCACCTCTGGGAAGGACCTGCTGGCTCTCCCAGCACTGCTGAGCTGCTGCTCCCAGGCCGTGGGCCAGAGAGGACCTTCCTCTCCAGGCTAATGGAGAGAAAATGGAGAGAATTTTTTAATTGACTCAGGATCAATAGATAAAGTATTTTCTAAGCACTTTTATTAATAAATATATACATGCCTGCTGTGTAGAAAGGGTTGCCAAGCATCTCCTGTATATTCTAATACTTGCAATCTGAATTAATCAATGTATCGGTATCGTATTTTTGTCTGTAAAAGGAACTGAAGCTCTTTGGGCTCAACCCTCTTGTTAACTGCACGTCCAGCTGCTGATGGGCAGTCAAAAACACAGGCAGGAGGACCTGCCTGGTCAGGAAAAGAGCTCCTTGGGCCCCTCTGGAGCAGGGGGACAGGTGAGGGGCAGGTGAGGGGCTCCTGGGTGCCTTGGGGGGCTCTGGGTGTGCCCCTGCTCCCACACCCCCCTGGGCTGGGGGGCAGCACTGGCACCCCGGGAGGGGGGAAAGGCCGAGTTGGACACGAAGAAGGAGGTCAGAGCATCAACACGGGGGTTTCTGCATTTGTTTTCTATGAGGTAAATTTGTTATTTCACTGACAGAAACACCAGAGGAAAAAGTATCCTGGTGAGGAAGCAGGAACTCCATCTTCTGTGATTGCAGCTTTTCATTGGGATAGACAATGATTAGAATCATAGAATCGTAGAATTGATTGGGTTGGAAAAGACCTCCGAGATCATCAAGTCCAACCCTTCGTCCAACACCAGCCCATTTACCAGATCATGGCACTCAGTGCCACGTCCAATCTCAGTTTAAAAACCTCCAGGGACGGTGAATCCCCCCCCTCTCTGGGCAGGCCATTCCAATGCCTGATCACTCTCTCTGTAAAGAATTTTTTTCTACTATCTATTAGTAAGCATCAAAACAAAACATCAACTCTTGATTTCCTTAACCCCCCTGGGCATCCCCAGCCAACTCTGCCGCAGGGGGCTGTGTCTGCCGGTGTTTTCTGTGCCTCGGAGCCGGGCTGGCCATGGGAGCCTCACTGGGGAGGGGGGTGATCCTTGCAGGGCTCTGCCCGAGCCTTGGCAGCCCCCAAACGTTGGCAGCCTTTGCAAAGCAATTTGCAGAGTGCCTGGTGACAACGTAGGGCATCCCCTGGTGACTCCAGGGCAAAACTGATGCGTGTGCACTCCATGAGAAACGCCTCAGCAAGAGGCTGGGCCGGGGGGGTCGTTGTGTTTTTCAAAGTGTTAGTTGTGCTCTGAAGTTTATTGAGCCATTAATGTTGCACTGTGGCATTTGTTGGGGTCTTGAAATGTAGGGAGTGCTCATGGCAGTAATAAATTGCGTGGGATCCTGTTCTCCCGCGGTGTTATTAAATAAAGGGAGATCGAGGGTGCCCTGAAAAGGCAGCAGAGATGGAGCAGCCCGAGGGGCCGTGGTTGCTTTTCCTAGAGCTGTGTGAGTCCACAGGGCTCCTGGAGGGATAATAATGAGCCTTAATGACTTTTCAGCTCAGGGTCCCTCGAGTTGACACTCTGTTTGTGTGAGCACGGCCCCTCTCAGAGAGCAGCAGCTCTGCTGTGGCTGATAAAGTCTCCCGTGAGGTGCTGATGTGTCTTCTGGCAAAATGTGTTTTCCTCCCCAAGTTCCCTTTTGTGGGTTTGGAGTTGTCTTTGCGGAGCTGATGCCTTTCGAGGTGGCTGCTCGAGGTTTTTAAACGCATCAGACTGGCTTTCCTTGCAGAAGGCTTTGCACGCCAATGCCCTGGGGTTGCACCTCGACAGAACAGGTTTGTTGGCCAGAAGAATGAGAAAAACCCACCCCCTTCCTATTTCATCCACCAGTTCTAATGGACTGGGGCTTGCTTTATTAATAATAAGTTGAATGCGTGTGTGGAGGGAGTTTTGGTATTCGGGACTGAAATGGACCTTGATAAAAGGGAGACAATTTAACAGCACAGTTGCTGTGGATTCAATTAGGAGCAATGAGGAATCTGCTTCTTTCTAAATCTTATTTTCAGAAATATTATTACCCCTGCAACTGCTGCTCAGCAATTCCCTGCCATTTCCCCAGCCCCCGGCACAGCAGTGGTCTCTGCATAATGTAGACACCGAAATGAGAAACCAGCACTTTGTAATGGGCTCTCCAACTAAAATTAAACATCGATTTCCTGGCTTGCAGTCAGATGGTTGGCACTCAGTTGGCCCGGAAAATGTCTCTGGACCAGAGGCATTCTTCCTTGGACTTTGATGTTACCGAGGGCGTGTTTGGTTGGTTTCCCCCTCCTGGATTCCCCTGGAGAAGGCGCTGTTCAAACAAGGTGCTTGCTGTGTGTCCTGCCCTGTGTCCCAGGGTGGGAGTGCCGTGTCCTCTCTGGGCTGGCTCGCCGGGCTGTGCCTCAGGTGGCACTTCCAGCCACGGCTCTTTCCAGGAACAGGCTGTTTCCCAGCCAGAGCGCGTGGTCAGGGTGCGCCGCAGGGGCTGGGCCACCTTTCTCTGAGCTCCTGCTTTAATCCTTCTCCTTCAGCTGCTCTTCCTGCCGCCCCAGCCCTCAGGGACTGTTGGGGAGGTGGTTTGGGAGGGGAGGTGCCACCAGGGTTGGAGGTCTTCAAGTGAGGTGTGGAAGACCTTGGTTGCTGAGGGAGGAATGTTTCTCTGACAGAAGTGCAGCAAAGGAGCTGCTTCAGCAGCTCAAGGCAGAGCTGAGCACTCTGAGTCACTCTGTGGGTTCATCCAGCCTCGCAGATGTTCTCCTTGGTGTTGGGTGACCTCTTTTCTCCCTCGGAGCGGGGTTGGTTGCTCAGACCCACAGCCCTGTGTGCAGCTTCTCACGACCTGGTGTTGGATCACCCCCCTCTCCCTGGTGTCCCTGTCTCACTTTGTGTCCAAGTGTCTGATAGAAAAGGTGCCTTCCTGGAGAGGCTGATGCAGGCAGAGTTCCTGAAGGGGTTCTTTGATGTGCCTTTTGTCACCTTACATCTGAAGGTTTTTCAGGAGGGTTTCTGTTTCCTGGTAAATTCCCCAGGTCTGTCTTTCCCCAATCCCTCCTCTGTTCTGGCTGCTGCTTGATGGCTTTAGTGCTGAGATGGTAATTTAAGCATAGGCTACTTTTCACGTCTAATCTCAATCCTAAAATTAATGTTCTTCTGCAATCAGGAATCCAATAGCATGTAGAATTCTCCCCAAAAGAGGGACCTGATGGCCCCCATCCCTCCTGTGGTCCAGGAGGATTTCTCAGACCCTGAGCTGGGCATGCTCCAATCCCGAGGACAATCACTGTGACGGCAGTGATTGTATCTGGGCTTTGGGAACAACACCCTGAAGTAAAGAGAGATGGAGCAATAAGTTGAAGATGAGGCTGAATCAGACCATGAAGCAGAAAGGAGTGACTCGGGTAAGAAATGAATGCACTGAGCTAATGAATCATTTTGAGGCAGAACAAGAAATTAAATGTACTCTGAAAGCTGGCGCATTAGCAAATGGGCTGTGGGTTTTTATCCATTTTACATTTCAAAATGCTGAAATAAAGTATGTCGTAGGGTGAGAACCCATTAAGAAATAATGCTCCGAGTAGGGAAACAAAAATTTGGTTAACAGGAAACGGGGACTTTGTTTCTCCTCCCAGAGCAGCTTGGGGCTGACTTAGTGTCACTGGGGGAAATCATCCCTGGGGGCTGATCCTGGGAGGGGGCAGAGCTTGTCATTCCTGACAGCTCCCTGGTAAGGGGTGGAAGGGAAGGACTGGCCCTTCCTTCCCAGGGTTTGGTGCAGGACAGCAGTGCTGAGTGCTCCGACAGCCCGCTGGGGTTATGGAAGTGCGTGGTGTGGTGAGGGCACAGCTCTGGGGCCAAAGGCAATTGTCACCTTCTCATTCTGACAGGGAAGTACTTTGGAGCCCAGATTTCCCACTCCAGGGCAGTTCCTGTCCTCCCCTCCCAGCCAGCCTTTGCTCAGCTGCTGCTCCCAGGCTTTGGGAAGACCCTTCAGGTGTCGTTATGTTGACGTGTCAATTCTAAAGAAATCCCATGGTGAAGCTGAATAATTTGCACTGGTTCATGTGATGGGACCCTGCCGTGGTCAGTCCATGAATTTACTCTCTATTTCCAGCTCCAGTGGGGCAGCATTGCCCCGCGGTGCCATCTGTGGGGCAGCGTTGGTGTGAGGTTGTCACGCCTTGGGGTGGGGTTGGCATGACCTGGGGTGAGGTTGGCATGACCTGGAGTGATGTTGGCATGACCTGGGGTGAGGTTGGTGTGCTGTGGGGTGATGTGGCAGAGCTGGGGTGATGTTGGCATGACCTGGGGTGGTGTTGGCATGACCTGGGTGAGATTGGTGTGCTGTGGAATGATGTGGCAGAGCTGGGGTGGTGTTGGCATGACCGGGGTTGAGGTTGGCGTGCTGGGGGTGATGTTGATGTGCTGTGGGGTGATGTGGCAGAGCTGGGGTGACGTCGGGCCACTGCTGTCCGTGGTGCTGAGCCCTGTGTCCCACCCAACACTGCAGCACCCCCGAGGGCCACTGGAAGATGCTCTTTGTTTTGGCTGCCATCGAGCACTGGCTGTGGACTGGTGGCATCCCCAAGAGAGGGTGGGATACATGACCCTTCCTCTCTTCCTCCCCTTTCCAATCGCCCCTGTGCACGGAGGGACTTGGGGGTATCACCAGCTCAGAACCCCCCTGGCCACAGAGAAATCCCTTTTCTCTTTGACACCTTAAGAAATCGACTCAAGGAACAGCAGCTTTTGTTGCCACCTGCAGAGGGGAATCTGGGTCACTCTGGGACAGGTGGTGCCCACCCACCTGGCCAGGTGGGCAGTGCCCGCTCCCGGCAGTGGGTTCCTCTCCTCGGGGTTCACAGCAGGTGCCTTTGGGAGGGGACCTTGCCCTGCTGCTTCGTGTCTGCGAGCCAAGCCCGCTGAGTCTGTTCCCTGGCACGCAGTCTGCACGCCGCTCTGTACACAGAGGAATAAGATAAAAAAGCTTCCTCCCCCTCACGTTGCTACTGAAAAACAGGGATGGGGAAAAAAAATAATCCTCCAGCCCCTGCCCTGCCTGTGGTGATAAGAGCAATGCAATCCTTTCTTTAACGGAGGCCAGGCAGTTTCATTATTCAGCAAACAAAGCCCCGCCAGGGATTTCTGCAGTGTGGATGTTTTCTCCGTTGTTTTGCACCAAATTCCTTGCAACAGCAAGGCCAGAGAGTTTGCCTTGACTCCTCTCACTACCAAAATAAATGCACAGGGCAGGATTGTTCCACCGAGCAGCCGCGACTGGGGAGAGAGAAGAAGGGAGGAGATGGTACGTGCCGACAGCTCTAAACTGATTGCGGTGAGGACTGCTATGTATGAGAGAGTTCAGGGGGGAAAGAGGAGCAAGTCACAGAGCCAGCCGAGGCTCGCAGGATGGCGAGAGCCAAGCTGAAGAATTCCCCTTCCGAGAGCAATTCCCATGTCAAAACTGTCCCACCTGCGACGACAGAAGATGTGCACGGGGTGAGCCCCTTGTTGCCGTCGCGGAGGATGGGATCCATGGGGAGTGATGTCGGACAAAGGTATCGCAGGACTGCAGTGGGGCGTGGGGCGGGAGGGGGGAGGCAGCACCTTTTCTCTTTTAAATGAGAGGGGAAGCATTAGTGCCTCCACGGGCTGGAGGGGTGGTGGATCAAATCCTTCTCACACGGCCACGCCAGCTCCGAAGTTGTATTATGAAATAGGGAGCTGGGGCAGAAGAGAGCCAGTTCCTTTAAATTTTTTATAAGTGCTTCTCGGTGTTTTCTATGCCTAAAGCATGTCTGAATGGCAGCCTGAGACCGGGGGGCTGCCACACACCACTGTTACCTTGCACTGCACCTTCTCTGTGCAGCATAAGAGCAAAGCTTATTTACACTGCTGATGCCACGGTCCGCACTGTGCGGAAGCACCATGTTTGCGTGGCAGGAGAGATGCTCCATCCGAGCATCTGAGCAATAATTTATTTGTAACTGCAAAAAAAAAAAAAAGAAAGGCTGCCGTAGGAAATGCTGCAGCCTTTCTGCAAGCTCACAGCTGAGTGTACAGCGGGGAAGGAGCTGGTTTTCAGGAGGAGGAGAATGCTTTGCACTGCGCTGGCATTACAGTGTCTCAGAAGGATTCGGGTCCCCTAGTTACGATGAGGATTCATATGTCGCTAATTCAGTTCTTGTTCTGTTCATTCCATTTTCTGTTTCATTTTTTTCCCCCCCCCATCCATCCA
The DNA here is from genome assembly GCA_013396735.1 of Grallaria varia. Taxonomy (NCBI): domain Eukaryota; kingdom Metazoa; phylum Chordata; class Aves; order Passeriformes; family Formicariidae; genus Grallaria; species Grallaria varia. The sequence goes on from VWZG01001733.1 coordinate 566,955, forward strand.
TCCATCCAACCTTGCAGCCCATCCCTGCTGCCTTCCCTCCTGGCAGGAGCTGCCTCACCTGTGACCGTGTACTGTATGTCTTCTGCGATGCGATTTGGCGCAAACGAGCGCGGTGGGAAAGCTCCTGCTCACGGTGCATTTTACTGGTTTGGCTTTGGGTTGGAATGAATTAGCGCCTCAGCTTCAGTCCCTGGGCATCTCCGGGGGCAGGGTGGCACCCAGCCAGGCTCGGCAGCTGCAGTGCCCGCGGGGGAAGCCAGGAGGGAGGTGTGTGCTGGGGGAGCACCGGTGCGGCCGCTCCCGGTGCCGAGCCGTGCCGGGCACATGCTTCGGTCTCCAGGTCTGGGAGGCAGAGTCCTGGCGTGGCTCTGGTGTGATGTGCCAGCTCTCCAGATGGCACCGGGGCTGGTGCTCTGGTGAGCAAACACTTGGATCTGGCGGGTCTGACTTGGCCAGGCAAGGGCTCGCACGTGTGGAGAGCTGCAAAGGGGCATCGTGTGGGTGCGGCGGGGACCGAAGCCCTGGAGCTCATGTGGTCTCAGCTTGCCTTGATGGACAATCTCAGTCTGCTCCCAGTGCTCATGAGGCTGTTTGTGCTCTGGTTTTGTGTCTTGCTTCCATCGCTTCCAAAAGACACTGCTCTGGGCACCTCTGAGGGCACATCCTGGGCACCGCTGTGGTGCTTCCTCTCTGTTGTTCCTCACTGTCTACCTCCCTCTGCCTTTCTCCTTCTGGTGGTCACCCCTCAGGGCAGGACCAGTAGCCAAACCCAGACATGCTGTGGCTTGAAAAATGTTCCCAACTGGGGGCTCTTCCAGGCTCATCCCAGCTGCTGATAATCAGCTGTGACCGAACATGCTGAGAGGAGCTTCTGCTGTCCTGCACTCAGGGCCTTGGTGGGATCCTGCCCAAAACCAGGGAGCAAAATGTTCATCCCAGGGCTGACCCTCCTCGTCTCTTGGGGGAACACGGCACGAAGGAGGGATGCTTCAAGGCATCCTTGGGTGCGGGGAGGCAGCAGTTCCAAAACTCACCTCGCTCCGGTGCTTTGGTGGCCCCTCGACAAGGGCCAGCACGCCGGGCACCCCGGGGTGCCTCAGGCTGCAGGGAAGACCCGATTCCTTGGGTTCCACTGGAATTCTCAGTGCTTTGCTGCAATCCCGTTGTAAGGAAGTGATGCTGGGAGGGAGAGGAGTTGGTGGAACACTTTTCTACTCGTGTGGCTGCAGCAGAGCCCTGCGAGCTGCAGCTTGTCGTGTCTGCACTCCTGACAATGAGTGGGGAATGAAGATTTGTGCTCTTCTCTTTCAGTGCCTCTGCCAGCAACAAAGGCAGGGAGGTTGGTTTGGAAGTGATGAATAGCCTGTTTGAGGTGTTTCTCTCCTCCAAAACCAGACACAAGTAGCGTTATCAAGTCGGCGGTGACAATTGTCACTGGGAGTGTCACCAATAAATTGCCAGGTGATGGTGGAAGGAGATGTGTGTTCCAGGATGTTCTCAGGGATGCAAATGATCCCTCCAGATGAGTGAAGCCAGTGAAATAATTCTCACCTACTTTATTTACCTTCTTACTCTGTCTCTTAGTCATTGTAGGATCTCAAAGCTTTCAGGAGTTCCCAGTCAAAACAGGAGGAGAGGATTTGAATTCATCTGAGGAGAAACCACTCCACAGATATGCATTATTCCACACTTGGAGGCAAAAAGGGGGGTTTGAAGCTGTCCCTGGGCATCCAGGATAGGGATTTTTTCCTGTGGGTGGAGAGCTGCAGGTGGGATGGGACCAGCCCAGGATGCCCATGTGGAAATATCTCCCACTGAAGAGGCTTGGAGCTACTTCTGCATGTCAGGGAATGCTCTGGGGTGAGATTGGAACCTGGGCAGCCCCCAGGCTGTGCCAGGGAGGGGAGACTCAGCTCAGAGCATCTGCCTGGGTACTGAACCTCCCCTGGCCCTTGGTGGACTGAAGCCATCCAGGAGAGGCTGAGCCTCTCCCCTGCAGGCTGGGCTTTTCCTGGGGCAGGTTGGCTCCCTGTGCCTTGTGTCAGGAGGAGTTTGAATGGGAAGGGTGGGCTGGGGGACAGAGTGGGAGAAAAGCCCAGCTCTGCGTGGTGCTTTCCGTGGGGCGCTCTGTGTTTGGGAAGAAGCTGCTGGCGGGAGGCACGACGGGTAAATATGTGTTTGGATCCCATTCCAGGGGCTGGTGGTGTCCCTGGAACACCGGAGGTGTGGGTGTAAAAACACAAACAAACAGTTTTACGGGATAACCATGTCCTGTTTGTGCAGCTCTGCTGGAAGCCGGGGAAGCTGTGGCCAGTGCCTGTCCCAGGGCACGCTGCCATTCCAAAGGGATCGCAAACACTCCCGCTGGGTATCTGGTTCGGATGCGCTGCCCCAGGCCTTGGCAGGGCTGTGTGTCCCCTCCGTGCCCCTCCTCGAGTTGTGTTTATTGAGCTGCTGAAATCTGAACTGCTGAGCTTTGGGGAGGAGAATTAGCATTGCAGAAGAGCTGGGGTTGGAGAGGACCCTGGAGGGCTCTGCTCCAACCCTGCTCAGAGCTGGACCGGCTTTAAAGTTGTCCCAGCTGGCTCAGCCCCAGTCCCGCAGAGTTCTGAAAGTCTTGCTGGAGGATTCTCAGCTTTTCTGGGTGCAGGGTTTGGTTGCTCTGGGGGTGAATGATTTTTCCCTCGCCGCATCTCGTACCTGTGCCCTCCTGTCCCTGCGCTGTGTGTGTCCCACGGGGGGCTGGCAGCTCCTCTCCCAGCAGTGGGATCCTTCCTTCCCTCCCTCCCTTTCTCCTTCAGGCTGCACAATCCCACCTCCCCCAGCCTCGCCTCGTCTCGCGCTTCGGGATATTTTTGGCAGGAATAAATGGGACTTTGCTTCAGCCCTGTTACAGCCAACAAGGTGGCTGGAGCCTCCTCAGAGGGAAACAGCAGCACTGCTGGGGTGAGTTCCGTGTGAGGTGTCTTGGAGGTAAAGCACGCCAGGGAGTGAGGAATTCACCCAAATGTGGCTGAAAGCAGAACTACTGACCGATGGCTGGGACAGCCAGATATTAACAAACAGGGCTTGCTAAAAGCCTTTTCCTTCCTTGGTACTTGCCCACAAGGAGACCCCACAGAGGTCCAGTCTGGGCAGTGGAACCCTTGTCCTTGCAGGCAGCTCTCCAGGTGATCTTCTCTGGAGCAGCCTGGATACACACCCCTGTCGAGCCACCACTGTGCCTGCTGCTGAGTCCCCTCCCAGGGGGACAATAACTCAACAACTAATTTATTTCTTTTTAACATCTCTTTAACAAAAGCTTTTCCCAACTCGGAGCTTCCAGAGCTGTGTCTCTGTCTGCAGTGAGTGCCCTGTGCTGTCTGGGCACCTCAGCTCCCAGTGAGGTGGATTTGGGCAGGAGAGATGCTGTGCCAGGGACATTCCCTGGGTGGGGTTTGCCCACCCCTGCCCTGCCAGCACATGTTCCAGCCTTGGGTCTTCTGCTGCTGCTGGTGCTCTCCTGGTTGTGGTTGAGGCTTTATCCCAGGTATTTGAGCAGTACTGGGGCTGGAGGGCTCGGGATGGTTTGGTGATGGGAGGATTTCTGTGTCTGCCACCTGGGCAGGGCAGCCCCTCACTGGGAGGGATTTTTGGCAGGGGTGTCTCTGTGTGGAGAGCACTGAATCCATGCCAGGGCTCGCTCTGCCTGCAACTGCTTGGTGACAGACTGGTGATGCTGTGTGCTGGTTGCCCAGACTGGAGTGTGGCATCTCCAACCCTCTCTCCAGCAGTAACCAAACCACAGGCTGGTCTCAGCTCTGGGGTCCAACCCCTCAGCCTGCCCCTGGTTCCATGCCTGGCACTCCCATGGGAAGGTGCCTGCTGGGCATCACCTGTGCTTCCAGCCTTGGGTGTGTTCTCCTTGGCATTGACGTGCCAGGGGGGTGGCACTGCTCACACGCCGTTTCCCCTGGGCATTTCTGGGCACTGCTGGGTGATGCTGAAGGTGTTTTCAGTGGAGAACCACTGCAGAAATGGGGCAGGGTGCTCAGCTGCTGAACTCCACTGTGAGGGCAGGATGCAAATGCAGTGCTTGATCCTGATGAACAGGGAACGATCCCAAATCCCGCTGCCAGCACAGGGAGCTGACAGTTGACATCCTTCACACCAAACGGAGCCATTCATAAACACAGCAGCGATTCCATCCCAGGCTTGGGCCCAGCTGATTCTTGTCCTTGTCCTGGAGCTGCTGGAATGGCCCCTGGAGCTGCTGGAATGGCCCCTGGAGCTGCTGGAATGGCCCCTGGAGCTGCTGGAATGGCCCCTGGAGAAGCTGGAATGGCCCCTGGGCTGCTGGAATGGCCCCTGGAGCTGCTGGAATGGCCCCTGAAGCTGCTGGAATGGCCCCTGGAGAAGCTGGAATGGCCCCTGAGCTGCTGGAATGGCCCCTGGAGCTGCTGGAATGGCCCCTGGAGCTGCTGGAATGGTCCCTGGAGAAGCTGGAATGGCCCCTGGAGAAGCTGGAATGGCCCCTGGAGCTGCTGGAATGGCCCCTGGGCTCCGCTCATGCTCCCAGTTTTGTCCCCACTCCTCTGCTCGGGGACAGGACCCCGTCGTGGTGTCCCAGCCAGGGCGCAGCCCCCTCGTGCAGTTCTGGGTGTGTTTCAGTGGCCGGTGCCGTGTCTGTGGTTCCCGTCCCTCCACCTCCTGTCCCTGTCCCCAGCAGGCTCTGGCACGGAGCGTTTGTCCCCGGGGCAATGCCAGGGTGATGCCAGCCCTGAGCTGGGTGCTGGAGGGGGCTGGGAGGTGCTGAGCTCTCCTCCCACGGCACTGCTGAGAACGTCACTGCCCTACATAGCACTGCCAGGCAGGCCCCGTCCCCACCGAAGGGGGACACACTCGGCGCAGCACTTGGGCTTTTGCCCTGTTTATTTTAGATCCCTCGTTCCCGTGGGGTCCCGTCAGGGCACAGGGATGGGCATGTCCCTCCTCCTGCTTGCTGGAGGAGCGGGATGCCAGCCAGGACCATCCCTCTGCGGGGGCACATGGACCCTGGCACGGGGTGGGTCTCATAGCCCACCTCCAGTCTTTGCTCCACAGGGATCAGTCCATTGTTGGGACCGCAGGGACTCGTTTGGCTCATTAGCAAAGGCAGGGCCTTGTGTGTCAGAGCAGCCTCAGCACCTGCAGGACCTTTTCACCTGGCGGGCAGAGCCCAGTGCCCAGTCCTGGAGCTGAAAGGAAATTGTGGCCAGGTGGGATCAGTCTCTTCTCCCAAGTAACAATCAGTAGGACAAAAGGAAACAGCCTCAAGTTGCACCAGGGAAGATTTAGATTGGATTTGGGGCAAAATTGCTTCACCAAAAGGGCTGCCCAGGGCAGTGGTGGAGTCACCTTCCCTGGAGGGATTTAAATGATGAGTGGTTGTGGCACTTGGGGCCATGGGTTACTGATGGGCTTGGCAGTGCTGTGTTAACAGTTGGGTTTGATGGTGTGAGAGATCCTTTCCAGCCTATGGATTGATGACTCTGGGTGGGACACAACTTTCTGGAAGGTGACTGCAGGCGGTGCTGGCCGGTGGGCTGGGAACAGCTCGTCCGGCTGCAGCGAGTGGGGCTGCGGCTTTGGCACAGAGCCTGCCTGCTCCCAAACTTCCTGTAGTTCAGTTACAATATGGGAATGGCAGAGGAATGCCAGGAAAAGTACCTCTGTGGCCGAGGCAGCACCCTGAGGAGGCAGCTGAGCTGGGGAGCTTTGCTGCTGCTGCTGGCAAGGCACATCCGTGTGGCACTGCTCCAGATGCCACCACCTGCCTGGTGGCTTTTCCAGGTACCCACCAGCACAGCTTGCTGAGCTCCCTCCAAACAAGGGGCACTGGGGCTCAGTCCCTTGCCTGGGGCCACCCCACAGCCCTTCCCTTCCCTTCCCTTCCCTTCCCTTCCCATCCCTTCCCTTCCCTTCCTTTCCCTTTCCTTTCCCTTCCTTTCCCTT
>VWZG01001733.1:572954-602205 GCA_013396735.1 Grallaria varia
CTTCCCTTCCCTTCCCTTCCCCTCCCTTCCCCTCTCACACGTGTTTGGGAGCAGGACGTGTGCGCCTTCCTCTCCCTTTCCCCTTCCTCTTGCTCGTTGCTTCTCCCCCTCTTTTCTTTCTTTTTTCGTCTCCTCCCATCTGTCCCTCTCACATCAGGCTATTTCGGGCTGAGTTTCTCACTGTCAGTGTGGTAGGAGCCGTGGTGCAGCTCGTGTCTTTAGAGGATGAGCAGCACTTCAGGCAGCCTTCCCAAGCACTTACCTTGCTTGGCTCATCTTAACCCCCTGCCTTGACCCTGTCTTGAAGGCGTTTCGAGATCAGGGTGGAAAGGCATTAAATCCTTCTTGGAGCCAGAGGAGAAAGCCATCAGATGTAATACCTTTTTGGCCCGGTCTTGAAATGCCTCTGAGCCTTGCAAGTGGTTATTAAGCAGCCTGGAGCCAAGTGTGGTATTGGTGGGTCATTACTTGTGTCTTTGGAACTCTCAGAGGCTTTAAGCCAAGGCACGATTTTATTTTGTTTGTTTGTTTGGAAATGGTGGCTGTAAATCGGATAGGAAATGCACAACCAGGGGTGAATTTTAAGTAGTCTTCATTTCCCCAAACTTCAGGAGGTGGCGGTGAAGGTGCAGGGCTGGCAGGCAGTTTGGTGGGAGGGAGCTCTGCTGGGCTTTGCTGCTCTCTCCATCTGGGCATCCTCGAGTGCTGGAAAGGCAGGGACAGTTTTTCACCTCCCATTGCCTGTGTGAGGCAGATGAGATAAATGCCACCCATAGCCTGGCAGGGCTGGGGCTTTGGGCTGGCTGCCATCCCCATGCAGGGAAAGGGACTGGTTCTGCTGCCCCAGTTCTTGGGCAGGGGGGTTGTTGACATCCCTGCCCAGCTCAAGGGAGCAGAACGGCCTTGCTGGGCTGGGCTGGGCTGGAGCTGGAGCTGAGGAGGCAGCCCGAGGTGGAAGGTGGCTGCTCAGCCCAGGAGCTGCCTCCAGCACGGGTGGGCAGGTGATTGCTCTCTCTCTTTTACATAAGTGAGGTTTATTATGACTTTTGTTCTAATAATAGATGTGCCTTTGTCTCTTCACCTTCTAATAAAACCTTTCTGTTTCATAAGGGGCTGCAGCTCGAACGGTGGGGGCAGACCTGTCTCTGGAGCAGCAAAGTTCCTTCCCCCTCTGCTCCTCTCCTTTCTCCCCCCCTGCCCCGCTCTGCCCTTCTCTCTGGGAGATGCTGCTTGTGCCAGCCACGGGCCTGGCACTGTGGTTCAATGCTTGGCAACTGTGGTCCGAGGGGCATCATCTCTCCCTGCCGGGGTACCAGACTGGGCTCCCAGGCCCTGGACTGCAGGAGGGAGCAAAGGTTGGGCTCGCTGCCTGTGCTGGGGCTCTTTTCCGTGGCAGGAATGAGATAAGTTGAGGTCTGGCTACCCAGGGAGGCAGATCTGAAGGGAATAAAAAGGTGAATTTGAAGTAGATTATCTAAAACACATTAAAAGCCACCGTGGCCTCTCTAATTCCGTTCAGTGGCTTTAATTCTATGTATCGTAAATCGCTGTTAATAAGTTTTGGGATCTGGGAAGCAGCTGCTTTTCAGATGAGATTTGGAATGATTTTTAGTTTTCTTAGAAAAATTGCCATGTTTCCTCAGTGATTGGACTGTCTATGAGAATTTGGGTGCCTGGTGGGAAGGAGGAATCTGGGGAAAGTGTCCTGGGAATCCTGCTGGCTCCTTGCAGTGCTCTGGAACCCACAGGGGTGCCAGACCTGCAGGGTCTGCAGGACCCCTTTGGGCCGTGGGATTAAACGGGCCTTTGCTGTTTGGTTTTTTGGGAGTGTGGATCTGTCCTGGGGAGCTGCAGCTGGAATAAGCCCCTGTTCCTTACAGGCTTCCCGGCTGCCAGCTGGCACTAGATCAGGAGAAAACCAAATCATCCGCCGATTCTTTCCCCATAATCATCTCTGTGAGGCATAAAAGGCTACTGTTCGAAACCAAGCGCGAGTGGAGGGGCTTGAACAGCCCCTGCTGCTAACGTGGGATAATCCAATTTGGCAGGAGGGAGCCTGAGCCCGTGGGCTCCTTCCCAGGGCTGTGCCTGCCTCTGGTTTGCAGCTGGAGAGAATCTGGGATTCTTGCCATTAATAAACACCAGGGCTGCCCCCAGGGACAGCAGAGCTGAGAGACCCAGCCCAGGGCTTGTTCTTGCAGTGAGAGGCAGCAGGAGGGACCACTTGGTGTGAATTTACTGCTCCGTGAGAGTCGCGCCAGAAAGCTGGAAATGAGCAGGGAAAGGGGAGGTGGGAGAGGGTGGGGAGCTGGGGTGTATTGGGAAGGAATTCCTGGCTGGGAGGGGGGGCAGGCCCTGGCACAGGGGGCCCAGAGGAGCTGGGGCTGCCCCTGGATCCTTGGAAGTGTCCAAGGCCAGGTTGGACAGGGCTTGGAGCGACCTGGGCTGGTGGAAGGTGTCCCTGCCCATGGCAGGGGGTGGAACGAGATGAGCTTTAAAGTCTCTTCCAACCGAAACCATCCTGTAATTCTGATTACACTGCTTTTAAGGGAGCTGATAAGCACAAGGTTTGTCCTCTTTGTCCCCAGCCCCAGCTGCCCCACAGCCCACCCTGTGGGGCTGCAGACCCTTCTCCTCGTGCAGCCTCTTGCTCTGGAGGAAATGGGGCTGTGTGGGAGCCTCTTGTCTAGGCAGCATCACCTCACCCCTGCATCAAATCCCTGCTCCCTCCCAAATCTCTCCCCAATGGAGCATCTCCCGTGGTTCTCCGGGGTCTGAGGTGTGGGGACGTTGCTGTTGGTGTCCCCTGGGGTGGTGGCTCTGGTGGGCACATCCCGTGCTCTCTCTGAGCTCCTCCGTGCAGCCCCCACGCAGACCAGAGCCCAGGAGCAGCAGCACAGGCAATCCCATCACGGGGAGGCTGCTCCGTGTGCCGGGAGCTGAGCGATGGATCGGCTTCCTTTGCACTCGCTGCTCCACCGCAGAGGGGATTTATTGCTTTTATTTAGTTTGCACTGTGCTGGAGTGCTGTGACCTCATAAAGCAAGAGCAAAATACACGAGAGATCTTTATGGGCTGCAAGTGCCCCGTTGGCTCGGATGATATTTCTTGTGGCTCTGGCTCACGGTAAATAAGGAGAGGAGAGAGGGCACTGCTGGGGCAGGGAAGGGCTCAGCTCAGCTAATCCTGGCGGTGACAGGGACCCAGAGCCATCCTGGGCATGTCTTGAAGAGCATCACTTTTCAAAGGGAATTGTTTCCTTTGCAGCTGGAATTGCTGTGTTTCACTGTCTGTCTGTCTGTCTGTCTGTGGGATGTACAGTACACGAGCACAGCCCCTTTGCCTCCCACCTGCTCTCTTATTTCTTTATGTTCCTCTTTCTCCCCCTGCCCTGACTCCCCATTACCCTCATTGTTCCTTTCTCTTATTTGATTTAATTTTTATTCTGTTTTATTTTCCCTTCTCTGTTCATCACTTGTGTCTGTAAAACCAGCCCAGGAGAAATGCAACTTCGAGTTCCTAAAATCACCCCAACCCCTGAAAACACCAGCCTTCCAAAGTCTAATTTCTCCGCAGCAAGTGTGACATTGATTAGTGGCCGAGCAGCGATGTCGCTTGTGAGACTCATTTAAAAAAGGAGAAAAAAAAAAGACATAAAAATTGTCTTTATCCACGGAGCCGAGTCCCTAAAGGGGCCGTACACTGGCAAAGCCACCAGAGCATCACAGTGTCCTGGGTGTCCCTGCACGGGGACACGTCCCCGGCGTGGTGTGACCCGGGTGGTACCTGTGCCGCGGGGGCGGCGCTGCCGGTGGCACAGCCCCGGTTGTTGGGCCGCCTTGGCCCCGCTGGCCGTGCTTGCCCTCACCTTGCTGTGATGCTCTCGCTCTGTAGGCCCCACGCCGAGGACTTCAGCGTGGATTCCTCCTTCTCACAGTAAGTTCTCCGCGCCGCGGGAAGGGGCAGGGGCTGCGCTGGCACCGCCGGCCCCGGGCACCACTGCTCTGCCAACAGGGAGAAGCCAGCCCTGTTCTGCAGAGAGCAGAAACCCCTCGGAATTCGGGGTGTTTGTGCAGCCTGTGTGCTGGGGAGCCAAGTATTTTGGGCAGTACCTGCTGCCAGGAGCTGTGGTTACACCTGGCTTTGAATTAGTGCTGATTGGGGTGGTGGCTCCATCACTGGAAGTGTCCAAGGCCAGCTCAGATGGTGCTTGGAGCAACCTGGTCTGGTGAAGGTGTCCCTGCCCATGGAACCCGATGACCTGTAAAGGTGCCCTCCAACCCAACCCAGTCTGTGATCTCTGATTATTCTGCTTTTAAAAGAGCTGATAAGCACAAGACTTGTTCTTTGCTCCTCTTGCCACCAAGGAGTTGTGGATGGGACCAGCAAGCCCTTCTGAAATGATTCCCACCGTGGGGAGGATTATCTGTACCCAGGGATGGACAGGTTTCTTGGGGAAGGAGTGATAGCCTTGGCAGCAAATTGGTGATTAGCCATTAACGATGAGCTCCATGCACAGCCCCTAATTAAACAATGCAGATTCATCAGCACAAGCAATTAGAGGAGCAGACTCATGAGTGTCAGTCTCCAATGTTGCAAAACAAATAAGGCAAACGAAGCACAGCAGGTTATTCCATGGCTTCTTCCCTCTTGGGGTTTTAATCTTTAGTACTGTTATAATTACTTTATGAGGAGCAAGTGGTGCCACTGCTCAGCCACGAGCAGCAGCCAGACCTTGGGTGGGGGACACAGTGGGATGGTGACTCGAGGGACAAGCATGTCCTTGCCCAGGGCCCACAGCTGGGGATGTGTCCTCAATGAGAGTCCTCGGTCCCCACAGGGAGAGGTCTGGATCAAGTCCCCCCCAGAGCACATTGTACCTAATGGGGGTCCGAGACCCATGATGGAGATCAGCTTGGACCAGGGCATGAAATGGTAGGACAAGGGGGAATGGCTCCCACTGCCAGGGGGCAGGGTTAGATGGGATATTGGGAAAGAATTCCTGGCTGGGAGGGTGGGCAGGCCCTGCCACAGGTTGCCCAGTGAAGCTGTGGCTGCCCCAACCCTGGAAGTGTCCAAGGCCAGGTTGGAAGGGGCTTGGAACAGCCTGGGCTAGTGGACGGTGTCCCTGCCCATGGCAGGGGGTGGAACAAGCTGATCCTTAAGGTCCCTTCCAATCCAAACCATTGTATGATATCCAACTTGAACCCCTGATGTGTCCCTGCTCCCTCCAGTGCTTGGTTGGGTGCCTGGACATGAGCTCTGCAACTGCTGGCCGCAGTCGGAGCGGGATTGCAGCCACCTTCAGGGAACGAGCGATCGATACAAATCCCATTCTCATTGCAATGTCCTCCCTCATAAAAAATTATATATATATATATACATATATATAAAACAAAAAAAGAACAAAAAGTCCAGCAGGAGATTCCTTTTATATCCTTGCAGGTCCATGAGGCCCTTCCTGCAGTGTGTCAGGGCTGGCCAGAGCCCGTGTCCCAGCTCGGTGCCCTCAGCCTGGGGCCTCCTGCCCAGCCCTGCCCTTGTCCCCTGGCACACGAGTGTTTTGGTGGATGAGTTCAGGGAGTTGCTCTTCTCATGGTGCAAGATGAGTTGTCCTGAGGACTGGCTTGGGAGCCAACCTTGGCCTTGGCAGAGTTTTTCCAGAAGTTGCTGCTTGGAGCTTGCTTTTCATCCCCCCCAAAATAAAACTGCGGCGTTGCTGCTGGAGCCGGGATGACATTACCTGCACCCAGCTGGGTTTAATTTGCTGCAGAGTGCTTGGCAATATCAATTCTTTCTCTGGGCAGAAATCACGCTCCATAATAAAACGGGAGATGGGTTTTTACTGATTTATTCCCACGGTGATGCGTGAGATCTTGGAGAAGCAAGTTTTTGGGCTCGAGGGGCGCAGCATCCTGGCTCCCTGCACAGCCCGGCTGTGGATGTGGGGCTCGGGTTTGCTGCTCACCGTTTGTGGTGGGCCTTGGCGTGTGCTCTGTCACCAGCCCGGGCAGCTCAGCAAGCTCAGCACTGCTGCTGTGGGAGCAGCTGCCTTTCCATGGGGCTGGGACAGCACCGCGGTGGCTGTGACAGTGCCATGGTGGCTGTGACAGTGTTGTGATGGCTGTGACAGTGCCATGGTGGCTGTGACAGTGCCATGGTGGCTGTGACAGTGTTGTGATGGCTGTGACAGTGCCATGGTGGCTGTGACAGTGCCATGGTGGCTGTGACAGTGTTGTGATGGCTGTGACAGTGCCATGGTGGCTGTGACAGTGCCATGGTGGCTGTGACAGTGTTGTGATGGCTGTGACAGTGCCATGGTGGCTGTGACAGTGCCATGGTGGCTGTGACAGTGTTGTGATGGCTGTGACAGTGCCATGGTGGCTGTGACAGTGCCATGGTGGCTGTGACAGTGTTGTGATGGCTGTGACAGTGCCATGGTGGCTGTGACAGTGCCATGGTGGCTGTGACAGTGTTGTGATGGCTGTGACAGTGCCATGGTGGCTGTGACAGTGCCATGGTGGCTGTGACAGTGTTGTGATGGCTGTGACAGTGCCATGGTGGCTGTGACAGTGCCATGGTGGCTGTGACAGTGTTGTGATGGCTGTGACAGTGCCATGGTGGCTGTGACAGTGCCATGGTGGCTGTGACAGTGTTGTGATGGCTGTGACAGTGCCATGGTGGCTGTGACAGTGCCATGGTGGCTGTGACAGTGCTGTGGTGGCTGTGAACAGTGCCATGGTGGCTGTGACATTGCTGTGGTGGCTGTGAACAGTGCCATGGTGGCTGTGACAGTGCTGTAGTGGTTGTGACAGTGCCATGGTGGCTGTGACAGGTCCATGGTGGCTGTGACAGTTCCATGGTGGCTGTGACAGTGCTATGGTGGCTGCAGTGGTGGCACAGTGGCTGTGACAGTGCCATGATGGCTGTGACAGTGCCATGATGGCTGTGACAGTGCCATGGTGGCTGTGACAGTGCTATGGTGGCTGCAGTGGTGGCACAGTGGCTGTGACAGTGCCTGTCAGAGGGTGATGGGGGACGTGCTGTGGGACCTGCTGAGCCCCTCAGCCCTGGGTGCTGCCCTGATCATCTGGGACTCTGCAGAATGAGGGGGAAGTGACTTTGGTATCACACCTACTATGGGATGAGGGATGAGAGCGGTTCACTGACAGTGGGCAGATCTCCCCTGTTTGGAATACTTGGCCTTTCAGACTGTGCAGACTGTCCCGTGGGCTCTCTGGTGTCTCGTGTCCCACCCTCCTGGTCCCAGCCCTTCACCCTGAGACAGGTGTCCCACTCTCCTTCCCTCCTCTGCCAGGAGGGCTCTGTCCTCTGAAGCAGGAGAGGCCACGATGCCCCAGCACCCCATCCCTCCCTGGCTGCCTTGTGCTTCCTTGTTCAAAAATGTGCCAGAGATTTCCTGGAGAAGCTGCTGCAGGGAGGGACGTTTGCGGGTGTTTGGTGATGCCCTGGAGAAGCCGAGGATGCTCCGGCTGCGGCGCTGGTGGCTCGGTGGGGAGCGGATGGATGTCCAGCTGCCTTTAGCTTGTGGCACAGCATCAATCCTGGTCTGCAGGAGCGCTGAACCCACTGATCCCCCTGGCCATCGAGGGACCCGGCGTGGCAGGAGGTGCCCCCCAGAGCTGTGCCCGCCACGTTTGGTGCCATTCTCCTGCACGCTCACTGGTACAGCCTCGCTGAAACCACAACCCCCCTCCTTTGGGTAATTGTTCAATTACTGCTTGCAGAACGTGGGGGCAGCTCGTTCCCTGTCTGTCCCCTTGGCAGGCGCCCAGGCTGTCTGTGTGTGCACAGCCTGCACAGCTATTCCCTCCTCCCAGCCCCGAGCCCTGCGCCGGGAGCAGCTCATCGTACTGGTGGGACTGGAGCTGGGCTGGGAAGGGCTGGAGCTGCCCCCCATGCCCTGCTTGCCCTGGCATGGTGGCAAACAGGTCACAGAGGTGGGTGGTATGCAAAGGTGGCATCTGTCCCGCTGGGGCTGCTGCACCCAAACACCTGTTACTGGCAAGAAAACAGTGAGTTGCAGAAATTTCTGGGGCTTTGCTGGTTTGTTGTTTTTTTTCCCCCAAGGAATCTCTGAAGAGTCTCATTTGCATCCTGCTACAGGATGAGGGAAATTTCTTGGGACAAGAAGCTGTCCCAGGTTGGATGGGGCTTGGAGCAAACCTGTCCCCATGGCGGAGGGTCAGAATGAGATGGTCTTGGAGGTCCCTCCCGACCCAAACCACTCAAGGATTCCAGGATTCCACTGAAAACAGCATTTTCCCAGCTGAAGTGTGAGGGCAAGGAATGGAGCTGTGGAGAGACACTAAGACTTTTTCTTTCCTGTCAAGAGCCGTATTTGTTTATACTGAAAAATGCACCAAAGCCACGCTGGACACCCAAGTCCTCCTTCCCAAAGGAGCAGGGTGGCTTGGGGCAGGTCCCAGGGCAGAGCTGGCAGTCCCCTCCCTTGGCTGGCGGGTGGATTTCGGAGCTGTCTCAGCTTTCAGGCCAAGCCCAGCAGTTGTCACATGCCGTGGGGACCGGAGGGAGCTGCCTGTGCCCAACTGCCCATGTAAGTGTCCCGGGAATGCAGGGTCTGGGGGGACATCTCCACCCCTCCCATCCCTGCCTGCACTGCCCCTGTGGGGGCTGCACCTGGGTTGATATTTTTTTGTGTTTCCTTCTTTTTTAAGAGACCTGTGCTTGTCCCCCTCTCCCTGGGGAAGGCACAAGTTTGGAGCCAGGGCTGTGCTCCTTGGTGTCTATTTTAATGCCAGTGGGCTGGGTTGTGCTCGTCCTGGCTTTTCATCCTGCACTTTTCCCAACAAACTATTGTGCCTTTTTTGGGAACTCGTCACCTTACAACAAATTGCCTCTAATCTTAGATTAATAAAGTACAATAAATAAGGGAGCGAAGAAAATGAACTCGCTCAGGCATTATGAAGTGCATAATAGCAGTAATTACACTTCTAAGCACAGGGTTTATAACTAAACTTGTGCCGTGATCTTTGTCTGCACAGCCCAGGGGGTTCAGCGGTGGGGGGAGAGCTGTGCTGTGCTGCCTGTCCCTGCCTGTGGAGATGGAGCCTGCTGGTGGCCCTTGGAGCTGTCTGGTCTGGGCTGGCATCACACTGCCTGGCCAGAGGGAGGGATGCTTGGCTGGTGGGGAGGATGGCTGACTGGTGGGGAGGATGTTCCGGGTGGGAGGGATGCTTGGCTGGTGAGAGGGATGCTCGGCCAGTGAGAACAATGGTCCCAGTGGGAAGGATGTCTGACTGGCAGGAGAGATGCTTGGCCAGTGGGAAGGATGGTCCTGGCAGGGAGGATGCCCCCAGTGGGAGGGATGCCCAGCCATGGCAGCAGGGAGGGGGCAGTTTGAATGGACCATCTTGTCTGAGCTGCTGTGAAGGCAGAGCCCTCGGGGTGTGTTTTGGGGTGGTGACGCAGTCAGAGTTTCACTTGATTTTTAGTTCAAGTTAATTCTTGACAATGAAATTAAAGGGTACATTTTACATGATAACATCTCCTTCCCTGTGCTGGAAACAGAGTAGGAGCTCTGATACTCTGGGCTGGTGCAGTTGCCTGGTGAAAGCCACCCCTCACTCAGCCATGGGGTGCCAGCTTCACCTGCAGGGCAGGTGCCAGGGCTGGAACGGGACCCTCCCACAGCTCCAGGGGCTCACCAGGGCAGGTTGTCTGCACAGGAACATGTTCCTTCTAATTCTGTTATTCCTTCATCCGTTTTCAGTGATAAACATCCCCTCTCCTCTGCCTGAGACCTACTTCAGCTGCTCTCCTGGTATTCCTTATTCCTGCAGCCACCACAGTGGATGAAAACAGGGGCTCCTTTGTCATGGGAAGTTAGATTTGATCATTTAGTCCCTTTATCCACCAGCAATTACAATCATTGTCTCGAGATGGGCTGCAGTGCTGTAGATCAGCGAACCGTCTGCCCAGAGACAGAGATTTATGTTGCTGTTTGTTTCCTTGATACAGAGACGAATGTCTGGGAGACGAATCATGCTCCCTGAAGTCTCCGACTCCTCGGGGCTCTGATGAATGGGGTGCTCAGCACTCCTGTCGGAGCTGAAAGCCAGATCCCGGCATTTCCTGGGCATTTTTAATATGGAAAAGAAGCAATTACCTTGTGTGCAGCGTTGTGAGCAGTGGTGGCAGCTGATTTATGCCCCGGCACAGACAAATTATTTGCCAAGACTGGCTTTGGGAACAATTAATTTTGACCATGGGTTTCTGAAGGTCTGCAGTAATGCTGTTTGCTCCCGAGGCGTTGTGCTGGTGAGCCAGGGCCCGTCAATTCCCCCCCATCTCCCCTCGGTGGGGGAATTGCCCACCTGCCTCCTCCTCCCCTTCTCATGGTGAACAGGGCTGGAACTGGGGCTCTTGGGCTCCTGGTGTGGGGCCAGGATGGGACACCCCGGAGCAAGGAGTGTCTCCATGAGCCCCCTTCCCACTTCGCTGCCCGACCAGCTGGGAATAATGCTCAGTGAATGTTTGTTTATCCCTCCGTGTCAGAGCGAGGAGCAGCTGCTTCCCAATAAATCCCAATCCGGTGGCTGTGCCAGGGACACGCTTGGCCACAGGTGGCACCGCGTGTGCCCCGGCCATCACTCCCCCTGATCTATGCCTTGCCTGGGAGATAGCCCTAATTAATGAGCTCTTGATTACCTTTTCCACAGAGTTAAAAACTGAGTGATAACAGTAGCACTCACTGAGGGACTTGTTGAATACGGTGAGTGGGGAAGTGGCTCTTCCGTGGCATTTAACTCCACCATGGGCTGTACCAGTGAGGAGCAGACTCTGCCTCGCTCGGTCAGATGTGCAGGCAGGAGGAACTGATGCTCTTTGGTTGGCACGTGGCAGGGACAGTGTGATTTATAACCTGCCTGGGCTCAGGAGGGGGTTTGTAAAGTACCAGGGGAGGTGACGGCAGATGAGCTGAGCTGGGACTGGCTTTGGCCACACACCCTTCATCCAGGTGGGCTTGATCCCAGCCCCTGCTGGCATCCGTGGGCAGGATCCTCCAGCCTTGGTGAGGTTTTCTGCCATCCGTGTGATTGTTGGCATCCACCCGGAATGGGGGACTGGTGGGAGGGTTGTGGGTGGGGGGCCACGGAGAAGCCAATGAAGAAGTGCCCATCGTGGTCACAGCAGTGGATGGGACATTTTTGGATTCACTGGTGGCTCCTCCCTGCTGGTTTCTGGGAATTGCCCTGGCAGTGAACTCTGTCCCGTGCCTTGTCCCTGTGGCACGACCCACCAGGGCCAAGTGGTGTTTGGAGCTGGTTGTCAGCTCCTGGGTTTTTCTGGAATGACCAAATGTGGTATCTTAGCAACAAAGGGAAATTTTCTCCTTTTGGAGCTGAATTGTTTTTTAACAGCTTTGATGCTGAATGTTTTTCCTCCCCGGGCAGAGCCAGGGAGGTCCTGGGGATGTTTCCCCCACCAGCTCCTGCTGCCTCATTGCTGGGGGAGGCTCTGGGGCCATGGCTTCTCTGAAGGGCTTGGATCTCCATAAAGAGTGTGTTGAAAGGAGAATTTTGTGAGTCTGATGTCTGCTGGTTGTGTGGGAATGAAAGCAAAGCCCTCAGCCCCAAGCAGACCTGGCCCTGGGGGTCACTTCTCCTGCTTTGATGGTCACTGTTGGATCATGTCTCAGTACTGGTGGCACTGGTTGTTTGGTGCTGTGGGAGCAGCTGGGAGCTTGGGGCTGAGTCCAGGGTCACCTGTGGGCTGTAAAGGTGGTCACCCAGCTGGGATGGGGGGACAGGGCTCCTGGGGCTCCCATTCTGAGCTGCCACCCCACTGACGGGTCCTTTGGGTGCTTTCCCCGCAGGGTGCAGGTTGAGTTCTACGTGAACGAAAACACCTTCAAGGAGCGGCTGAAGCTCTTCTTCATCAAAAACCAGAGATCCAGTGAGTGCCCCGTGTCTCCTGGGGGAAACCAAGCCCTGCCTGAGCCAGGAGAGCCACACTCTGTCCTCTGGGATGAGAAGCCATTGCCATCTGCTGGTGGCTGTGTCCCCGAGTGTCCCCAGCCCGTGGTCGCTGCTGCCTCTTGGCCTGTCTTTGGCAAGTTGGTGTTGGCCAACTGGGTTTGGTGTTTGCAGGGGGCAGAGGGGATGCCTCCTGCCTTTCTTGGATCCCTGGGAACAGCCCCAGCACGGGAACCAGCTGGGCAAACTGGCTGGGAGCAGGTTGGGGTGTCAGGAGCTGCCTGTGGTTATCAGGGAGCAAATGTCCCCCTTGGGGAGTGAATGTCCCCATTGGGGAGTGAATGTCCCCGTCACAGAGCTGGCTGTGCTTCCCTGAGGCCGTGGGCACAGCCAGGCCAGGCTGTGAGTTACCCACTCCTGCTTCCACCATCCAGATTAGCCCCCACTTGACTAATGGTGTTTTTAATTTCTTTCTCCGAGATGTCATTAGCTGTCTGGAGGGAGCCTGCTCGTTAATTTAAGAATTCACATTTTCCTTTTTCCTCCCTGCATCCTGTTGTCTTGTTAAAAAGCTGGCGCCCAGCACAACAGGGTGCCCATGGGGAAGTTTTTAATGAAAATGTGATAAATTTCTCACTTGTAATTTGAGTAACGACCCGATGAACTGGCTGGGGAGGGAGGGTGGGTAAAGCAGCAGTTTTTGCTCGGCGTCCACGACTGCAGCGTGGTGAGTTCTGCTCTGGGGCGTTTCAGTGGAGGCCCTGCTAATGAGGGGGAGACACTCCAGCAGCTCCTCCTTTGTCTCTCCCGTCTATCGGGGTCAGCAAGGAGCTGATTCATGGTTATTTATTTCTGCATTGGTCTCCTGTGTGTCTGACACTGGGTGGGACACGCAGAGCCCCGGGCACAGCACAGGCAGCGCTGGGGCTCCTGTAGCTGCCCTGGGGCTCAGAGGGGCCCTGGGCTGAGAGAGGCTGGGAAACTTATAGGGTGGACAGGGGGTGCTCAGGGTGGACAGGGGGTTTGGGGTGGACAGGGGTCCCCTGGGGTACATGAAGCACCCAGGGTGCAGAGGGTGCTCAGGATGGACAGGGGGTGCTCAGGGTGGACAGGGGGTTTGGGGTGGACAGGGGTCCCCTGGGGTACATGAAGCACCCAGAATGCAGAGGGTGCTCGGGGTGGACAGGGGGTTTGGGGTGCCCAGGAATGCTGCCTGCCCCATTCCATGCTCCCCTCTACCACAGGCCTGAGGATCCGGCTCTTCAACTTCTCCCTGAAGCTGCTCACGTGCCTCCTGTACATCGTCCGTGTCCTGCTCGACAACCCCGAGGAGGGCATAGGCTGGTGAGTGCCCCCCGTGCCCCCGGGCAGGGCTGGCACTGGGGACAGTGGCAGCTGCTCCTGGTGGGTGTCAGGGCGGCTTTTCCCACTGCAACTCTTTGAATTGGGGGTTTAACAAACCTTCCCAGGCCGGAGGGCTTTGCTCCCTGCTCAGATCCCATGGATAGGTGTGTGGGCATCCGCTGGCTCATGGGAAGAAGCTCTGGGAAAATTGAGGTGATGTTCATTTCCAAATGCTGTCTGGCTCGGCCAGGGGGGCAATGTGGCCTTCAGGCACAGGAGAGAGCTCATGACTGGAGCACCAGCGTGCAAATAGTTTCTGAGCACTGATGCCCTTGAATACACTTACACTGAACCCTATTTGAGCGTCTGGGAGGGAAATGCACAGTGCCCCGAGGTGACTGAGGATTCCACACATCAGCTTTGCTCCGGGTTTCAGTGTAAGCCTTTTTCGATGTGTCCTTGCATCGTTTAGCTCACATAATATGTGCTTCTCTTTCAAGAGCTCCGAGTCTGATTTTTCTCTTTGTAAAGGGCTGCAGGCTCCCAAGTGCACCTGCACACTCCAAAAAGCGCTTTCAAACCTGCGAGAATGAGGCAGGACACAGATGCTCATCCTTGAGAGGTTTAGCCCAGCTGCAGCTCCGGGAATTCTGCTTTCCCGGGGTGGGTGGGGGGCAGAATAAAGGCTGCCCAGCAGGAACATATCCCTCGCAGCAAGGCAGGCAGAGCTTGGCTCGGTGCTGCTGCCTGGCAGGATGCTCAGCCTCGTCCCAGAAGCTGAAGCTCAGCAGCTTTTGCTAATTGTGACCTGGTGATTCCCAGTTCCCAGTTCCCTGCGTTCCACACTCTGCCAGGTAGCTCCGTACCTGAGGAATATCTGTGTTCTGCAGCATCTCTGGTATGGGCTGAAGGACCTGAGGGCTTTTATTCTCCAGTAATAAGATGTTCGAGGCTGCCTGGGTGAGACAGACTCCTATGGAAAGCCCTGGCTATAGGACTCAGTGTTTGAATCCATGGAAGTGTTGTCCTGGTGCCTCCCCCAGCAGCGACGGCAGCCCATGAGCCTGGGGAGTCAATGCCAGCATCCCCATTCCTCTGTCCCCCTCTCTGACTGCTTTTCCCTGCTCTCTCTCTCCCTCTCTCCTAGCTGGGAATGTGAAAAGCAGAATTACACAGCGTTCAACCAGTCCACGAATATCAACTGGTGAGTCAGAGCTGCCCCAGTGCCGGGGTCTGGGGGAATGCAGGGATGGAGGGGGCTGGTGCTGGAGCTGCCCCTGCCCAGTTCTTGGTCATGGGGCCGCTCTGCAGCATCCCAGAATCAAATCCATGGACAAGTGCCTGTGGCTGCACCCTTGGGAATGGTTTATTCCCAGTGCAGAGGCTGGGTGGGCAAACTGTGCCCTGGGGACCCCCAGCACCTGGGCTGGCTCCTGCACCAGTGCCCCGGAGTTACGTTTGGTGGGGGGGAAAGGCACTGAGAGCTGGGCTACAGCTCAGACCCACTTGGCGTTTTCTTGGCAGGTCCCACATCTTCTGGGTGGACAGAAAAACACCGCTGTGGGCTGTGCAGGTGAGTGCCCAGCCCTGGGGAGGAGCACAGAAGAGCTGTGCCCGGCGCTGTGCCAGGCGCTGTGCCCGGCGCTGTGCCCGGCGCTGTGCCTGGAGCTGTGCCCAGAGCTGTGCCCGGAGCTGTGCCCAGTGCTGTGCCCAGTACTGTGCCCAGAGCTGTGCCCGGAGCTGTGCCCAGTACTGTGCCCGGAGCTGTGCCTGGAGCTGTGCCAGGCGCTGTGCCCAGAGCTGTGCCCGGGGCTGTGCCCGGAGCTGTGCCCAGTGCTGTGCCCAGTGCTGTGCCCAGTGCCCGGCGCTGTGCCCGGAGCTGTGCCCAGTGCTGTGCCCAGTGCCTGGAGCTGTGCCCGGCGCTGTGCCTGGAGCTGTGCCCGGCGCTGTGCCCGGAGCTGTGCCAGGCACTGTGCCCAGTGCTGTGCCAGGCGCTGTGCCCGGCACTGTGCCCCCACTGTGGTATGCAGGGGCTCCCATGGCACGGGGCAGGGGGGCTCGGGGAGCTCGGAGCCAGCCCTGGAGCCTTTCCCGTCGTGTGTCCCTGCAGGTCAGCATCGCCCTCATCAGCTTTCTGGAGACCATGCTGCTCATCTATCTCAGCTACAAGGTGAGTGCCCAGGCTGGCAGAGGGGCCGATGCCCAGCCTGGCTCTGCCCACCTGGCATGGATTCATTTCTCCTGTTTGGAGCTGCCTGACGCTGGAGCATCCCAGGAGGATTTCTGTCTCGGCGCTGTCTCGGCTGGCTCAGCCTGTTTTCCTTTCTCATTCTCCCTTGGGCTGCTGGATAAGTGTTGTGCAGAGCAGAAACTCTTCTTTTTCTGCTTTCCCTTAAATTCCGACCTGCTTTGTGCTGCTTTGAAGGGAGGACAGGCTGGCACACCAGGGATTCCTAAGGCTGAGGAGCTGAGCGTGACTCCTGCCTGTGCCCAGCCCGGCTGGCTCCGGAGGCAGCGGCACCGCTCCAGGCCAGACAGGCAGAGGAACAAGCTGACTCCTTTGGACCAGAACCCTTTAAAATGGCCCCAAAAAGTGACCTTAACAAATGGCATCTCCTCAGGGAGCCGGGGAGAGCTGGCAGAAGAGACTCAGACCCAGCGTCACGGCCCTGGTTTGAGCGCCAGCGATGCCTGGCAGTCACCCTCGCTGCCCTTCCTTGCATGAAGCGTGACTGTCCCCCGGCAGCAGTGACAGACAGAGGGACGTGGTGGCTCTGGAGAGGGCTGGAGGATTTGGGAACATTTCCTGACCTCAGCATGCCCACATCTCTCCCACAGGCAAACCAGGGCATCTTCCCGCTTCCTGCAGCGTATTTCCCTCACCTAGCAGGGTCTGTGGCAGAGCAGGTGCTTTTTAATTGCCCTTTGGCAAAGTTTCAAGCGTATTTAATTCTTACTCGTTTCTAATTCCTCAGGGAAACATCTGGGAACAGATTTTCCGCATTTCCTTCATCCTTGAGATGATCAACACAGTGCCCTTTATTATCACGGTGAGTGTTTCCTGGTGGCACTTGAGAGCAGCTCCAAGTGTAGGAAGTGCTGTAGTTTTGTAGGATGCCTGGCCAAGTGTATTTAAAGCTGTATTTAAAGGAAAATTTTCAGTATTTTACAATATCATGACTTTCTCTGGAGTGTTATCCCTAAATCCATCCTCCCTTTCCAGCTGCTCTGCTGTAGCCAGGAGAGCAGGGTCGTGTTTGGTGGTGCTGCTCAGCTGGGAGATGGACCCAACTGGCTGTTTATGGTTTTATTTTTCTAAAACAGCATGGATTTTTCTGCGAATAACTCTTGCTTTTGCAGATATTCTGGCCTCCTCTGAGGAATTTGTTCATTCCTGTGTTTCTGAACTGCTGGCTAGCCAAGTATGCCCTGGAGAACATGATTGTGAGTGACCCCTCCTGTCCAGCTGCCCGGGGCTGTGGAGGGCAGTGGGACTGGCAGGGACTGGCACTGCCGTGGCTGCCCCTGGCTCTGGGGCAGGTTTTGGTGCTCAGTGTTTGCTGCTGTGCCAGGCTGGTGGGAGGGGAGGCTTTGCCAGCTGGGAATGCCAGGCTGTGACCTGCTGTGGAGCAGAAGCCCCTTGGTGTTGGAGCTACACTGGCTGCATGTTGACAGGGATGTCAGGGATGAAGTATTCCACCCATCCCCATGGGCTCACTCGAGCTGCCTCTCCCAGCAGCAGATCCCAGACCCACTCACAGGAATGTACATCCCTTTCCAAGGGGCCAGTTCTGGCCTGACCTTCACCTGGAGGGTCACTGCTGGAGCCAGCAAGACAGCAATTGGTACCTGGAGGAGGCTCTTCCCTCTCTGAGCTTCTCCTCTCCCCCCAGAATGACCTGCACCGCGCCATCCAGAGGACCCAGTCGGCGATGTTCAACCAGGTGCTCATTCTCATCTGCACCCTCCTGTGCCTCGTTTTCACGGGGTGAGTGTTGCTCTTCCTTTCACCAGATGCC
Organism: Grallaria varia; assembly: GCA_013396735.1. Taxonomy (NCBI): domain Eukaryota; kingdom Metazoa; phylum Chordata; class Aves; order Passeriformes; family Formicariidae; genus Grallaria; species Grallaria varia. The sequence goes on from VWZG01001733.1 coordinate 590,278, forward strand.
CTTCCTCACCCAGGGAAACCAGCTGTGCCCGTCCTGGGGTGATGGCAGAGCTGGGCACCTCCCTGCCTTCCTTCATTCCCAGCACTCTGCACTCCAGGAGGGGGTTTCTAACCCAAACTGATTCTCCTCCCTAATTCTATGGTTTTAGCAGTAACTTTTTAGTGTGTGTGTGAGGATGGGAGTGCTGTCAGAGGGGGCTGGGTGATACGGATACCCGAGTGCCAGAGCAGGGCCAAGGACAGGGGCAGCAGCTTCCCAAGGGCCGTGGGCTGGGCTGTGTGATGGCTCATTCACCAGAGCCCTTCACACTCGCCGGCTCTGACCATGCTCTTCCTCCCCCACAAATTGGTGTAATAGGCCACTGGGGCTCCTGTTAATTCACCAGATGCTCTGCCCTGCATTTCCAACAGCAATGGCATTCCTTTGGGGTGGCAGTGCAGTGCTCATCGCTGGCTCCTTAGCTCTGAATTAGGCTTTGAATCTCCCTCCGGCTCCCTTGGCTTGGATTTGAGGCTTGGATTTACCCCTATCAACCCCATTAAGTTGTGAAGGGAGAGGAAATGAGGCTTTCAGGCTCACGAGTTTCTGACAAGAAAGATGCTGCTCTGATGTGGTGACTAATGCCATGCTGGAGCTCAGTGGTGCCCGTGGCACATCCTGCTGCTGGGGCCACGGGTGTGTTCCTGAGGGGGCCACAATTTGGGTCCAGGAGCACTAAGGTGACAGTTGTTCTTGGCAAGATGACCTGGAACTGCAGGTTTGTGGGGTTGTGATGGGGCTTTCTCCCTACAGGACCTGTGGCATCCAGCATTTAGAAAGAGCAGGGGAGAAGCTCTCCCTCTTCAAGTCCTTCTATTTCTGCATCGTCACCTTCTCCACCGTGGGCTATGGAGATGTGACACCGAAGATCTGGCCTTCCCAGCTCCTCGTTGTCATCATGATCTGTGTTGCCCTGGTTGTGCTGCCGCTCCAGGTTAGGATGCCCAGCTGAGGGTGGGGAGGGATGCAGGGCCTGTCCTGGGGCAGCCCTGCCGTTGGGGACATCTGATGGGGACATCAGCCCTGCTGTTGGGGACATCAGCCCTGCCATTGGGGACATCAGCCCTGTCGTTGGGGACATCAGCCCTGTCATTGGGGACATCAGCGCTGCTGATGGGGTCATCAGCCCTCTGATGGGGACATCAGCCCTCTGATGGTGACATCAGCCCTGCCGTTGGGGACATCAGCCCTGTGCCTCTGCTTGCAGTTCGAGGAGCTCGTCTACCTGTGGATGGAGCGGCAGAAGTCGGGGGGCAACTACAGCCGCCACCGCGCCCAGACGGAGAAGCACGTGGTGCTTTGTGTCAGCTCCCTCAAGATTGATCTCCTCATGGACTTCCTCAACGAGTTCTATGCCCACCCACGCCTGCAGGTGAGGCCCAGGCGTGCTGCCCCACAGGGCTGGGCTCGCAGCCTCCCCGCGCTGCCGCACCACCCGCCCACACCGCCCTCTCTCTTCCAGGATTACTACGTGGTGATCCTTTGCCCAACAGAGATGGACATCCAGGTGCGGCGGGTCCTGCAGATCCCCCTGTGGTCGCAGCGAGTGATTTACCTCCAGGGCTCGGCGCTGAAGGACCAGGACCTCATGAGAGCCAAGTGAGCAGAGGGACACCCTGCCCAGCCCTGGCGAGGCATCCTTCTGGTCCCACCATGCTGTTGAGCTGCCCACAGCTCCCAGCACCCCAGAGGAGCGTCCCCAGTAGGGTCACCCCAGATGTGTGATGAGGGGTGTCCCTGTGTGCCTCCTCTGGGGGCTGGCAGGGGGCTGGCAGTGCCCTGGCTGGCACAGGCAGTGCCCAGCTTTGCTGGCCTGTGCAATTCACGGGGGCACTGCCCTCTCTTTGCAGGATGGACAATGGAGAGGCCTGTTTCATCCTCAGCAGCCGGAACGAGGTGGACCGGACGGCAGCGGTGAGCCCAGCCAGGGGGTGGCACAGCCTGAGACAGTTCAAACCTCTGGCAGAAGGGACTGGGGTGGTGGGTGCATCCCACCTCTGCCCACCACAGGAGGGTGCTGGGAGGCAGCTGGGATAAGGGCATGGGATTGAGAGTGGTGGAGAACCTTGGGGATGGCACAGGGATGGCACAGGGATAGCATGGGGATATGCAGCAGGACACTGGTGGCTGACCCACTGCAGGCTCACCTTCCTTCTGCTGTCCTGGTTTCCCATCAGTGCTGGGTTTTGGGGAGCAGGAGGGGACAGTTGTCCCCACATTAGCAGGAGGGGACAGTTGTCCCCCATTAGCAGGAGGGGACAGTCATCCCCCATTAGCAGCAGGTGGAGGAGCCCTTGCCATATGTCTCAGGGTGGCAAGTGCTTTGCAGTGGATCAGGTGTAGAATCACTGGGGAAAATAGACCATCAACCAAGTGGTTTTTGTTGCTCTTCTCCTTGGCCAGGACCACCAGACCATCCTGAGGGCCTGGGCTGTCAAAGACTTCGCTCCGAACTGTCCGCTCTACGTTCAGATCTTAAAGCCAGAAAACAAATTTCATGTCAAGTTTGCAGGTGAGTTGGAGGGGCTGGGAAGCAGCTGCTGATCAGCTGAAAGCCCTCCTGGATTGGCAGGAGGAGGAAACAGCCAGACCCCAACACCAGCCCAGAATTACCACATCCCCAGGCACTGCCAGTTGGCAAAATCATCCGAGCCCTTGCCCACTGTGACTGTCCCCTCTGCGTTTCAGATCATGTCGTCTGTGAAGAGGAGTGCAAATATGCCATGCTGGCACTGAACTGCGTCTGCCCTGCCACCTCCACCCTCATCACGCTGCTGGTGCACACCTCCCGTGGCCAGTGAGTGCTGCCTCTGCCCTCCCCTGCCCACCCCTATCAACTCCTGCCATCCCCTGCCCCTGCCTGAGCATGGAGGGATGGCAGAACTGAGGTGTCAGACCCAGGAGGAGTGGATGGGGGTCTGGGGAATCTGAGGTATCACAGTGGGATCTGGGACCCCCATCCAGGTCGGGAGCAAAAGCCATATTGTAGGAGAACCATCCCAGTGCAGGTGGACTGGGCAATGCCACCTTTTCAGAGACTGGGCATAAAAATATCTTTATGCTGGCACAGTCCCACTGGCAAGAAGGTGAATTCACAGCCTGAGCATATGCAGGCCCTGCAGGTTTTTTGGTGGCTGTATATCCAGCATGGCTGGAAGGAGCTCTGCCAGCCCAGAGAGCAGTGCTGTGTACCCTGTGCTCCTTGGCCAGTCAGAAATGCCTGAATTTTGGGTAAAGTGCCGTCAAAACAGTTATGAAACATCATTTCCAGATGACTCTCACCCCATGCCTGGAGCTGTTTGCCAACACGAGCTCTGAACCCTCCCTCTGCACTCTGCAGGGGCCCTCGTTAAATAAAAAGCCACTTAAAATCTGAGATGGAAACGAGCTTGTCCTCAGCGAACACTGACAGCTCAGCTCGTGGCGATGCATCACTGTCACCTCGCCACTGTCAGGCTCAGTGGCAGCCTCAGGGGTTCTTAGTGCCCTTGGCTCTGCCCCAGGATCTGGCCGGTGTGCCAAGGTCTGTGCCAGCACAGGGACAGCCTGGCCTGGCACCACTGGGGAGGTCCCATCCCAACACTGGGGGATCGATCCCAGCATGAGGGTGTCCTGACCTGGCACCATGGAGGTCCCATCCCAGCACAATGGGAGGTCCCACCCCAGCACCGGGGGTCCTTCCCAGCAGATCCCAACGCCGCTGCTGTCGTTGCAGGGAGGGCCAGGAGTCCCCGGAGCAGTGGCAGCGGATGTACGGGCGCTGCTCGGGCAATGAGGTCTATCACATCCGCATGGGAGACAGCAAGTTCTTCATGGAGTACGAGGGGAAGAGCTTCACCTACGCCGCCTTCCACGCGCACAAGAAGTGAGGGCGGGGCGGGCAGCGGGCAGGGGTGGGCAGCAGGTACCCACCGGTCCGTCCCCGGGGCCCGGAGGGCACTACGAGGCCCTTTGTGCAGGGGCAAAGCCCTGGAAGGGGTTTCTCCCCAGCTGTGAACGTCCACCCCGGGGTCCCCGCACAGGTACGGCGTCTGCCTCATCGGCATCCGGAGGGAGGAGAACAAGAGCATCCTGCTGAACCCCGGCCCGCGACACATCATGGCAGCCTCCGACACCTGCTTCTACATCAACATCACCAAGGAGGAGAACTCTGCCTTCATCTTCAAGCAGGAGGAGAAGCAGAAGAAGAAGGGCTTTGCGGGCAGAGGCAGCTACGACGGCCCATCCCGCCTGCCCGTGCACAGCATCATCGCCAGCATGGGTGAGTCGGGGGGCTGGGGGGCGGGGGGCCAGCAGGGCTCCCCTGGAGGAGCAGGAACCTGCACACACCCCTCCATTGCCTTCACCAGGTTTGGGTTCCTTTCCTTCCCCAGGTTTGGTTTTGTTTTGCTCCTTGCACACTCCTTGCCCTTTGTGTTCCCTGTCCCGGTCACCTCACCAGTAAAACACACACATCTCCACGCACCCTGCGTGCCCTCAGCAAGCTCAAATATCGTTATTAAACCTCATGATGTCCATTACCATTAAGGGTATTTGAATAAATCCCCCAGGCCTGGGCTTAGGCCCCAGTTATTTCCAGGGCTGGAAGGAGAAATGCCGTTGGCCACCTCCTAAATCGTGTTTGTGATTCCCAACCCGACAAAGAGCACCATTTGCTCTGCAGCGAGCGGGGCGTTTTTGCAAATGAAAAATGCCATGAGTCATTACTTCCCTCTTGTATCTGGGGAGAGCGAGTTTTGGGGAGGCTGTGCCGCACAGGCACATTGTATTTCAGGCAAATAATTTATGTGTTTGTGCTCATGAGCGGCAATTTGCATAGATTATCCCCCAGCAAGGCGCAGAGCGCTCTGCTGAACAGTTTGTCACTGTTCTCATCTCCTTCACAGAGGGACCTTCGGCAAAGGGTGAACAAAGGGACAGAAAGGACGGGAGTGCCAGCAGGGCACGGGGTCTGTGCCTGGGCTCTGCGTAATGGGATGCTCCATCAGTGTCGTTGATTAGTGGGAGCTGCAGGACGGGATGAGGAAGTCTCTCTTGTCCCTTGATGGGATATTAGGAAAAATTTCTTCACAGAAAGGATTGTTAAGCACTGGAATGGGCTGCCCAGGGAGTGGTGGACTCGCTATCCCTGGGGGGATTTAAATGGTCTGTAGATGTGGCACTTGGGGATGTGGTTTAGTGGGTAGGCTTGGCAGGGCTGGGGGAACAGCTGGACTCACTGATTTGAGAGGACTTTTCCAACCTTAATAATTCTGTGTTTGTAAGAGCTGGAGCTGATCAGGAGGGAAGCAGGAGGTGGATGAGGGAATTGCTGCCTGCCTGCCCCTGCCTTCGGGGCTTATGGACCACCAGGGCAATGGGATGTCCATGGGAAGAGCAGTGTCCCAGCAAGTGTGGGCCTGGTTCCTAAACTGGCTGTTCCTACCCTGGCTGGTATCTCCCAGAGCCTGCCAGGAGCTGCAAGCGGGGCTTGGGCTGGAGGGCTGTCACCTCAGAGATGCATCATGATAAAAACTACCACAGGGGGGATGTTGCAGTCAGCAAGCAGCAGGTGGGCAGCTGGTTCCAGAGGGGAATGGAGACAGGGACAGTCCCTGGAGCAGCTGAGCTGTGCCCGCAGGGAGATGCTCCACACTGCGGTGCCCAGGTGGAGGTCACTGGTGGGGGCTTTCCCTGCCCTGCCCATGCCCATGCCCATGCCCATGCCCATGCCCATGCCCATGCCCATGCCCAGCATCACCCGGGCGGTGTCTCATCGCTGTGCAGGGCCCCAGGGGGCTGCCTCGGCTCTCTGCACCCCCTTAGAGCGTGTTTGCTGTGCTTCCCTCCCCGCCGGGTCCAGGTACAGTGGCCATGGACCTGCAGAACACGGAGTGCCGCCCCGCCAACAGCAGCAAACTGGCGCTGCCGGCGGAGAACGGCTCCGGCACCCGGCGGCCCAGCATCGCGCCCGTCCTGGAGCTGGCAGACACCTCGTCCCTGCTGCCCTGTGACCTGCTCAGTGACCAGTCCGAGGATGAGATGACGCAGTCGGACGAGGAGGGCTCGGCCGTTGTGGAGTGAGTCTCTCTCCGCTCGTTACGTTTCGCGGAGCGTTTGCCAGTGACGTGCTTGCACCCTGGGCTGCCCTTGGTAAATGTTTTTATCCGGCGTCTCAGTTTGGGACGTGTGGGAACTCTGCCCGCCTGCTCACGCTGCTGGCTTTTCTCCCTGCCGCAGGTATGTCAAGGGTTACCCTCCAAACTCCCCCTACATCGGCAGCTCCCCAACCCTGTGCCACCTTTTGCCCGAGAAAGCCCCGTTCTGCTGCCTGAGGCTGGACAAGGTACGAGGGGGCTGTGGGGGCTGTGTGGGGGCTGCAGACCCCCGGGCCCCACGCTGAGTGCCCGCACTGCCCTCCACCCCACAGGGCTGCAAGCACAACAGCTTTGAGGACGCCAAAGCCTATGGGTTCAAGAACAAGCTGATCATCGTCTCGGCGGAGACGGCGGGGAACGGGCTGTACAACTTCATTGTGCCCCTCCGCGCGTACTATCGCTCCCGCAAGGAGCTGAACCCCATCGTGCTGCTGCTGGACAACAAGCAAGTACTTTTCCACGGGTGTTTTCCCCCACACTGAACCTTACCTGTGGTTTTGTGGGTGTTTCATGCCGTGGGATTGGGAGAGTGGGGGAACGGTGGGGCCACTCCTGGGTATCTTGGCTGATGTTGGCCTGGGGTTTGTGTCTGTCTTCGCCCCGTGGCCTTGCTGACCCACCCTGCTCTCTGTCGCTCCCCCTGCAGGCCTGAGCACCACTTTCTGGAAGCCATTTGTTGTTTCCCCATGGTTTACTACATGGAGGGCACCATCGACAAGTAGGTGTTTCCGTGACTTCCACGACTTATGGTGCTGCCCGCCCAGCGCAGACTTTTGGGTCACCCCACGAGAAACCCCAGGGTTGGTGGGCTGGCTCTGACCCCCCCCTGGGCTTCTTGGGGTGCCAAACCCTCGCTGGTTTGGGGGGAGCAGGTGAAGGGTTGGTGGTGGGGAGCAGCCCGGGCTGGCTGGAGCGCTGCGTGCCGCAGTGTGCTGCTTCCCTGTGTCCTTCCCAAGGGCTCACCCTGCGCTCTTCTCTTTGGGAACTGCCCAGCCTGGACAGCTTGCTGCAGTGCGGCATCATCTACGCAGACAACCTGGTGGTGGTGGACAAGGAGAGCACCATGAGCGCCGAGGAGGACTACATGGCAGATGCAAAGACGATTGTCAACGTCCAGACCATGTTCAGGTGAGGGGTGAGCAGTGGCCGCTTCTGGGGACGAGGCAGGGAAGGGTGTTGGTGACTGGAGGTGGCTGCAAGCAGTGGGACACATCTGTGGGTGAGAAAACAGCTCCTAATCAGCTCTTTTCCTCCAACAGGCACAGGGGTGGGTTTGGTCTTCCTCGGGTTTTAACTGCAGGGAAGGATCTCAGCTCTGACTGAGCTGCAGGACAACAGAGCTCTTTGCATTGCAGGCTCTTCCCCAGCCTCAGCATTATCACCGAGCTGACCCACCCCTCCAACATGAGGTTCATGCAGTTCAGGGCAAAGGACAGTTACTCTCTTGCCCTTTCCAAGCTAGAAAAGGTAAGAGAAGGTTGTCCCCTGCACCGGGGCCTGGGAAGTCAATGCTGACAGTGACTGCATTTGAACTCCTCAAAGTTCTCTTTACTGTGTCCAGAAAACCCAACCCTGTCTCACACATTTCCACAGAGAAAAGCCCCTCTTTTCCCCAATGCAATGATGGTGCCCTGGTTCCCTTCTGTCACACCCACCAGGAACACCACCTTGGTGTCCTCCCATTGCCACGAGTCCTCTAATTTCTGTGAAACCTGTGCTCTCCCCTCCCTTCCTTCCTCCTCCAGAGAGAGCGAGAGAACGGCTCCAACCTGGCCTTCATGTTCCGGCTGCCCTTCGCGGCCGGGAGGGTCTTCAGCATCAGCATGTTGGACACGCTGCTCTACCAGGTGAGGGCCAGGTGGGCTCCGGGTGGGGCACCCCAGTGGCTCTGGCTGTCCCCCTCCATCTCCCAGTGGACAACCGAGCCAACCTTTCCCCCTTTTCCCCACCCCAATGTCTCCCCCAGTCGTTCGTGAAGGATTACATGATCACCATCACCCGGTTGCTGCTGGGCCTCGACACCACACCGGGCTCTGGATACCTCTGTGCTGTAAGTGCCAAGTCCCTTTGGGTTGAAACCATTGGGCAAAGTCATCTGGTGGGATCTGTCACCCTGTGTCTGGTGGGATCTGTCACCCTGTCCATAGGCATGGGAGGTTCCCCTTTTCTGGGGAATTGAGGGGCAGCAACATTGTTCTGGGCAACCTCAGCACTGGCAAAACCCAAGACCTGCCAAGGGCCAAAGTCCCTGCTCTGAAGGCTGAGGTCAGAAATTGCCCCTGGTCTTTTTGTGGAGTCCAACTGGTGTTCAGGATTGCCGTGGACGAGCCGGGGTGACGCTCAGGAGCAGTCCATGGTGCTCCTCGGCAGGCTCTGTGGGGTTCACATTCATGCTCTGCTGCCCAGATGAAGATCACTGAAGATGACCTGTGGATCCGGACGTACGGCCGCCTCTTCCAGAAGCTCTGCTCCTCCAGCGCGGAGATTCCCATCGGGATCTACAGGACGGAGTCGCACATGTTCGCCACCTCCGAGGTAGGGGGGCGGCGCGTGCCAGGATGGGGCTGCTGGTGGTCCCATCACCCCACAGAGGTGGAGCCCACGAGGGTGGTGGGTCCCTGAGGTCCCTCAGACCCAGCTGCAGTGGTGGGGAGGGGAAGCTCTGCCTTGGTGGTGGTCTCCTGGTTCTCCAGCTGGATGAGCTGGGTCAGTGTCAGTGCCCGTCTCTCTGGGCGGTATGGACGGGGTGAGGGATGTTCTTGGCACAGCTCTGCCAAGCCCCCAGGCACCCCGGGGAGCAGGGGTGGGCACAGCAGGGCTGCCCCTTTGCTGGGCTGACTCTGTTTTCCCTTCCTTCTCCCCTGTTGCAGCCCCACGACATCAGAGCGCAGGTGAGTGCCACTCGCGTCCCACCACGGGCACTGCCCTGGTGCCAGCGCTGCCCCCCGGCCCCCCAGCCAGAGGCTGACCCATGGGCGAGTGCTCTCCTGGCTCTGGCCACCGAGTGCCACCACATGCCTTGTGCTGGCTGTCGGCCTCAGTGCTGGCACAGCACTGCCCGTCCCCATGCAAGGACAGTGCTGGCACTCTGGGAGAACTCCTCAGTGGCCTGCCATGGGATCCAGTGGGAGAAGGAGCAAGGGCGCAGCCAGGATCCCTTTGAAACACCTTCAGTTTGCAGCTTTTTAGGGAGCAGCAACTTTTTTTTGAAAGTTGGCATTTAATTAAATGCAACCCACCTCTTGGAGAGGTTTTAAAGGGCTTCATCAGTACATTGCTGGGCCCCAGTGGGATTGCTGGGTGGGAAGTGTGGCAGCATTGCTGCTGTAAGAGGAAAGAGAGGGAGATGAGGGCATGGCTGTTTCCTGGGCAGAAATCCCAGAGGTAACCATGGAGGGATGTCAGGTGTCCACTAAACTCCACTCAGTGGGGTTTATTTATCCCAGAGAAACTGTGGCTGCCACATCCCTGGAAGTTGGCCAGGTTGGATGGGGCTTGGAGCCACCTGGTCTATGGAAGGTGTCCCTGCCCATGGCAGGGCATGGAACAAGAAGAGCTCTAAGGGCCCTTCCAACCCAAACCATTCCATGATTCCATGAAACCTGCCGGCCAAGTAGTTTTGGCAGCACAGACATGAATTTTGGAGAGAGGGGGTGGGCAAGAGGACCCCGTCCCACGGGAGCGATCCCACCCCACCAGCCACAGGCCAAGCCATTCTTGGCTCCCCCCACCCCCGTGACCTGCCGGGCTTCCAGTCACAGATCTCAATCAATGTTGAGGACTGCGAGGACACCAAGGACGTCAAGGAGCACTGGGGCATCAAGACCAGCCACCACAGGAACTCGTGCTCCAGCGACCAGTCGGAGCACCCTCTGCTGCGGCGCAAGAGCATGCAGTGGGCGCGGCGGCTCAGCAGGAAGGGCAACAAGCACTCCAGCAAGACGGCCGAGTGGATCAGCCAGCAGCGCCTGAGCCTCTACCGGCGCTCCGAGCGGCAGGAGCTCTCCGAGCTCGTCAAGAACCGCATGAAGCACCTGGGCTTGCCCCCCACCGGGTACGGTAAGTGCCGTTCGGCCGAGCCTCTCCGCGGCGCTGCGTCCCGCTCGCGGGCTCCTCAGGTAACCCCCGGCTGAGCCTGACCCCGACCCAGCCTGACCCCGACTCAGCCTAACCCCGTGCCACCCCTAACCCCGACCCAGCCTAACCCCGTGCCACCCCTAACCCCATGCCACCCCTAACCCCGTGNGCCCCATGCCAAGCCTGTCCCCGCGGGCGCTGCCGGGCCTGCTCCGAGTGGCGCCTCATTCCCCAGCTTGCTTGTGCTTGTGCAGCCCAGCACGTTCCAGGCTGGGGTCCCACCAGGCAGACCCCCGGCCCCTGGCACCCCAGGCAGCCCCCCCTCTCCGGGCTCTGGGATGGCTCCAGGCAGCAGTTGGCAGTGGTGGGGTGACGCTCCCCCTCCTGCCCGCAGCAGGACCCCGTGCCCCCCGTGCAGCCTCGGGGTGCGATGCCCCTCTTGCCCTCCCCGCTTTCTGGCCACATAGAAATGGTGATTCAGGACACACCAACCCCAGGGCAGCAAACCCCTCGTGCCCGAGAGCCCCCGTGGTGCGGCAGGGAGAGGTGAAACCCCACCAGCTGGCGCAGACCCCCTTTGTCCCAGACTTCAATCCGCCCTAAACTCTTCCGTGGGCGACCTTTCGGTAGCTGCAGGGCTGGGTTGCTTCATGGCGTGTGACAGCGGTGTCTGGCTGTGACAGTGCTCAGGGTCCCCCTGTGCAGCTGCATTTCTCGTGGAGCTTCTGACCTGCCCGTCGGTGCTGGCATCTGTGTGTGCCCCTGGACGACCCCCCGCCCCTGGTTATGACAGTCTGTAGCCCTCAGCTTCCTTGGTTTGTCCGCTTTGGGTTTTGTTGTTTTTTTCTTTTTTCCCTTTCTTTCTTTGGAGCCATCCTGTGCCGCTGCTTGTCTGCTCCATCCTCCAAGAGCACCCGTCCACCCCGCGCCGGCCCCTGCCCTCACTCAGGCTGGCCCTGAGCCCCAGCTGGGGTGGGAGCCGCTTTGGGGGTGGGATTCCTCCTTTCCCATCTTGGATTTAGGCATGTGAAAGAGGAGGAGAAAGTGCAGAGAAGCGCAGTGCAGGAGGGGTTTGGAAGGGAGGGCCCGTGCTGTGGGCACTGCCAGCCTCGCCAGGGAGGGAGGCAGCAGAGCCATCTGGGGCAGGATGGAGCCAGCACAGGGAGTGCCAGGCAAGGGCTTGCAGTGGTGAATCCCCCCTCTCCTTTTTTCCCTACATTCTTAATCCCAGAAGTTTCTGCCGTAGTTTCAGGGGGGCTGCCTGGTCCCGGTGAGTCTCCCGAGGGGCTGCCCAACCATCGGCCCCACTGGGGTGCCCGGGGCACTGCCCGGGCTCGGATCAGAGCTGGCATCCTCGTCCTGGCACATCTCAGTGGGGGCAAACTGGGGGATCACCAGCAGGAGAAGTGGCAGTGGGGGAGTGAAGGACCTGCGTCCTGTCAGGGTGGGACAGGACCAGGGCACTGGGCACCATCTGGGATCCACCCTGGCCCCCGTGGCACCTCTGCATCCAGCCGTGCTGGCACTGTGTGTTGTCCCCAGGTGTCCCCACGTGTCCATGTCTGTCTCGGAAGCACACGTAGCTCTGCCTTCTGCCCTCTCCTTTTTCTTTTGCTCACGTTTTGGCTGCAGCGCAGGAGCTCGTCTCTGAGATTTGCCGAACCATGGCTTGCTG
>VWZG01001735.1:0-90056 GCA_013396735.1 Grallaria varia
AAATCTGAAACTTTAACACACCTCTTTCTTACTTTTTGTCTGGGATGAGAAATGCTCCAGTACTTCTTGCTCTGTGTGTGCCTGCAGCTCTGCTTTATGCAGTGTGGTCCCTCTCAGCATGGGGATCTCTGAGGTACTGTAAAACAAAAACTAATAATGAGTCCTTTGACAAGGGCCTGGAGAAAGTGACAGTGGATTTAAATTCAATACTTACTGAGGTTTTCATGGTTTAAATGGGGATGAAGTCTAAAATGAAACACTCTGGCTTTGAGCTAATAACTGTCTGTCTTGGAATCTTTGCCTTATCTGACATGAATTTTGTTTATGGGCATTGCAGCTGAAGCTGAAGGAGTTTAACAGTAATGTGGAAAAAAAAGGAAGTGAAATATCTTACCAGTCCACTCTGTGTGCCCAGAGAACAAGAGCAGGAAATTAAAAAGATTTTACAAGGGTTTGATTTCTATATGTACCTAAAAACTAGCTTAGAAATAAATGATGTTGGGGTTTAGGCTTCAAACAATGCAATGGGCTTTTGTGGCTGCCTCCAAGCAATATATGATTTCACACATTATACAAATTTGTGAAAGTCAGGCCTAGTGAAGTGAGATTCATTGGATAAATTGTTATTTATGATCTTTATAGTGCCCAGAATGTGAAAATTTATAGTCCTTGATCTTCACGCAGAAGAGGTTGTCACTTTTCAACACAGAAAGTGATGCAACCAGCAATGAGAAAACAACAGTGAAGTTCTGAATGACAGGTTGCCCTGGTTAGATATGTGCAGTTACGGGTTTTTTCCCCAATAAGTTGATAATCTATTTTTTCTTCTTGAAATTGGGTTAATAAATCCTTGCTTACCTTCCAAAATTAATTTGAATCTGCCAGTGACCTTTCAGTATTTTGCTTTCCATGAAGAGTCAAGAAGGCACAGAAACAAAGATAACAACATAGAAACTTAGAATAATAGTGACAACTCTTAAAAAGGTAACTTAAGGCTCCAATTCCTTAAAAATCTGCTGGATGCACAAGTGAGGTGGTATATCCCAACCCAGTTCCAATCCCTGACCCAGCTGGGAGCCCCTATTTATGTTCCCGGCATTCTGCCTGTTCACCCCAACTCTGAAATAGCCTTGTGACTTCCAGCTGCAAAGGGAGAGCTACTCTATTGCTGTCCTCTGGGGTTTGAAAGGCAGCAGATGCAAACGCTGTGGTTCTGAGGCTCAGGAACATTGATGTTGCTGCAGGCACAAAGGTAGCAACAGAAAATAAATAGAAAGCAAACATTGGAAGAAAAATATTTCTCTGGTTTTAGTTTTATGCTGGGGAAACAAATTTGTGGATATGTGTCCTGAAGAGGTGATGTATCCATGTGTGTGAGAACAGTCTCTTTGCCTTTTCCCCTGAATGTTTGGCAAGTGAGAAAGGGAGGCCCTTTTGTTATAATTTTTAATAAATGAAAAACACTGTTGCTGTAATCCACTGTATTGTGAAGGACATTTTGCTTATATTTCACATGTGAGTCCAGTCCAATGCCAGCCGGAGTCAGAGGAATGATAAGACTTGTCTTTTGCTATGGATACATACAATACTCCTCTAATACAATATTCCTCTCAGTGGCCCTTCTAGAGCTTTGTGGGCTGTGAAAGGCTTCTATAGACCCCCTGCTCTTGTAAAAGACAAAATAACTTTTCATTGTTATGATTGTTGCTTTTATATGAGATATTTCAGCTACTTCTTAGTGATGCAGAAGCATGAGCCTTAGGAAAACACTTCTCTGTTGACAGCAGTGGGTTTTATGCTCCTAAATTCTATAGATGAACTTAGAAATGTGGGCCAGGTGTTTCTCCTAAGTGAAAGTGCCAGCTCAGGAATTCCCCATTCCTTCCCCCCTTCCTTGCTCCTGCCCTGAGCCACTCTGTCCCTCACCCAGAAGGCAGTGCTTGCCCAGCTGCAGTAGGAATTACTCCTTCTGCAAAGTTCCTCCAAACTGGATCGGCAGCTTGACCAGGTCACAACAGGAGCCACTGCTCAGAGAGGGGCAGAGCCTGGTGCTGGGTTGGGAGTTGGCCAGAGCATGGGGATGAACACACTTGAGGGTGATGTTGCCACTGAAATGTTTTTATCATGCACCATCCTTACGGGTGAGCTGGCTGAATTAAAAGTATCTCAGGAGATACTGTAAATTTGTGAATTTTATTCCACTAGTTTGTGAGTTAATTCACAAATTTACACACATAACCTGTGTGCAAGGGAAACCTGAGGGAATGGGGCTGAGGCAATGCTGGATGACAGTGAACTTCAGTGCAGTTTAATCTGCACATCAGTGTCTTCCTCCTGTTGGGATGGTCACAGATGACTTTGTCTTGTCAATGAGAGTCTTTTCCCTCTATGTTTTTCTGCCTCTCTGCCAGCACCCATCCCCTGGACCAGCAGCCTCCTGAAACCCTCCTCTGCAGTGCTCGCCCCGTGAAGTCAAGAGGTGCTATTACAAGCAGAAGCTGGGCACCCGTGAGGAGGGAAGACTTTATCTTGTTAAGGATAATAACTTCCTTACCCATTCTTGAAGTATTTTTAGACTGCCAGAAGGAATCTGTCTTCCAGCACAACTGTAGAAAGTCCAGGCAGATCCCAGATCTGAGCAAAGGTTATGGGCTGCCATCAGAAACACTGACTAATACAGGTCAGAGCATAAATTTGTAAATACTGGTGTAGTCATCCTGCAGGCATGTCTCTGTTAACTTTGTGGAGCAAAAGGGGAGCAGAGTGTACTTGTATTCAAGGGCAAAGGCTTTCAGAACAAATAATGGCAATTCCCTAATCTCATGGACAGACTCAGTTTAGGGCTGTTACATCCAGGATGGTCAGTGAGCACAGATGCTTGTCCTCATATTTCAATCTGTTGTTTTGGGAGTCATGAGGCCATGCTGGAAACTAGCAGTGAAGTTGAGAGGTAGCCTGGTCCCCATCTCTCAGTGCCTACCTAGAAAGACAGTATTAGGGATCCTTTAGTCTAGTAGCTAAGATCATAGCATGATCTTGTAGCTCAAATTAAAATACTTAAATTTAAATTGGATATAAGTGGCAAAGTTTTAGTAAGAAATTATTGCTCCTCAGTCTTATAGCAAGGTCAAGTGGAAAAGCAAGAGCAGATAAACTTTTGGGCAGATTACTAAAGTGCAAGCTCGTTCCCCTTTCCTTATTGTTCATTTTTTATTAACAAAAGTGGGATATAATTCTTACAAGCTGATCACAGCAATGACAGGTCTGACCAGCCTCCCCTGCTGCCTCCAAATACTCCTTTCTCACAATCTGTCGTATCATAAGATTTGTAAATTCTGCCAACTGGCAGTTTAAAAGGTAAAACCACATGTGTTAGGGCAGAGAGAGGAAGTGTGCTTAGCAAACAGACATGAGCTTTGGCCAGTAATAAAGATTTCCTTTACTTTCCCCTGTTGAAAAAGCATCCACAAAAAAAAAAAAAAAAAAAGATAAGTTTAACAACAAAGACATGTCAGAAAACTTGTGAGGGAGAACTTACTGTTGCTAGTCCTTAACTGGTCTGTGCCATTTTTGATCACAGGCTCTGGGGCCTTAGTTTTTTAGTTATCAATTGTGCATTGAAGAAGGAGACGTTTAGAGATGCAAACTGCCGTACCGGTGGAATGTGTAACAGCTCCCAGATCTTATGTCTAAACCCAGGAGAAGTATAGATGACTGACCTTTCTTCTGGTATGTTTTTATCCAGAGATCTTGAAGTGCTTTCTTAATACTGTCGGGATTACAGTGCTTGTCTGGTCTGATATGCTGAACGTAAGATAGAAAATTTGTTCCACTAATTTCTGCAGTGGAAGGAATGAGCCCTTGTATAATTATCCAATATGTAATCATGCCTAGCAGACAGAATTTATTCTACATCAAAAACATCCATTTCTCATGTAAGTAACCAGAGAGTTTCTGTTTCCTCCAGTGAGAGCCAGATCAGCCCCCGCTGAAGAGTGATTTAGAACCTGCAGCACCCCTGTCTTACCTGAGGGACAACAGCTTGCAGGTCCCTTAATCTTTTATAAAAAAAGCATCCTCTGGAGTCTGTCTGAGTCTCTGTTACTTATCCTGCCATCACTTTCTATTCATGAGACTTCATCGTTTCTCAGTCTGCACGCACTATGAAGCAGCAATAAACAAAAACATAAATACTTAAAAAAAACCCTTAAAACTTTCGTAATGCATGTGATTAATTGGCCTGATGTAGCTGTGATTTCTTGATATCCCACTTCTTTCTTTCCACCAAATCTAGCTAGTAATCTTAATTGAGTAGGATGCAGGCAGCCCAATCCAACAAGGTGTGGAGCACCTTGTTTTAGAGTCTGAATGCCAGAACTGGAAGTCTTCAATGCAAAGTGAAACCAGTGGTTTAAGGTAACTAGAGGAGCTGTCTCCCAAGATTTTTTGAGGCAAATTTTTCACTTTACTCTGCCCTCCCAAGAGATACTTCTATTTTGTACCATTTGGATTACTTTCTCTGGCACCTAGACTCTAATGATGCCAGCAGAAGAGCTGTACGTGGACAGCAGGAAAATCTGTCAGGCAAAAGAGACAGCCCAAGAAATAAAATGAACATTCTAAATCTCTGGCTTGTTTAATATTCCACAGTCCCAGAGAAAAACAATCTAATTGTGTCATTTCTAATATGCAGTAAACTTCAATGGCATTTTTAATATGCCATATCCCAAGAAGGGTAGAGCTTGTATAATTTTCCTTTTCCTCCTTTTCAGTGGTATCTATTTATGTTGCTACAGGCTTTGGCCAGTGCTCTACAGTGGGAAAACATCATAATTTTTCCACTTATGATTTGTGTAACAAAGTTCTCTCTCCCTTCCCCATGAAAGGGAATGGGATAAGAAAACGACCACATTGTTTGGTAATTCTCTTCTGTGTTGCTTATTGGCACAATACGGCAGTGAATTGCAACATCTTCCCAACTTGACCTCCAGCTCCCTGCAATGGGATTTAGACAGATTCTCTCTTTTCAGCTTTTAAATGAGAAGGATTAGGGAGATGGGATTGTTCCTCTCCTCCTTGATTACTACCTAGAAAAATACTTCATCCTACTTTACAGCTGTCCTGTTTTTAATGGTGCAGTGATGGTCTGGAAATCTGATACCACCAGTGTGAACATTAACAAGGACTGGTGGGAACAAGGGTCCCAGTGTTGAAAGAACAGGTAGTTAACACTCCTCTGGAGCAGCTGAGCCAGGACCACTTTTGTTATGGATTCACGCTAATAAACTGTACTGCAGGAAGGGACTAGATAACTCTGTGGGCAATAAGGATAACTTTCCACTTGGAAATCTTGGGTTTTTTTTCTTGTGACCTTGTGACATAGCTTGGGCACGTGGCAGCTGTGTTAAAGCAATGACTTTTTCCCAAAATCCCATTTGCTTGAGCTTTGCTTGGAAAGTATGGTTCAACGCCAGTTGCTTGAAAAGGCAAATCCTCATTCTGAAGAGCACTTTTCATGTCTCTTTCTCCAGGGGCTTTCACGTGCCTTGCTTACGCACAAATATTACAGGAGCAAAAAATAATGTCTCTATTAAAACCACATTCCCCTTTAATCAACTGTTCTCTGTTTTCTTTAAATTTAGTACTTCAAAGCTGTTGTCTGAGAGAGATATCTCCTGACAGCGCGGTCTCTGGTTTGCAGCTCTCAGTGACTTGATCTGTGCCGTGAGCCAGGTTATCTGTGGCACCTCAGACTGTCCCTCACTCAGGTGTTCCAGAAAGTTGGGGGCTGGATTTTGAAAATGCAGCTCTTAATAGAGTAAAATAATGTACTAATTTGTGGAAAATGATGATAACTTTTGGAAATTTTGCATAAAATGTTTGTCTTCCAATATTTGGATGAGAAATAAAAGGAAAGTCTCCTGTCAGAGTCAGAATGAACCTGCACTTCTTTGATAATATCTCCTCATGAGTTGTTTAATTATCAAGCATTGAAAATCTGAATTACTTTATTTGACTGAAAAATCCAGTGGCTTTAAAATAGGAATCATCTTTCATGATGTCCATGAAAGATTTTAGCTAGGAGACAGGGCAGGGCAGACAGCTACTGGGTGCTGGCTATTCCCGATATCCCTTCCTGGATACTCTATGGCATTGTAACCTAACTGCTCAGTCCTTAAACCCTTGAGCCTAAATTGCAATTGGGTGCAGATTGCTCAACATAACAACAGCAGCTGCCAGGAGCATTCCAAGTATAATCTTTGGTCTTTTGTTGTCGTCTTAGAAAATACTAAAATTTAATTTCCTTGTCTTTAGCATGTACCCTGTGTACCAAAATATGTCTTGAAGTTCTGTGGTATTCTCTGTTCTGGAATGATGGGGCATTTATGGTGACAGAAAAGCTTCTTGGTCCACATGCTTCTCTCAGGCTTGGTATTGCTTGGTACGCTCATAACATGATATGGGGATGTGCTCAGTCAGTGTCAGTGAGGCTGCTGGTGGACCCAGGGTGGTAGGGTAAGAGCATAGACCCGGAAAGGACGTTGCACACTTACGCTAAAGGGGATGTAGTCAGAGAAGACTTTATCAATGAAGGTGCTGATCACTCAGTTTTTTGTAAAATGTGATAACAACCGATTAGAAAAGGAACACAGATGATGATGCAAAATGCTGGGCAAGTCTGCTCCATGAACTGTACTCGTTGACATGGCAGTGTGGTAAACCATGGCCCCATGAATCAAAGTCAGAGAAAACAATTCCAGAAACTGGGCTGTAACCTTTGATTTATCATTAAAAAAAATCTCCTACCTGGAATCATCAGTAGCACAAAAGATTTGCTGCCTGAGCTCTCTGTAACTCACCTTCAGTAGCCACTAGAGTATGTCCCAAAATTAACTGCATCACTTGTGCCCCACTGATAAGGAACTGCAGCACTGCATTTGCCAGACAGGTGAGGACATACTGTGATTCGTTAATGAGAGTTTTACAGGTTTGGCTGTTCTCATACAGCCCTGTAGAATGCACCAGATAAAACTTGAAGTGTGACTTGTTTCTTGCAAAAGAAGGTTTGGGTTTAGCTCAGTTTTCATGGGGCAAAACTGACATTTCAGTAGTGTGAGGGTTAAGTAGCTACACTCTTTGAGTTGTAAGCATAGTTAAAAGATTCTGCAAAGGACAAAAACTGATAATTAGACTGATGTGATGTGGAAAATATGCATTTCCTCCTCAGTCTGTGCCCCCCTCTCCCTGCCAGTGTTATCACTTGTTTGCATTCCTTGAGATATCACAAAGGTCACTTGCAGCAAATGTGTCAGCACTCAAATTAGGGGAGCCATTGTGGTTGGACTCTGCTCTTCACCCATGGCAAAAGCATGGTTTGATTCTCACTTCTGCATCAGCTTGCTGCTTGCCAGAGGGAGGAAGCCTGGCTCAGGAGGTGAGGAAGGAGTGAATGAACCCTGGGGGCTGAGGGCATAGTGCAATAGCAGTGCGGCTGGTTTGTTAGATCAGTCACCTGCCCTGGGAAATGTTCACTTCTTGAGTAATGCTTTTCCTTTGTCAAACTCCTGTGCAGAGTGAGGGACTTTCATCTGCTTCTGGACTAAAAGCGAATCATTATCTCATTGTTAGTAATATATGTTGATATGTGTTAAGATTGGGTAATACATGTTTCAGCCCGTAATAGAGAGGAGAGATCTACTTTATGCTTTAGAGTGGTCTTTACAGGGTTGCAGAGACTGACTGTAGTAGTATTTGTTGTAGTGTATATAATGAGTAAGTTATGAAATGTTCAGAACTGGCTGCTGAATTTGAGATGGCCCAAATGGACCTGACTCAACATGATCCTCACATGAATCATATGTGTTCCCATCCATCATGATCACACTTGGACTAAAGAATTCCTTATTTTATTCAGACATTAGGAGCAGAGCTTTCTGTTGGCAGGTCTCCTGTGACATGAAGAGAAAAAGTAATGTAAAATTGCAAACATAGATTTGCCCATATTTCCTGAAAGGAAGAATGTCAGGTATCGATCAGAGATACTGCATTAGCTGCGTACTTTTAGGCCAACTACCAAAGACCTCTCTCAGGTTGTGACTCTTAGTTCACCAATTATTAAATGTCTGCTTTATAAAATAAATCAGAATGCAAAATATTACTCTGGTTCTTACAGACTAAACTCACACAATTTTCTATGTAATGTGAACCCACTATTTTGATTTTAAACAATATTTTAGAGAAAGATCAGATTTAGTAGCAGAAAATTCAGAAAGTTCAGAACTCTCTTTTAAGTCACATATGCAACCTCTCCATCGTAAACTTCCTGCAGATTTCCACAGATTTACCTGAAGGTTGGGTGAGAAGTGCCTTGGTAGCAGCAGGGTAGTCCTCTTCCCTGTATGCCTCTGCAAGGAGTTGGGCCCTTTACAGAAGGATTCTGTCTCAGTGAATTCTCAATCCAGGAGGCTGAAATCTAATTATTTAGTTTAAAAATAAATTACATCCTTAAAACTTAAATATATTAATAATATACTAAAATTAAATTAAAATAGCTTTAAAAATTGCAGTCTACTTCCAAACCACCAATAAAGGCTTGAAGGATGCTCTGTAGTTTCCTTAGGCCCTGAAGGGCTTCTAGAAAAGTAAAAAATTATTCAAATCTCTGAAGTTGAAACATGTCTTGCTGAGGAGAGACATTTTGCAGCAGCCCTCTCCCACAGCAGTCAGGGAAGTCGTGGTTCGGAAGGTGCTGTCATGTCTTGTGTGTGTACTTGAGGGCTGGTCTGATTAAAACAGAAGTAGGGAAAAAAAGGCCTTTGAGGCTTCATTTCAGCAAAGTATTTCAGCACAATGAAAGTAAATGAAGGCTGAAACTTTTACTTATATACTGTGTTGAATCAAAGCCTAAAAAAATAATTTGCCTGCTTCATTTTAATTGCAGGAACTGACTGTAACTCTTGCTGCTCTGTAATGATTAGAAATAATTTTTCTATCAGTGTCCAGGCAATTTTCTAGATTTGAATTAATTGAGGTCAAATGGCAATAAACTGAGCCCAAATTCTGCTGTGTGTTTTGGTCATAATCTTCTATCTCTCACATACAGGTAAATATATTTGCTGTGGAGGAAACTTGTCTTTTCAGTTTATTTATTCCTGATAGAAACTGTGGGTTTGTGTCTGCCTGCTTATCAGCAGGCTGTGCAGAGTAGGGCAAGGAAGCAGCAGTGCAGAAGTGGCTGAAGCATAGAATACTGGTTATGTTGGGTTTCCATCTGTGTCATGAGTGGGCTTTGAGTTCTGTCACACACCTGCAGCTATGCTGTTGTCTGACCTTCCCTCTGGCAGCTGCAGCTCCTCTCAGCATTGCTGGTTCTGAACAAGGATGGGTAATTGGCATCAGACAGTCTCATGGTCCTTCCATCTGCCTGTAGAAACAGGGAGGAACAAGTTTCACCTAGGGATCTAATAATTTGGCTACATGTGTGTGACAGCGCTTTATCCATGCTCATATTAAATTGTTTTCCTGGTCCTTGCATTGTTCGGCCTTAATTTTGCATCCTGGCCTCTTTGTCCTCAGTTTCCTTTTTACCTGCTCACCAGGCTCATTTTGTCTTCCTCCCCTCCCAGATCTGCCTCACCAGTCTAATTTTTACCTCCTTGCACTTAATTTAGCCTCTTCCCTCCTTCCTTTCCTTTTCTTCTCTTGCCTTCCTTAGGGTTACCTGCAGGATGATGACCTTCCTCTCCCAGATGAGCCATTACTTCCCTGTGTAGCCCAGGGCTACAATGGAAAAGAAGGCGATGCTTAGTGTGAACAATTTATTCTGAAGAAATTGGAAGCTAAATAAGCCTTTTTTTAGTATGCACAAACATATTAGTTTAAGATAGCTTCTAACATAACCAAATCAGAGGGAGTTTAGACAGCACTGGTAGGAGTCCTTGGCACACAGGGCACACCCTCCTGCCAGCCTTCAAGTCCGTGCCAAAGAAGGCCACCCTTTCACAAAAACATGCAAGAAAGACATTTTCTATATTAAAATGACATATATTTTTATCTGGCTTTGGAAACAAACTGATCTGGTGTCAAGCAAGGGGGAATTGGATCAGTCTGTCACCTGATGTTTATTGCTACCTGAATTACTTTATGATTCTATATAACTTTGCTTTAAATTGGGAAACAAAATAGTTATCCGGAGGCAGACACAGAAGCTTAAAAAGATCAGTGAAAACAAGTTAAATTTTGAATCCGGATCACATGAAAGTAGTGCCTTACAAATTGTAAGCAATCCTACAAATAGGCAGGTTTCCTAAAGCCCTATGCATGAACACACAGAGGTATCCTTTAACAGCCCTAATCTGCAGGGATGTTACCCATGACAACTTCACCTGTGAAAAAAATCCCTCGTTTACCTTCACTTTAGTATTAGTTTACAAGCACAGTGGTATTTATTGCTTGATGTTGTTCTGGGTGAGGTTATCTCATAAGCTTCCTGCAGTTGTCTTCTGATATGACCCCCTCCCCAACCCTCTCTGGATCTGATGCTGTACCTCTGAATGTTCCTGTTGTTCCTGAACATGTGTGCTTGCACATTCTTGAATTTGGGGCTGCAGCCGTGCAGTCAGATGGCTCTATTGCTCTCCCTCTTTTCCTCTATCAACAGTGACTCACATGATTTTAATTTGAAGTGTAGGTCTTCTTGCTAAAAAGCTGCAAAAACATGTAATTTCTTTGACTGGAGTCAAGCGAAGGAATTGAAGATTTTTTTCCCCCTTTTAAACATTTTAGAAATGGTAACAGAAACAGCAATAATTTTGCACAGGAAGAAACACTGTCAATCTGACACTTTTATTGTATCAAAAACTTTCTTGAATTCTTATTTTATTCCTCTTTGCCCTTTTTGGTTAGTAGTTGGTGGTATCTGGGTTAATGAAAAATGTGTCCTCACAGCACAGAGCCCTGGGAATGAAGGACAAACCACCGATCAGGGTGGCTCTGGGAGCTCACAGCCTCAGAAGAAGAGCACTTGGGGATCAAGGGTAATACTGGAGCTGAGCAGCCACACTATGGAGCAAGGAGAAAGCAGTAACATCTCCCTGTTGTCAGCCAGCTCTTCCAGGGATACTCAAGGGCTTGCTTCAAAACCTGACCTGTAGGAGTGCTGCAGGAGCTCATTAGAGCCAGCCAAACTGGAGTTTGGAGACTGTCACTTCTGATACAAGTTTTCATTTATATTTTGTCCCTGATGCTTTTATTTAGTCTTCTCTGCCTGATTAATGGTGCTGCTATTATTTATTCTTATACATCCAGAGAAACCTTTATTTTTTTAGAGCTTAAGTGTGTACTGTATCCGGCACAGCACAGTTTTGCTCTGAATTACTGCTGGCACAGCAACAGTGGTGCTATATGCACTCCATCTCCCTCCAAAACTGTAGCAGTCTACTACAATTTTTACCTCCATTCTTGATGCTTTTCAAGCTTTCTGCTTTGTCCTTTCCACCTCTGCAGCCTGTGTGTGTTGGAGAGGCGATGGGCTGAATCCTTGGCCTGTAGCCTTTTGCTGGAGTCCTTCAGAGAACTTGTTCACAGTCCTTTGCAAACCTCTCAGACTATTTTATCTTGCAAAGTTGTCACAGGCGTCCTTCTTTGCCAGAGACTGCAGTTAATCCAGGATCTGGAGAGGCACTGAAGGGTGTAGAAGGGAAGTGTCAGGCATCTGTTTTTGCTATGCAGTTGTCTTAGTTTAAAGCAAGCTGAAATAATTTGGAACGCCCCTCCCAAGGATTGATCACGCCTCTTTTAAACTTAGAACAAAATTTTAATTTGAAAAAAAAATGTAGAAGGAGAGATAACAGTTCTTAACTACTAAATATAGTTATATATGCATATATGTATATGTGAACCACCAGAACAGAACAGATAACAACTATATAATCAAAAACCTCTGAACAATAAGTCCTTGGAGATACGGGGTGGGGGGTCGGCTCCTCTCCCACAGGCAGCAGGTAGCAGGCAGCGTGGTCCCTTTGTTCTTCTGCCGGCCGGCTCTGGCCCCGGGGCGGGGAGGGTGGTGAGCAGAGGGGTCCGGGATCTCCCTTGCTGATGCCTTGGTGTCTCAGGGCGAAAATGGCAGTAACTCCAAAGCGGTGAAGATTAGATTGTATATCCCAGTGGAGCCCTGGGCCCAACGGGCTAGGAGCAGAAAAGCAGGGAAAGAAGCTGGAACTCACAGCAGAAGAGCAGCAACCTCCGTGCGCGGGTTCCGTCTCCTCCCCCTCCGCTGAAGAAGTGAAGAAAAAAAAAAAAACACTCCCCAAACAAGAACAAAAGAACTGTCCTTAGAGCCATCAAGGTGGAATTTTGGGTCGTTAGCTAGATGGAGGCAGTGTCAGCCCCCCAGGGTTAGTGTTGGCAGGAGAAGAAAGAAAAATCCTGACAAAATCTAAAACTATAACAGCAGTTCATCAGTGGCCCAAGGGCGAAGCTGTCACAGGAATGCATGGCTGTGGCCTGTGATGAGGAAGCATGTGGGTGTGTAATAGTCATGTTGAGTCAAGGTATTACAGCTGGGAAGAACAGAGCCTCCAGACTCCAACCTCAGGTGGGAGGAAGCTCTTCTGAGCAGATGAAGGGATGTGTGTTAGGGAGGTAACTCCGTCTTGGAGTGATTGTGGGCTGGAGCATGAATGTGTCAACACAGCAGATGAAAGAGTTCAGCAAATGTGGACACGGTAGCATAATTTAATCAGCATGGAGAAATGAGAAACATAAAAAGGTTGTGGAAAAGCAAACATAGGCAGTAGAAACGCTTTTCTGTGAATTTACATTTTTGGCTACATTTCTCTATCTGAGGAAGCAGGAAGTCGAGATTCTGGTCAGCCCCAGTCGAGTGTATAGCTTAGAGCACTGGCATAGCACAGAGCTGGCACTAGCCCGAGGGTGACAGAGCTGCTGTGTGGCTTGGTCCTGTATGTAAGGTATGGCCTCCCTCCCCTCCTGGCTGAGAAAGCTTCTCTGTCCCTTGGGAGAAGTGGAAAAAGGGAAGGGATATTGCCTTCTCCTCCTTCAATGCAATATCAAAATGACTGTGGAGGTGCATGTAAGTAACAAGGTGGGATCAGGGAGCCTTGTCAGCAAGTGGTTTTCTGTGGTAGAGACTTGGTCCTGGATTTGGGAGAAGTTCAGTGTGAGGCTCCCTTGGGCCTATGAGAAATTCTAGGTGTGGACAGGGGAGTGGGAAGGAATATAACCGTTGGGTATTGTTATAAAGAAAAGATAGCTACCAAGTGTATTTCTGGAATATTTCCATTGTGAGTAGTATGTGTAACTGAATATGACTTCAATAGTTTGAGGGAGTTGGTGTTTTGCAGTAGGCATCAAGCCACAGTCCTCTGAAAGAGGCACATCCAGCACTAACATCCACATGGGCAGCACTCCTTGCAGCCAGGGCAGTGTCCACTCACTGTCCAACAGTGGACAGTCTGATTTCTTAGAATATGGTAGTTGTGCTGTGCTAAGATATGAATATAGCCTAATCTTGCACTTATTTGTTGGTTGGATGACCCAGAAAGTGCTAGCAGACATCCTCCCTATCTAAAGGACGATAAAGGTTCTTGCCAAGTCACAGTAATTTTCTTTTTGACATGGACCTAAATCATGTTCAAAAGCAGTCTCCAAAAATTCAGCTGAGTCACAGTTACATATGAAATTCCTGTGCCTCAGCTCCTAGTCTGAGCTTGTGTCTCCACAGCTAGGGAAAGTTTCTGTGTGCTATCATGAGAAAATGATTTGGGAAAGAAAATAGCTCAGATGAAGATAAATCAACTGTAAGTGGGAAAGAAGCATTGTCATATTTTGCCTGTAACATGATAAAAGAAGTCTTCAGAAGAAAATTGTGATTAAGAATGTCTCAATAAAATTGTATAACCTCTATTACTACTTTCGTGGGGAGAAGATCAAACACTGAAGGTTTTTTAATCTAGTGAATAAAAGACATAGGGAGAACCAAAACCTTGGCAAATTCTAAATAGACTGCCCATGTTTTGAAAGTAATTGAAATTGGATGATTTTCTACTAATTGCCATCCAATTTTGCTTTAGCAAACTGCAAATTATTGGGATGAGGCCAGGCTAATGGGATGAATTTACTGGGGTAGGCTGTGTAGTATGGCTCAATAATAGCCTTACACATTGTATCTTGGAAACTGCCCTAATCCCACAAAACTTGCAAACACGGCCACCTTTTCACAGTCAGTTACAGTGAGGAATTACCTGTGTATGCGGGACAGCCTGTAGCTAATAGAATTGCCCCTTCCCCTTGGGAGCTCCGCAGAGACCGAGCAGTCCACATCTCTGGGGCAGGGTGAGAGCTTGGTGCTAGTGGTGTTGGTGTGGGACAGTGGCACTACCTCTGTGCTGGGGGGAAGGAGGGAGCCACAGGCCAGTGCAGTGCTGGGATCCCAAGCACAGTTTGTCCCATGCTGTACAGGAGCTTCCAGAGCCCTGGGATGCTCACAGCGTGTCTCCCACCTCTGCACGACTCCCGCAGTGCTTCCCCTCTGAAGCGTGTATGAGGTTTGTGTTCCTTGTTAGTGTGTGACTCAAGCAATGAGTTGGTTTCTTGTGCACTTGTATAAAATTACCTGTATTATGGGTAATATAAGAAGTGTTTTCCTGCAGAACAACAGCTAGAACATTATGCAGTGTTCCTGTAAAACTGCATGGACCACATGAAACAGGCCACCCTGCAAAACACCTCTCTGGGTTATCAAAATTGCCCTAGAGTATTAAAAGTGAAAATATTTTGAAAATATAGCTGCTTCGACTATTCTGTTGCTTTATTTTGTGTGCTTCACACACCTTAAAGGAAACAAATCATCTGACCTTGCTGCTTATTTCTCATAAACAAGAACAGTGGGATAACATGTGGGTTGCACATTTGGGAAGGAAAAACTTGGTTTCCCAGGGTAGGGTTTTCTTTTTTAGTTCACTAAAAATGCTTCTCATGAACTACATTCTTTAAAAGAATCTGAACTGTATTTTAGAGATTTTAAGCTGGGGTTCCTCTTACATCCGCCATCTATGAATTTTACCTTACAGAATGCAAAAACCTCACACTGAAGTGAAAGGTGTGTCTCCTTTCTAAATATGACTCTTTCCAGCTATGGAAAAGCTTGGTACAAGTAGGAGTTTGATAACAGTGTGTGGAGTCCCGCTCCCCTCTATGGGAGTGTCTGGGAGGGAGGGCAGTAAGGGGTTCTGGGGACTGAAAGTTCAGAGGGAGTGTTTCATGGGGATGAGATGTCTCACAGGGAAAGATTTTCTGAGGCTGAATTTGAAAAACTCTGTGCGGAGTCTTAAAATGCAGAGGCTGAGGTGCTAACAAGGACAATGGTGTGATTGTTGGGAGATGCTGGCTGGGCAGAGAAGGGTGTTAACACAGGACACCCCCCACCATGGCTGCTTGCTGCATTCTGCTGCTGCCTTGCCCTAGCCAGCTCCTGGAAAAGCTCTGGAAGAGAAACCAGTGTCCTGGGCTGGAGCCCAAAGCTTCCCCTAGTGTGGGAATAGCACGCACAAGAGGATGCAGGGGCTGATTTACGTCACAGCACTGTGTATAAAACAACAAGCTACAAAAGGGCATTTTATAGAAAGGAAAAAGTACTAACTGAGCATCAGAAGAATGTTTGTCTTCCTGCT
This sequence comes from Grallaria varia, assembly GCA_013396735.1. Lineage (NCBI taxonomy): Eukaryota > Metazoa > Chordata > Aves > Passeriformes > Formicariidae > Grallaria > Grallaria varia. Next base: position 15,696 of record VWZG01001735.1, read on the forward strand.
TTTAGCCTAATGTAGCCCTTTTTTCGGTTGTGCAGCTAAGATGACTTAATTTTTCGTAGCTGAAAACACCAGAGAGTAAGTGATCTTGAGAAGGTGCTGGGAGTCTGTGCCGTGTTCCACAGCTCTTCCAAAACACACTGCTGTGCTCGCCGTGGTAGACACTTGAGACCACAAGGCACTGTTGCCTGCTATATATATAGAAAATAAATTTGGGAAATGCATCAGTGTACAAGAATGCTGTGTCAGGCAACATATGTTATAAAACCATGCTGTGATTGTTAGAGGAAATATCATTTAAAACCACGCCAGTAGATTATTTGCAGTAAAAAACAACCATTTGCTCTTCCCCAACCTTTTCTCTCTTTGTCCTTTAATTATGACTTTTCTCAGTCAGCAAACTTCAAAGGTTAATCACAGATTGGAACAGGTGAAACCTTTCTTCTGGACTTGGAATAATCCACAACTAAAAATGATCATGAAGGTTATTCCAACGGAGGTCTAATGCCACCTAAAGTCTCCACCAAGTCTTGCAGTAGAAGAAATCTGCACCTCTCCCCAGCGTTCTCAAGCAGTAACAGTTCTGAAGTTATTATTTATAGTTCTTTGTGGCTACATTAAGCACAGCAGAAGTGTGAGAAAATTAGATCAGTCATGCTAGGCTGAGTAAAAATCCAAATGTATGTCATCTCAGCCTGTGAGAAGCAGACATTGTAACTCAGTCCAAAATCAAAGCTCTGACAGGGAGAGCCTGTCTTTATTCCCCTCATGCTAAAACTAACTTGGTAATGACGTTCCTTTATTTTTAACATTTGGAAACCATGTGACTGTAAAAGGGAATCAGATTCAGTAAATGGAAAGACAACATGTGCAAGGCATTTTCCATGATAATATCAAGCCTTAATGTTTAGGGTATACCAATGTGTATTTTAGAGTACTCTGCTGAGCAGGGTCGATACGTATATCACTGAAGTTGGTTAATAGGCCCATTAAATGTATTATAATAAAAATAAACTGTTGTCACGAATACATACAAACTTTGAGAAATGTGTTGCTTTTACTAGATTTCCTTTCGAGTATGTATTAAGTGTTGGGGGTTTTTTACATCTGATTTAGTAAAGTTTTTCTTTAGGATTTTTTTTCAATTTTATTTTTCATTTTCCCTCGTTTGTGCAATAATGCTTGACGTAAGAGCATCACTATTATGCACTGTTACTACTGACTTGGTCGTAACAGATCTGAAGTTGCTCTTGGATTTTAAGTATCATTCAAAGTGCCTGCTATTGAGTGTTTTTGAGAACACTGAACCTTGTCTTATAGATAAAAGTGTCTCCTGACTGCTGTAATGAAGCAAATGGATTCTGGTTTTTCACATTTAGTTTGATATTTCCTGGAGGTTAGCAGGGGAGGGACTATCACACTGCACAGAAGTGCCAGGGAGTGGAAGGGGACTGAGGCTGTCTGAAGTCTGAAGCAACAGAAGGGCAGTCCCTAGGGCACTTATATTTTAACACACTGAGTTTATCAGCAGGTGGTAGGTGTTCTGAACTAAGAAGAACCTCTGCTAACCTGGTTTTTCTTCTCTCTCCAGCACCCTCTCGAGCTGCTCACATGCTGTGGTGGCCCTGCTCTACCCCTTCTCCTGGCAGCACACCTTCATTCCTGTTCTGCCCTCATCCATGATCGATATTGTGTGCTGCCCTACCCCCTTTCTGGTGGGACTGCTCTCCAGCTCTCTGCCCAAACTGAAGGACCTGCCCGTAGAGGAGGTAGGAGCTGGCACCAGAATTGTTTGCCTGGAGTAAAGCTGGCCTCACCCTGGATAAGGCCTGCCATTTACACATAAATCCTCACATGTTTAATTTTTAATCTGCCTCTTTGTTTCTTCCCTGCCTGATTCTCATGGGCAACTGCCTCTTGGTAAAACTGCAGTAGCAGGTTTACCCTTCTCTCTGTGCCCCTCTTTCCATACCTGGCACCTTGACAGAGAAAAGTGAATGTTTACCTGGTTAACAAGTAAGTAGGGTGTAAATATGCTGATTTGTTCTGGAACAAGAAAAGGAAGCCATCTGCTATGACACCTTTTAACACTAACGGAAGTTGTGCACGAAGCCGTAGCCCACACAGAAAACAAAACCTTTCAGAATTTTTTTTTAACTTCTAAGACTTTGTTAATACTATACTGGTAATCAAATGAGAGTTGCACTTCATCACTAAAATACCACAAAAACAAGGTACACTCTTCTCTCTTAGTCCTGTTAGTTTCCTGACACTTTTCTATGAAATTTTCTTTTCTTGTGCTTGCTTCCAAGGTCCTGTTTTCCTCTGTGCCATGTAAATCTCTATTCCATTTTTCTCCCACTTTCCTAACATTGCTGTCTCACATCTTCCCAGCTCCATCTCTCAGCTTGTCTGCTTCATTATCCTGAATATTTCACACCTTTGCCCTTCAGAAGCCCTGCTGCTTCCAATTACAGTTTTCTTTAAACCCCTCTGTAATGCTTTTCGACTGCACGTTAACAAGAATTATTAGCAATAACTTCCTTAGATTTAAAAAAAAGACCTGCCTTTTGGCTTTTATTTCCTATATATTGACCTAGTATGAGATCTGTTGTATCTAACTATGCTAAATTATACTTTTAGTTCTAAAGAAAACCTTCATACTCTTGTTTCACAGTAGGAATTTAATTCATGTTGAGGCTTGGCAGTATTCAGATGGTCTTTTGCTATTAAAAGGCAATGACTGTTTTCTGTCTCTTCAGATATATTTCACTACAGTGTTTTCTTTTCTTTAGGCTTTGATGGTTAACCTGGGATCTGATCGATTCATCAGACAGGTAAAGTGCAGCTCCAAATGTCGCCATGCAGTCTAGGAAGCTGTTTACTCCTATAGTATGATGAGGTTTCTTTGATGAGAGATATTTGGCAGGAATTGTGTGTACAAAGGGAAAGTGATTAGGACAAAAAAAAAAGTGTTCATTTTCCATTTCAACTGCAAATAAATACTCCTTAAGTATGCAAAAGGGACTGAGGCTATGACTGTCAGAAGGAATCTCGACCTGTCTTAACAGCAGAAAGAAAACATCCAAAGATAACAATATCACCTTCACAAGAAAACTCACACTGTTGGAGGTGAAAAGGACAAAAATTGCAAAGAACAATTTCTGAGTGAGAGGAAAAGTAAAGAATAAATTATTGTGATGGGAAAAGCAGGAGCCTTGTAAAAAGGATCACCATCTCCTGACAGTCATGTGGCACTGAATAATTTCAAGAACAGTAATATGCAGTTTAGATGAGTAAACTTCCCTGTATGATTCCCTGGATGATGTGGCTGGTGAAGAGTGGCTGCACAGCTAAGATTCTTGTGTCTACTTGCTTTTGCTGAACAAGCATTAAATAAGATAGAGAGCAACAGGGAGGAAACCAGAAAACAAGATATACTACAATATAGTAAAAATAACTGTCAAGAACCAAAGAATCTGCCTAAACTAGAGCAGCTGTGTGTACACGTAGCAAGGCTTCACATGATGTATATTTGGTTAAACACAACTCTTTGGACACTTTGTCATGCTCTTTGGATTATCATTTCTGACTTTAATCTCATTAAGAGTAACAAGAAATTTTGTTTAGAAGTATTTGTTAGTTACACATAGGTTTTATTATTTTATTTATGTAACCATGACAGTAGCAGATACAACTTGGTTTTCATCTGAAATTTAAACCTTCTCAAAGTATTTGCTGTAGTTTCTACATAGATTATTGTAACCTAAAGATTTTCTTCTTTCCTCTGTCAGATGGATGATGAAGATACACTGTTACCTAGAAAATTGCAAGCTGCTCTGGAGCAGGCTCTAGAGAGAAAGAATGAACTGATAAATCAGGATTCAGATAGTGATTCAGATGACGGTAAGTTCATTTGGAAAAAGGGACTCATATAAACAAACATGTGGGTAGAATTGTGACTTTTCATCCAGGAGAAAGAAAGAAAGATGGGACTTGAGTTCTTACATACCTTTTGTGACATCAAAGATAGTGAGCACAAAGACTGATAGCATCAACCCCTAGTAATATCTTATCAGCAACCTGTCTTTATAAATGATAACGGGTCCCTCTGAACCTTTGCTAAAACTGAGGTTTGCAGTTGACCTTAATTCAATCCAGATTACAGGGTTAGGGATGTGTCTGAGTTTGGGATTATTCTTGGTGCTTGGTATTTTCAGGGGAGAGAAACAGGTACCACCAGAAAATAGCTTCAGTGCAAGATGGGTTGAGTTGCCTCTGAAGGTTCATATTTCTCTCCAGCAATAAGAACAGCCCAGGCTGAATTTAAATGGCTGTGGTTAAAAGGCACAAAACAGGCCCCTATTCAGTTTTTGAAATTTATTTCTACTTATCTGAATTACGTATGTAAAACTGTTTTAACCTCTCAGAAATTATGAAAACCCGAATTCTACAACATACCCTTTTTGATCAGTTCTTGGTATAGACTTATTATCCTCAGGGAAAAATATTTTGATGCTGCATCATTCAGGAGTTTCTGCAGAGAATTTGTTTAAGAGTTAAAACATGCGGTATAGTTTTCATGAAACACCCATAAAATATTTAATTTTCTGAGCTGTTTCCTGAAGGTCTGTAATTCCCATTGACTGTTGGTTATGAAACACCAATTATGCAGAGTGGCACTCGTGGTTATAAAGCTGTTACCCTCCCTGATGTGCACCAGGTCTGCAGGGAGCTGCGGGTACAGCTCCTTCCAGTTGTTAGCGTGGCATCAATAAATCCAGAGATGCAGTACCTGGCCCTGTGGGGATAATGCTGACAGCTCTGGTAGCAGCTGATTTTGGTGTCTTGTTGCTGCCTTATTTTGCAGAATGTAACACCCTGAATGGATTAGTGTCTGAGGTTTTTATCCGATTCTTTGTGGAGACAGTTGGCCATTATTCCCTGTTCCTAACCCAGAATGAAAAAGGAGAGCGTGCCTTCCAAAGGGAGGCTTTCCGTAAATCTGTGGCCTCCAAGAGTATCCGCCGCTTCTTGGAAGTTTTCATGGAATCCCAAATGTTTACTGGCTTCATCCAGGACAGAGAGCTGCGGAAATGCAGGGCAAAAGGTAAGGGCAGGTTTCTCCCCAGAGGTGCGGGTTGTGCATTCTGCTCCGTCACACAGTGAGTGACAATGTCTGCGCCATGGTGCTCGCTGGGAAAATGGAAACGCATCCCTGAAATAATGCCAGGCCAGCCAGAAGGTTGATTTAAGCAGAGGCTGCCGGAGGCAGAGCCTCACAGCAGGGACTGCTCTGGGCTGCACAGTGGGACGTGGGTTGAGTGGGCACAGCTCACCTCGGCGCCCTTGTCTCCCCGCCTCCCCAGGTCTCTTCGAGCAGAGGGTTGAGCAGTATTTGGAAGAGCTTCCAGACACCGAACAAAGTGGAGTAAACAAGTTCCTGCGAGGCCTTGGTGAGGGAAAAAATTTAGAAGTATTTCTGAAATGAATTCTCATGCCAACTTGTTTTTTGTTTTTTTTGTTTGTTTTTTTTAATTAAAAAAACCCATACCCGAGGTGAAATCAGATAGGCAGTTTCAATGTGATAGGAAGTATTAAAAGGAAAACAGTGAAAACATAGTTAAAGCTGAAAAACCCAGATTTAATTATGATCCCTGTTAACCCTGATTTTCATTTGGGAGTGGGGGAACCAAGCTGTAATGGAGGAGTAGAATAGGAAGGTGTCTGATCATTCAGCACTCTTGTTAGTTGGCTGTCCCTGCTGGTGTTGATTAAAAGAGTTACCTTACAGCAATTACATTACAAACTAGACCCATTTGCTACGTCACTTTTGATTACCCATGGCTATTCAGTATCTGTGAGACACTGACAGTGTGCTTTCTTTAGGAAACAAAATGAAGTTCCTTCACAAGAAGAACTAATTCCTTTCTGCTGAAACACCAACCCAAAGACTATTTACGACACTGTGCGAGACACCTGTGGCATTCCAGAGTTCAGAGTGGGAGGAGAGTGGAGAGAGCTGACCACAGCTCTGAGTGATGACCGATGCTGTTGACAGTGTGCCTAGTGATGGCCCCTTTATGTATTTGGACAGAATTTGTACATAATGTGCTGTAAGCTTTTTGTAACTGATTTTGTAATGAGCAAGAAAACTGTGGTAAATATTTGTATATTCCTGAGAATAACAGGTACTTTTTTTTTGTTTCTTTAGTATGAATTGAGTTATGCTTGATGCAAAAATTAATAGCTAATTATGTGCAGCTGACTGTCTCAGCAGAACCACTGACTTCAAGGGACATTTGTGAGAGCGACGCTGATGCCTGAATACTGTGGGGTGAATGAGGTCGGGTATGTCGGAGGGGTTGTACGAACAGGAGCCACTTCCATGCGGCACAGCTGTTTGTTTAGTTTTTTCCTTCTAATTAATTTTAAAAGAAAGAAATAACAAAGCAACTTGATAATAAGGTACTTGGTTCACAATGCAAAACTTTCACTTAGTTTGAACTCTGGTCAGTAAACTCCTTGTAATCCATTCTGCACTAAGACTGCTAAACCTGTAATCCATTCTGCACTAAGACTGCTAAACCTGGGGAGATTTCAGCTCTTTGACATGCAAGCTGCAGGAAGTAGGTACAGTACATCCTTTCCTAATGTATGTATGGTTTCTAATAAACTCTGTAAATATACCTGTTTGTTTATATTCATTGCAAACCTCTGCAATTCCTGATGTTGAGCAGGTACAAATCCAGTAACTTTTCGGTGATTTTTAAATGAATTTGTAATGAAAATATAAAATGGTTATTACTAACCTGTCTTTTGGTAGGTTTGCTATTTCACGATGTGTAGTTTGGGTTTTCTTCAATATTTTTCACTGGGGCTAAGACAAGGCATTTTATATCCCTGTTTTGTTAATTTTATCCTAGTGGAAGCATCTCTTAAAACATTTTTTTCATGGGTTAGCAGCAAATTCTTTTGTCATTGTATCATAGATACTCCCAAACTGTGCTATTTTCAGATTGGTTTTGTGCTACCTTGGTTAGATGGTCAGAGCAGAACACGAGCAGCTTATAGCAGACAGCCTTTGCCTGAATTTCTAATGAGCTGATCACCTACATTTCATGAGAGACTGCTTTTCTTTTGCATTAATTGCAGTGTGTTTAGGTGGTGTTTCCATGTCAGTGAAGACAGGACAGGATTGGTTTACCTTGCCGTGGCTCTTGTGCAGCTATGACTGCTGCTTAACTACCACATTCATTCTTATCTGGTAACAGATTTCTTGTAGTCTGAGGAAGAAAATATAAAATGCTTGAATATGTTTTGCAAGTCTGAGAGTTAATGAAATTAGCTAAAGCTTCTTACTTTAAAGAAAACAAGCCATACTGTGTTTTTCTTCATTTGCAGTATGATTTCTGCAGTTAGACTGACTTTGAGGCTTGCGCAGTTCCTAACCTGTCAGTGGTTCTGGTTTGCTATCAGCCTCATAGAACAAAATCGAGGGATTATTCACTAAAAAGGTGAAGTCGTTTCCTTTTTTAATTACCTCCCTCACACTCCTGTGTATATAAAAGCTGAAATGTCTGTAAAGTATTCGGTGCTTTTGAATCAATGGAAATGGCATCACAAGTGACAATTTCCATTAATTCTACTCTATAATATGCTCTAAGTTCCAGAATGACTCCTAGATGCACTTCTGCAGAGTGAAAGGAATAAGGTCACTTGTACAGGTGGCTTCTGGCCTTTTTATAAACAACAGCCAATAGTAAACGTATGGGGAAGTATATATTGCTTTTAAGAAAATGATGGATAAACATCATCAGGACATGCTGCAGAGTTGCTACAAAAGCAAGATGAACCTGCGGAATGCTGATGTACAAGAATGTGATGCTGTAAAACCCATCTCCCACCCCAAAGCTGTCTTCCTTCATCTGCACCTTAAAAATTGGAGAACGCTTTTAAACATATTATCCATCAATGTGTTGTTCCTGCTTTTTAATGTGAATCTGAGGATACTAGACAAGGTGAGATCACATTTCAAAAGATCTGTAGACCTTGATCCTCCGACCATGGCTCTATAAAACAATCCTTGTTTATCTGGAGGTCTCTGTTTGAAAGGTTCAGGTAAATGAAAAATGAGTGTATTGCCTCTAAATTAAAGAGATTTCTACTAAAGAGTGTTCTCTTCCAAATTAGTTCTTAAAACTAATGGTTCTCCTGGATGTGAGACAAGTGCACCATTTAACTGAGAAGGAAATCCTGAAGGAAAAACAATCCAATTCTCAGACCTGTGTTTAAAATTGGTAAAGATTTGTCTAAAATCTTACTGTATGAAATCCATTAAAAAAAACCCCAAACACCAAAATCCAAGATTAATTATAGAATGTTAAAGAGTTGGAAGGCACCCAAAAGGGGTTCAGCTCCTTAATGAACGCATGAACCGCGCTCTGACCAGCTAGGCCACGAACCAGCTGCACTCCCCGGGCACTGGTACTCTAGTCTGTCACATAACTGTGTCTAAGCATACAGGGCTTATTTCCCCGTCGTTGTGGGCGCTAAAGCAACCAAGCCCGCAAATCTCCCAACATTCCGCTCCGGAGGCGGAGCGGCCGCGGCCCCCGGGACGCCCCCCCTGTCCCTGCCTCTTCAGCGAAATCTCGCGAGAGCTCGGCTCCGCCCGCCCGCGCCCGGCGCCTTTCCCCGTTCTCGCGGGAGCCGCGCCCTTTCTCTCCCTCGCGCGCGCCGACAAGATGGTGGGAGCTGTGGCTGCCGTGCCGTGTTGAGACGGGACGGGACGGGATGGGATGGGGGCTGTGGGCCCGCCGCTCCCGCGGAGGGGCGCGTCTGAGGAGTAGCGGAGGGTGGTGGGGAGCTGCGTGTCGGGGCCCGCGGCGCGGTGGGGCGGTGCGAGCGAGCCGGTCCGCCATGGCGCGGCCATCATGAGGGCTGCGGCCCCCGAGGGGAAAGCGGGTGGTTCTGCCGCCTCTTGCTGCCCACTTCTTACAGTTCCTGTCTCCCTTTCCCCGCAGCCTTCCAGACTAAGGAAGACCCGGAAGCTGAGAGGGCACGTCAGCCACGGGCACGGCCGCGTGGGTGAGTGGGGAGGCGGCCGCGGGTGGGCCGAGGCTCCTCGGCGGGAGCGGCCATGTCGGCTGAGGTGTCACCGGCGCTGGGGGGACGCGGCTGTGAGTGCGGGGGTCGGTGCCGCAGTGATGGGCCGGGCAGTAGACTTGCACGTTCTTCTAAGCCCCCTGGACTTGTGATTTCAGTACAGCTCGGGCCATAAGTACTGGTCGTGTGACATTGTAACAGCCAGTGCTGTCTCCCGTCTAAATACTTGGCTGGCCCTACTTGGTCACGCAACAAAATGGAATAATTAATTTAATTAGTATAAGCTGACTTTGAACGTACTTTTAAGGTCAGTGTTGTATGTCTTGTTAGTGTAAAAAACTCAAATTTTTCTTTCTAGGCAAACACAGGAAGCATCCAGGAGGACGTGGTAATGCTGGTGGTATGCACCATCACAGGATTAACTTTGATAAATAGTAAGCTAACGCTTTAAATGCACTCTAGCAGCATGTATGTTCCTGAATTAGACGCAACTAGCTTTTATGTGTGAACAAACAAAATTTCCTCAATCCTGTGTGCTTTTTCCTCTTAACATGAAGTGTGGCATTAGAGCTGCAGTCAACTCGTGTCCTCATTTACCCTAAAATCAAAGGCCTTTTTTCTTAAACGTTTAAAGGCATCTTTTAGGAGTTGAGGGCTGTATTTGGTAAGCTTGACCAAATCTGCCTGTTGCAGCATGGTTCCTGCTTAACAATGCGCACACAATAAACTCAAAACGTTATGTTAAATCCAAACTGCATGCTGTAAGGTGGAGGGTGTTGTCCGTACTCTTGGCCGAGACTGTAGAGTCACATCTGGACAGTGCCTGTTGTCCTGGAGTCCTTGGACAGTAACCACTAATCTTTATTCACTGGTTGTGGCCATTCACAGTCACCATTCAGTCAGTCACCAGGTTAGTGACAGGAGCCCTAAATTCTGCAGGCAGTGCAGCCTCTTAGGGTTCATGGAGTTGGGATTGCCCTGGAAATACAGATTCCAGTGAGGGGGATTACGGTGTGAGTTCAAGAAGGACAAAACACTTGAAGTAATTTTTCCTTGGTTTGGATGCTAATAATTATTACACCTAAATACACATTAATATGAAAAAGTATAATATGGTATTTTGAGTACTTTGATCAAGATTCTTGTTTCAGTGTTAATTTTGCAGTTCTACTTGTGCAGAATGAATTAAAAGTGTGATCTAATGTGGAATATGTTTCTTTCCCAGTCACCCTGGCTACTTTGGAAAAGTAGGCATGAGACACTATCACTTGAAGAGAAACCAAAAGTTCTGTCCTACTGTCAACTTGGATAAACTGTGGACGCTGGTCAGTGAGCAGACAAGGCTCAATTATGCAAAAAACGAGGCTGGTTTGGCCCCAGTCATCGATGTTGTGCGCTCTGTGAGTTCCTGCTTAGATTCATCTGTGTGAATTCTGTTTTCTTCATGTGTTGCTGAGCTTTGCATTTCCAAGTGGGGAAACGATGAATTGCAAGTAGGCTCCAGTACTTTGGTATCTGTGAGGTTGTCAGGACAGATCTTGGCATATAAGTAGTTACAGAGGCACCTACATTCTTACATATTCTCTAAGAACTTTTTCTCATGGTGTGTTTGTGGGTGTGGAGTTTCCTGCTTTTGGAAGATCATGAAAGATTGCTTGTTTAAAGAGCTACTAGAGGCATGTACAAAAACCTGGTAGAACTAGTCTCATATGTCAGTTCTCCAGTACCGAGACTAGAGTCACATCTCCGCATGTTCAGTTGTCTTGGTGTGCTATAGTTCTCGGACATTAACATCTGATCTTTATTCACTGGCTGCGATGTCCTGTATCTCAGCCAGCCACCGAATCAGGAACACCGAGCTGCTCTGCCAGCCTCCAGAATTAAGATACTTGTGTTGGCCAGTTAGGCCACCACTTCTAACCAGCAGTGACTTTAACAGCTGTTCTGTTATGGGACTTCATGACATGACTGTCTTGTTAATATAAGGGACAGGAATGACATGAGAGGATTCCAGTGTAAGAGGGCAGCTATGGCTGTGAAAGCTTGAAATAGCTTCAGCTGTGCATTTAAGAGATGCAGGAGAGCCTTCTGCTCTGCTCACAAGTTACCAGGGTGTCTGACAGGTAAAGACCACTGACCAGAAGTCTAGACTTAGAAGGGCAACCAATTTCTCTTCCTGCAAAAGTGTGAAAAGGTTGGTGACTTTACAGTGTTTTGTGTATATGTAGCATTTGGGGGAACATCATCCAGCTTCTATAAATCATAGGAAGATTTCAGTTTACAGTTTGCTCTTTCTCTCAGAACAAATGCAACTCCACTGGATCATGCATTTTTCTATAGGTACTGGATGAGGTCATGGCAATCACAGTTTTGGTTTTAAGTGGTGTGTGCTGAAAAACAGGTCTGAAGGTAGAGGCCTGCAAGCTGATCACAAACACTGAACTTTTTTTAATCTTTCTAGGGCTACTACAAAGTCCTGGGCAAAGGGAAGCTGCCCAAGCAGCCTGTAATTGTGAAAGCGAAGTTCTTCAGTAGAAGAGCAGAGGAGAAGATCAAAGAAGTTGGTGGTGCCTGTGTGCTTGTGGCATGAAAGTTTTTGTTTTATTCAAATTTTTTGAATAAAAGCAATGGGTAAAATGAACTGATTTGCGAAAGTTTGTTTTGTGTTTTCGTGTTCTGACTTGTCCAGATTCTGTTTACCCTTGAGATTTATCTGCTTAGTTATTTCTACCACTTTTTGATCAGTGGTTTGACTATTTCTCACTATATTTTGAAATTGCGAGACTACAGTGTTCAGTACATGCCATGTACAAATACCTCATCTTTTTGTCTTTACAGGGTAGCAAAATAGATGGGTCTGTACTTGCGCTGCTGTTTGATTGGTGATCTCCTCCACAGCTGTCTGTGGAAAGGGGATTTGATGTACTGTTAATGGGGATTTTAGTATGCTAAAATGACACCTAGGTGAAATCTCTGGGGACAGTGCCTTGGCCTGTGGGAACGAAACTGGAAGAGTGCAAAATGGGTAGTAGTATTCACACAGAAATTACTTGTGAAACAAACCTGGCATGGGAAATTGCTATCAGTGAACTTTGTGATCGATAGGCTTCTTTTGGGGATACTGAAACAATTCTAGTCCTGTTTCCACCAAGGTGGGGTATAGGAGGGAGTGATGAGGAAATCCCTGGGAACACTGTGGGAAGAGCTGAAATAGGTTTGAAGAAACAATTGAAAGTTTCTACCTAATTATTGCCAGACTTTGGTCATCAGAAGCACTGGACACAGTTTGTGGGGACGCTGCAGAGGTTTGAGGTTTGCTTGGTGAGCAGCTTTCCCACAGGTAGCAGCGGTGCCTGCAGCCAACAGCAGCTATTCCTCCAATGGAAAGTGATGGCTTATTTTCTCATGTGTAGATGTGTTTTGAATTTATGTGGTTAAATTATTTGCTTTTTCATGGCAGTGTTACTGAAAGTTAAAATTCCTGCATTAGGTCCTCCAGTACTTCAACTACTACTCAAAGTATGGCAGTTTCTGGTTTCTGATGACAATGTATAAAAAAGACCACTGTAATCTATGGGTTTTTTTGAAAACTACTGGTGTAGCTGAGTACCAACTGAGGTGTTTCCATCCCATGTTCATGAGAACAGGAGGCTCATAGTCACCTGTAATGTGTGTTCCCCCTTCACTGATAGTCTATTAGACCACAGTTTGTGAATGCATCAGATTTCTTTGAGGTTAGGCTGACCTCTCCCACCACAGGATGAAATTGCTTCTGCATGTGCTAGCTCTGAGTTTCACTCATTTATGGCAACCGTAGCACCACAAGGTGTCCTTTTGTGATGGTGGCAACCTAGCTGGGCAGAGTGCATTACACTTAAAATTTTAAAGCTTCTCGTTGTCACTGGACTGACAAGATGGCAATTCCAAGTTACATGCTTTTAAAGGTTAGTAGCAGTGGTAATGCTCTGAATCTTGCTTAATGATTGAACTAATACAGTAACTGTTCATGAACTTTTGCAGTCGATGCCCTCCTCAGACTGGGAACGTAATCCCTGAAGTTGCCATGTGTGGGACAGAGATGGTGCCAGCTAGCATCAAATGTCTTTCCAGCTAACAAAGCAATGGCACAGCTCTAGAACTGCATTGTTGTGAATTTCTGATATATTTGGTTTAAAATGACTACATAAAATAATCCTTGTCTGGTTGTAACATAAATTAGGACTTCAGATGTCTGCAAGGCGTAGCCCTGTATGTCAAAGCAGGATCTAATGGTAAAAAATCAATTACTTAAAGCTAGTGAGCAGGCTCTTAAGTGTCAGACCAAAAGCATATAAACACTTTTATTTTATGCTCATTACTGAAGTCTTGAATTATTGTTGATGCAAATTGCATTCTAGTATGTGATTTGATCCTAGTTAATCAACTCCTAACTTTGTCAATAACTAACTTCAGAGGACTTATAGGGTAAAGTTGACATGCATTCCATTTATAATCCAGCTCATCTTAGCCAGTGGTACTGCTAGTTATGAAGAACTATAACTTAAATGAGCAGTTTCTAAAATACTAAGTTAAGAGTATTTTACACCAGCTGGCTTGGGTGTAACCCCAAGTACAGGATCTGGCACTTGGCCTTGTTGAACCTCAAACAATTGGCTTGAGCCCATCAATCCAGCCTGGCCAGGTACCTCTGGGGAGCCTTCCTGGCCTCCAGCTGATCAACACTCCCACCCAACCTGGTATCATCTGCAAATTGATGGTACCCTTGGTTCCCCTGTCCAAGTAATCGACAAATTAAACAGGACTGGCCCCAGTACTGAACCCTGGGGAACACCACTGGTGACTGGCCCCAGCAGGATGTAACTCCATCCACCACCGCTCTCTGGGCCTGGCCATCCAGCCAGTTTTTAACCCAGCCAAGAGTACACCCATGTGCAGATATTCAGGAAAATGATGAGGGAAATGGTATCAAAGACTTCTACTAAAGTTTAGGTAGACAACAGCCACAACCTTTCCCTCATCCACTAAATGTGTCACGTTGTCAGAGAAGGAGATCAAGTTGGTCAAGCAGGACCAGCTTTTCATAAACCCATGCTGAGTGGGTCTGATCACCTGGTTATTGCACAAGTGCCACATGATTGTACTCAAGATGACCTTTCCCAGCACCAAGGTCAGACTGACAGGCCAGTAGTTCCCTGTATCCTCTTTCCAGCCCTTCTTGTAGTGGAGCATCACGATTGCTGACCTCCAGTGAACTGGGACCTCCCCAGTTAGCTAGGACTGCTGATAAATGACTGAAAGTGGCTCAGTGAGCACTTCCACCAGCACCCTCAGTACACTTGGGTGGATTCCATCTGGCCCCGTAGACTTGTGTGTGTCTAAGTGGTGTAGCAGGTCACTGACCATTTTCGCTTGGCTTATGGGAGCTTCACTCTGTGCCCCATCCCTGTCTTCCAGCTCGAGGGGCTGTGTACTCAGAGAACAACTAGTCTACCATTAAAGACTTATACAAAGAAGACCTTAAGAACTTCATCTTTCTCTTCCTCCAGCTGCCAGACTACTGATTTGCATACCTGTCTCAGAACGAAATTTTAAACACTTTTTATCGCTCTCATTCTTTCCTGCCCCCCAAAAATGTAGATAGTTTTGTATGTTATGCAAAATGCATAAATTAAAATGTACAGTAACCTGGTTCTGCTCCTTCAGCCACTGGTTCGGCCTTTAGGGTGATACAGCCTCCGTTTGCACTTTTTCTCTGTGCAGGGATGCTTTGGTCTTGGGCTGTGGTTTTTCTGTCTAAACAATGTGGTAGTCTAAGACCTCAACTTCCTACTGCAGAAATGACATGTTTTTGTAGGTGCTAGTTTGTCTTCTTAGCAACAGCGCTTGCAAGAAACAACAGAGATGGGGTGAGCTGAGAGGCTGTGCTGCTCTAGTGACATTTGCCTTTGAAAGACCATTGATGAAGATGCACTGTAAAAAGTAAGTTTGTGTAATAAGCACTGATACCACATTAGTTAAATCACAGGGACAACAGCCACAGCTCATTTCTAAAGGGACCTCTAGTTTTGCAATTAGAGTCTTAAGTTTTAGTGGTAGATTTGAATTTGTCTAAGTAATTTGTCAGTCAGGTAGGTGGATATCTACCTACAATGGGTCTTGGTTATGAAATACAGTGCAGACTTCAACATAGGGTTCATTCTTTTTCTAAAGTATTCTAATTACAAATGTCTTCAGCATGCAACACTTTAAAAATCCTGGTTATGAATTTCTGAGACCTTCGTAAATTTTTTGCATTGTAGAAAAAAACCCAAACCAAAACAGAGCTGCTTACTAACCATTTCCACTGAAACCTGCCATAAGACAGAATCCCCCAAGAGAACAGATAGCTCTAAGATTATTGCTGCTGCTCTTCTGGACTGGGGAAATCTGGAGGTTACACACTGCAGATAGCAGGACCACCATGCCAGGGCTATTGGTCCCAGGAGATTGGATCAGATAGAAGGGTGACTCCAGAAGACACAAGACTTTATTTGCTTTTTCTCCTCAGATGTAGCTTGCAGAACTTGCCCTTTGCAGGTTGTGTCTGATCAACATCTCTCACAGTCTCAGAACAGAGGATGAACTGTGAACTGCAAAACTTTCAGTTGACCTTGGGAAGCTTAGGTTGGTAGAAGGAACACTGTCCTGCTCATGGGAAGCCCAGGTTTGGTTTATAATCTGATCTGTGGTCATTCTGATAGTAAAAATTTGATTGCTGTGAAGCATGTTTTCTATAAAGAAGATTGGCAGTAGATACTGTACATTTTTTAAGGCAGCTTTCTAACATGCATTGCGGAAATGATGGATGTATGATCAGCTATGGTTATTATTTGCTTTACCTGAAAACTGTAAAATATTAAAGTGAAATTGTAAAAATAGTCAGTGAATATCATCATCTTTATTGTTCAGTTTCAGTGCTTCTAGCAGGAAATGTACAGCGTGTGACAATTCAGCCTGGTAGCCGCTTTGTAAGTAGATCAATAGACCAGATTAGTTCAGTTTTTACAGAAGTTGCAAATACTAGAGAGATAGTGGGATCATGGTTTGTAAACCTTAAACCACACTTTCCTGCACAACAATCTGCAAAGATACTCTTTTCTGTAAGCAAGTATGTGATTTTCAGCTGCAAGGAACAACTTCTTTTTCACAGGGGCTAAATAAATGTTGTTTATTTGATTGTTCATCCCACTGTTGCCTTCTAGTTTGCGCTTGAGTGATCAAGTGTTTTGTGAAGTGAAGGGCTTGTCATGAGCCATTTTCTGACTCTTCGCATTTTTGATGTCAAATTTCAGCCAACAGAAATGGAGACCCTGGATCTGTTGAGGAATTGTTTGGTGTGTAAATGGGACCTGAGGAGGAGAGACCCCAGAATGCTACCTTGCCTCCATTCCTTCTGTAAGGACTGTCTTCCAGATTTGATTCAAGGATACAGCTGTATTCCCACTCAGTATGAAGTGCTGTATGAAGGTAATATTTAAGAATCTCTGACTTGTGCTCTTTGTGTTACAGTATTATAAAAATAGATGGATTGAAAAGTACTTTTTGAAGCCTATTCTTCTACAGCACTACTTTAAACTGATCAGCTAGGAGAGTCAAGATTTGTATGAGATTTGCAGAGAGTGGATTGGGAGCAAGCCTTCTTCGTTATGTTTTTCATCCAACAGCAGTGTTTTGAAGAGAAACAACACAGGCAACATTTAACTTTTTTTGGAATGGGCTGGGTTTCAGTTATCAAATGTGACATTATGAATATTTGATTTTCTTAGCTTAGTAAATGAATAAGTGCTACAAAAGATCTTCCAAGCTACATGTTTCTGGAATCTTTTTGACATGACGGACATTTCTATGGTACCAGTTGTGGTGATAGCTTTACTGTTCCCTCACCTCTGCTTTAGCATCTCCCCAAAAACAACACAAAAGCATCTGGTTCTTTGTTTCTATTAGAGCTCATAACAATTGTTATTAGAGTATGTGCATTCTGGTGCACTGAAACTCTTCCTTTTATCTCATTGTAAATGTGGTTTCTCTCTACCTGCACACTTGTAGCTGTAACTCGCTCTAACAAGCTGACAAAACTAGTGAGGATGAGAAGCATTTTGTGGCTGTGTCTTTGGAAATGCTGGGGTTATTTTTTCAGTTTTTGGTGGTGATGTTAACAGAAAATATATTACTTTTTTTGGGAATAAAGCCCAGATGACAAAATGCAGTAATTTTAACTGAATGAGTCTTGCTTGCTGTGGGATAGAATTCCAGACTCACTACTAATTTATAAAAACAGCAAAAGGCATATAGGTTACTTGTATTTTCACAGGCTTTGAACTTTGGTTGAATAAGAGGCATAATTCATTATCTCTTCCATAGAAGATTTTTAGAAACGTGTAGAAACCTTCCCTGAGGTGGTGGTAATTAGAATTGATGAGATGACATAATCTAGACTAGTTCAGGTTTGAGAACAATTGGAAACAGTTGAAGAAATCACTGTTGAAAGCTAAAGCAAAAGGGAACGATTTAACAGCAAAGGAAGAATGGCTCTTCATGTTTAGGGTACAGATAGAAAAAGACATGAAGGTAGGAGAAGAACAGAGCAAAGCAGTCATTTCAAGTAATGTATCCTTAAAACTTTTAATGCTCAGTCACGGTAGGCTTAAAGTCTGAGGGTCCTACTCTATAACAAAATGCTGTTGAAACAAGCACTGCATTACTTTTTATATATCCTCATTTGACATTTAAGCCATTCCTCTCTCCTAATTTCCGTTTGCCACATGGAAAAGTGAGTTGTAGAAATCACTTGGTGATCTTGGATGAAATGTTCTCATGAGTTGTTAAAACATTGGATATTTCTTCAAGCTGCATCAGCAATCCAAGTGGATCAGGGATTGTTTGTCTAGAGCAAAATGGAATAAATGCTAGTTTATTTCTGTATTCTGGAAGTTTTTCTGTTTACTTTGTCATTTTCTTGGAGTAGGGAATTTCTGTGTGAAAGATTAGGATCAGAGAAAAGAAATAATGAACAGTGATGACCCAGTAAATGAAGTGCGACACCAGGTGCACTCAGTTAATATATGAGCAAGGAAAGCAGCAAAACCAAAACATCTGTGTCTCTTAATTAAGTCAATGACTGAAACTGCTGCCACCATAAGTCAGCTAGGATGAATTTGTGAACTGTTGTGATGGCATGATATTAAATGTTGCTTTTCTTATCTGTGCTGATTGCTGAGTTATGGGTAGTACAATACTAACTCAGTTTTCAGTGTTATCTGTAAGTATGATCATATATATAAGTGCTAGTGGGTAGAGCCCTTCCCAAATCTTCGTTCGTGAAGCCTAGCTATGATGATGATATATGTGCTAATAATAAACTGTAAATGCAATTGCTAAACCATTTTAGATGAGTAAACATAAAATATTGCCCATAAGAAAAATGTGTTCCTTACTCACTGTGAATTCTTTAAGAAAGTGGAAGAAGTGAAGTTAATCTGGCATTTGTTACAAAAGTATACTTGAATTTGCAGGTTTCTGTATGCTTTACAGAACTTTAAGTAAAGTACTCTACTAACATAAAGCTCTTTTCTAGTTAATTGTTGTTGTATTGAAATTGCTGAGAAGCCAGAGGTCAGTGGTCCTGGTATTTGATGGGTGTTGATGTTGGAACTTTTATACCTGTGTGTGTTTAAGGTGACTCATAAAAGAAAACTCTGAGATAGTCAGTGCTCCTATGGAAAAGCTGCATTACAATGTGTATAGCTATGAGGACTGAGAGTTTGGAAGTAACCTGAGTGGAAGTTATCTTTGTGAGTTTGGCTCCTACATATGCTTCTTACATGAAGAGAATTTTAAGATTCTCAGTCTTTCTTTTCCTGCAGGTCAATGTTGCTTTTCTATTCTATTCCCTTTCCTCATGTAACAGAGAATCCACTTTCTTCTGTGTAGATCTTCATGTTGTGTCCTTCCAGTCTGTTTAGTGCATGGGAAGGAATAATTTTAGAGAGTAATGGCTTGGGTAAGAAAAAGAGAAAATTCCCACATCTCCTGAGATGGAAGTTTCTCAGATGAGGACTTTCCCAGGCTCCTGCCTATCTGAATTACCACTCATGGTACAATGTTAGTTCTTGCATGTTGCCTTGGCTTCTTGGGTCTGGCTCACCCAGGTTCCTGTGCTTATCCCTCCTTTCTGAATTGGAGGTAGATGCTAACATAAATTACCCTATTTCTACAAATCTTTTCCTCTCTAAGCTGTTAAATGTTTTGAATTGCTTTAGTGTTATAAACATCACTAACATATTAATTTCAAAAGTAGCCAGATGAGGACAGGTTTAGGTGCATTGTTGTGAGAAGCTCATGTTTTTATAAGACTGTCTCAGCTAAAGGGTTGGTTGGTTGTTTTTTTCTTAAGGAAAAAAAAATTGCGGGTGACCACTGCTTAATCACAGTTTAGACCCCTGAGAACAGGGCAGATCAGGAATGATGTACTGGAACACCTTGAGATTTCTGTTAACTGACCTCAAACCCTGGTATTATTTACATTTTGTGGATGATTTGGGTAATTAGTCTAACCTGTAAGTTATGCTTTATGTTAATAAAATGTGATTAGTAGCTGTCCAGCTTTGTAAATTGCTTTGTGAAGTGTTAGATTTAGTTGTATCGTGTTTCTGTATTGAACTTGTGTGGTTTTTTATGCAATTCTATTTTAAAAATGTTCTTTGCCCTTTTGTACTTCTCTAGGTTGGATAACAAAAATCATGGGAAATGACTGCATAATTTCTATACACATTCTCTGAATAAATAAAAAACTGTTCAGGCTTCTGTAATGTTAGCTTAATGCCAATGCATTTAATAGGATTATGTATTAAGGAAATACAGAATGATTGGATAAAACTAAGAGAAAAACAGACCTTTAAAGAGAACAAATGTAGCTTCAGCTGTTGACAGATGTCCACTTGCTGCATTTTATTATTTCCTCCTGAAAATAGTTTTCTTCAGCTTGTATGGTGCAAGTTATTTATAACCATGCATCTCTAATTGTGAATGCTTGTTAGTGAGGCACATCCAAAAGTCAGCTAGGTGTTGGTCATGCTTACATTTAGTGTGGTCAGATATATCTTCAGAGGGGTTTATTTCAAGAAAAGGGTTGAGCTCTAGGCCTCTTTTGGCTCTAGGCTCATTTTCAGAATAAAGTTTAGGCATAAGAAGTTTGGTCTACTGGCTTAAGGAGACTTCAGGTGTCAACACACAGTGCCCTAATTTGTACTGTCTATATTTAAAAATATAAAATAAAAAAAATTAGAGTTCTTTTAACTGTAATTAGGCTTACAGTGAGGCAGTTTGGCTGCTTTGGTGTTGGTACAGCTGTGGTGTCTCCAGGACCCCACAAATCTTGTTTTGATGCACTTATGTAAGGCAAGTGGTGTAATGCAATGCATCTATTAACTCTGAAGGAGAATACCCTTTTGCTTTAATTAGAGCCACTTAACACCAAACACATGTTTTAAATCCAAAAAGGGATGCAGAAATGTTATTCTAAAGACAGAAACTGTTAATAATATATATATTTAGTCACCTTAAAATGGATTTTGTCATCCCTTTGCCTTGTGTTGTTCAGCTGCCAGATCTAAAAGGCAAGTGGTTTAGTTATATAAATGAAACTGTAGAGTGGGAGGTTGTCTTCAGAGCTGTTTCCTATAACCTATAATTGGATCTCCAAGGAAGTGTAAATTATGCTTGCAGCTTGAGCTGTAGCTAATGCTCTCTGAGAATAATTATTCTGATGGTTGTTGGAGAAAAAAAGAGCAGAGGAATAGGTGCAACATGTGAACAGCAAGTACAAATGTACTTGCCGTGTAAGGTAGCTTCACTGTTTGTTTCTTTATGCTAATCAATTCTCATTATAATAATAAGTTGATTATCTGCATTGATTTATTTCTGAGCCAGTCGTCTTGAGGGTTCTTTTTTTTTTTTTTAAACCTGATCAGACTGGAAGATCTTGAAACAAAGCTGTGAGCTGTGTTTTTTCATCTTCAAAAGGTCTTTGTGCTTGATGTCCATACGTGGTGAAGTTACTGTTTGCACTTTAAGAGGTGATTGCTGCAAATTATCTGTAGCTCTGTCACTTACAAATTATATCGCTGCAAAAAAGGTGGAGTAAATACTTGAGGGCACTCAGAAATTCTAGTTCTTTCCTTATCTGTGCTTCTACAAAGGCACACTGTGTCTGAGGGTCACTACCTTGATGTCTGCTTACTATTCCCTGGGACTAATGCAGTGTGGCAACTTTTATTAACGGAAATGAAAGTGCTGTGGGATGTCAGAGATCTAACCTGCGGGAAACTAAAGCTTGAATGCTACATGGCAGAAGCTTATTTTCCTAGAAGCTGATTTAGGATATCCCAGGTGTGGAGGTGCAGTGGGTAACTGTGTCTGACTACTGGGTTCACTGCCATTGAATCTCCATTTTCCCCCAACCCTCCCTGAGTTACTATTGCTGATGGGAGTGTGAAAATGGAAATAAACATGTGGCTTATGAAAAAGGGCTGCAGACCAATTCAGCTAAGTGAACATCTGCTGCTGAAGCTTTTTAGGGCTCAGAGATGTGTGTACATAAACAAAACTATATACAGAGATATTGTCTGTACACATGTCACTTCTAGTGCTGGTGTTTTTTGTGGTGGTGCTCAGATGCACTAGCCTGCTATGGATGGTAGTTATAGGAATAGCAGAGCCCTGCATGGATGTAGGTGTAGGACTTTCTTCCACATCCCGCACGTGATAAAACTTTGTGAGAGTCTGTTCAGTACAGCGTGGTCTCCAGTGACTGTTCAGTACTAGATAACTCAAATACACTGAAAATAGCTTATATGTGGTTTTCCCCCTGCATGTAATTATGTGTATCACAGTGAAACAGGGCTTAAATCCAACATTAGGGTTCTTGCTAGACTTTCTGAATTCAGTGAAATGTGATGTCATAAACAGTGATTCACGTGCTAAACAGCAGGAGGCAACAAACTTCTAAAAGATAACATGCAAATGTTCCTACCTCCTTCCTACCAATTTAATTTCCATGCAAAAACAGAATGTGTCAACAGGTGTCTCATCTTTTTGCTGATTCTAGAGGTTTTGATATCAATAACAGACTCTCTTTAGGGACCACAATTGCACCACAACTGAATTTGGCTCCTGATCTCTTAATAAGTAAACTGTTGTTTGAATCCTGTAATTCCATGATGAATTGCTGTTTAGATCCAGAAATTGCATCATTCTCATATGTACAAACAGTGAGTCTCTAGGGCTTTTGACTACTCTTCCCTTCACCCACAGTGCTGTAATAATGATATTAAATGAGCTGTCTGCAAAGTACAGGTTCTTATAACAGATTAACAGTGTTGTTTGAAGGCAGTGGTAAGGTAGGAAGGCAAGGAAAATATTTAGGGTATGAGCTGCAAAATATACTGTGGAAGTGAATGGCATTGTAAGACCTGCTGCTACCTGGATCTGGAAAAGCTCTTCTCCTTCCGTCTGCACACCTGGTCCAGGTCTTTCTGAAGACCGAGAAAAGACACAGGCGAGAAAGGAAGTAGAATACTGATATTCCTTTTGACTATGGGATTTTTATTCAGGAAAAATACAACCAAAGCAAGCCATCAGAGGCCTGAATGAATCCAAGAGGCATGGACTAAAAAGAAGGCAAGAGGATCTTTTAGTGGCCCAGTACATTTTTCTACCCTGCTGATTTGTCAGCATTCCAGGGCTAAGAAGGGGGTGCAGCCCTACATATTCCATGAAAACTGGAGTGACTTCAGTCTTCTTCACAGCACAGCCTGATTCCAGGGAGTGCACCGTGTGTGCAGTTTTTAATAACACCTACTCCCCAACAAAAGTGACTTCTTGAGTAACTCTTTGACCATTTATCTGGAGCACAGGTAAGGGGTTCCTAAGAAATTGTATTTCACCGGTGGTTTGAACTCTGAGCACAGGCATAGCATAGTGCACTTGCCTATTGTTGACGTAGCTGCTGCTTGTGGTTATTTGTAAATATGCATGTGAGCTTTGCTTGATTACATTGGTTTGCAAACCATTGTGCACTGTATTTATTATGCCAACCAACCTAACACTGGATTCTTTGGGGAATTTATATTGAAAAAGGTTGGACACTTCCAGAGAGCACAGGTTTTTATTGAATGGAAAAGGTGTCAAATAAGCCAAATTAGCTGAACAAATATGATCTCCAAAGCCACTACATTCAGGCAGTCCCTCTTTTAGCAAACTGAAAATCTGCCTCCTGTGCTTTTAATAAAGTCTTAGATACAGAATTCAGTATTAGAACAGGTGATTTTGATTAACTCTATGAGTAGGAGATGACTTCCAATACCATATTGCTATGGTGTCCCCATTATTTTTTCCTGGTAACTGTTATGATCTTCTTTTTTTCTTTTTTTTTTTTTTTTAAAATTAATCTGAGGACCGAACATGTCTTCTGTTCACCTGAGGGGAGTTTTAATTTTAGATCTTTATACTTTACAGTTACTTGGATATTTAAGATACACTTGACATTTACACTATCAAAGCAATACTTGATGGTCTGTGGTAGTGAGTCTAATACCACCTTCTGACCTGTGTGTGTGTGCCACTTGCTCCATGTATATCTCTGGAACAATACTGACTTCAGAAGCATAACTTGGATCTAAAACCTGGGGAAAAAATGTGCCATGGCATTCAGGGTATCAGTTTCAGATATCACTTAATCACAGGGGCACTAATCATAATAATGTAATCATAATCATCAGTAATGTCATCTACTCAAAATCTTGACTGTTTCGCATTTCTTAATACCACTGCATTTCTCAATACATATAAGGAGGTTTTTGTGCAGAACTGAAATCCATGTGAGATTTATGTTTTCTAAGGGTGAAAATTATTGAAGTTTTCTTTAAATTTTTTAATTTAAAAACATTTAAAAGACAGTCTTTCTCATTATCAAATTAATGCATTCTAATTACATTGTATTCTATACTTCACTGGTTTTTAACAAATTAACAGAATTTAGAGTTCACATGAACTTGCCTGAGGCCATAAGCATTCTATTAAGCATCATTCAATTGGTATAATTTGATTTTAACATTCTACACTAACTGAATAGCATTGGAGTCTAATAAAATAGTAACTTCAGTATTAAATTTTTAATCTTGCGTGGTGTGTAGATAGAACTTGTCCTTGCTGTGGCAAAGTCCTGTGTTTTTGTTTCCCAACAAGCAGCTGTTCCCAAAAGTGTTTTGTGTAAGATTGTGTGATCACCCATATGGCTTGTAAATGAAAGACTAACTGTGAGAGTCATGCATTTCGTACTCCAGCAAGTAACATCTTGATAATTTCTCCTTTGGTCAGTTTGCAGTGTATTATGTAGTCCCAATATGGAGGTTTTCTCTCAGTGTTTGCCAGATCAAGAACTGGCTCTGCTTGGGCAATGCTGTTATGGGAGAAAGAAACTGGCTCCAAATCTCCAAGGGTTCAAGGCAATCCTCTGTGAAGTCAGGAGATGGTTTTCTGCCAACTGCACTTAGAGTATGTCCTCATGAGACTCATTTGAGAACCTGCTTGCAAAGGAGGTATCTTGCTTCCTGGCTTATCAATCAAAATGTCGCTGTCTTATATTTCTGCAGCTGTTACAACTGTGTCACTTCGCACAGTGTTCACAGGGAAACTTGAAAACTGTTTCACCTCCGAGGACTTGGCACTACAATTCACTAGTGTCTGTGGTCTCATCATTTAGGAGTAGGAGGACACTGTCAATGCAACAATTACCTACTGCAGGGCTCCCACTTGTCTTTGGAGAACTGAGCTGTTAACAGATATCTAAAAGACACACACACACAGAGTATAATTTGGGAAAGCATGGAGAAGTTTCAGTGTTACCAATGTAAAAGAATTGTGTTGTCCTAGGGTGTAACATATGAAGATATGATTAGCTAGAAAAATTGCAGGTAGTTAAAATACCTTTTCAGCTACACTCCTTACATTAAGGGTGCAAAGTAGAATAGAGTTTAAAAGACTTCTTCTGCTTTCTGCCATCCTGGGCATCTTTATCAAGATAGATTTTTAGCATCTTTGTAAGTCCTGTCACCGGAATACACTTAAGCAAGATTCAACTTACATGCCTCAAAGACAATCAGAGCATTGGCAATTGCCTGCATTGCCCTTTCCCCTGGGATGACTTGTAGCTGAGTTGCACAGTCATCTGTGGGTACTGCCTGTTCCTCCTCATGTCTACATGAAGAGTGACTGCTGTAGGAAATGCACTGTTAAACAAGTAGTTTAGCTACCTACTTGGGCTCCCAGATGGCAGTTCTGTTGTAAATGCAACCTTGAAAGTTAGTAAACAATTATACTTTTGCTTTTATGCAAGTTTGGGCTAAAAGAGACCTAAACCTCATGGAAGTGGTTCTTAGTAAAGTGTACTCTTCAAAGGAGATGTATCAGTACTCAAGGTTTCTTCAAAAAGTTTATGAATGAAAGTTAACATATTCAGACATATGACTGTGTAGTGCGTTTCTCAGAAGTGGTAATACATGAATGTTTAGGGGTTTGTGTGCCAATGTAAAATGCTGCTATTAAAGTTACAGCTGCCCAGCTCTGAAAGAGGGAGAAATTCAGAACTAGCATTGTGCACTTGCCCAGGGACTGCAGGAGCCATGTTCCAAGGGACAGGTAAGCACCTGCAAAACATGAGTCTCTGATAACTACCTAATGCAAAGAGTAATAGATAACTTAAGGTTTAATTAACCTACAAGCCACTCTCCATAAGCAAAATTAATTTTAGTTATGGAACAAACCACATTAAACACAGTTCAGTAGAATGTTGCCACTGATCTTGCTTGTCAAATCTTGCTTTAAGTGAGTTTATACCATTTAGTCATGGAAAATACTGTTAGTTTTCAGAAGCAGATGACTTGGAAAAGTGAACATAGCACTGCAATTGCATTCTCAACAGGATGGAAAATATTGGATAAAAAAAAATTGATAGAGGAAAATAGACTGAAACATCACCACTGTTTTCACATCTATAATAGCTTCCAGGAATGTGGTCAGAAACACACACTGTCCTTACAAAAACACCCAAAACACCCAAAACCAAACCTACTCACTGGAGCTTCTAGCCAAATATAAGTCCTAGCCCAGGAAGTCAAGAAATTAAATAGATGTGCAAAAATGCAGGTGTACAGTTATGGACACCTTCTTTAACTGCTGGTTCCCATCCCAGTCAGACACCAAAATTCATCCCAGTTGTGCTCAGTAGATAATGAAGGTGGAGTTAGGTTTTGCTGTTCACACTGCTTGCTTTGTTTGGCTTTGCTTTAGTGGTGATCATGTTTTGCTACCTGTGGATTTGTTATAATAAATGGTTTGCCATTCTGACTTTTCGTTATGAAACATTTTTTTATTCTTTACCTGTGTTCTGACTTGTTGCTTCTGCACTATTCTGCTCTGTCACTTCCCTTGGATAGCATCTTGCACTGTGAAACTGGTGTTAAGGTGTGTTTTATGCTTGGATACACCTCTGGTGATACAAAGCTGGCCTAAGAGAACTGTAGAAAACATCAGAAAGCAAAAGTAGATCTGTAACAAGGGAATGCAGCTGGAAGTGCAATTAATTTTTAATTAGATCTGTAAGCCCTAATGAATTAAGGAGAATTTGGACATGCAGACATCATTGATAAATATTGAAATAAGTCAACTGGACTGTAGTGTTTTCCTAGGAATTTTGTTGCTTTGTTTCTCTAGTCTATGTATTGAACTAGATCTAGCCACATGCACCTTGAGTTTGAAGAATACCTTAGTTTCCTGGAACTGCCCATATAATGTAAAAACTGCAATACTGAAGTGTGGTTTGTATAATTTCCTGGTTCACATGGAGGTGTGCATCATTTTATCTGTGGTGGTTTTCTTTTTTAAAAAATTCAGGTATCCTTTCCTGCCCTGTGTGCAAACAGACCTGCTTTGCAAGGGATGTAGTTGAGAATTTCTTCCTCAAGGACTTTCCCACTGGTGATTCAGCTATGGCAAAGGTAAGTGAAAACCACTAAGTTGGGTGCATTGTGGGTTGTTGAAACACTGAACACTGAAAACAGAGAAGACTTTGTTTTGAACAACAGACTCTCTTACAGTTTGCTTATGCAGCACTGTAATTACTTCACTACTAGAGATGGACACACTGCCTTCCTAGTACTTCCTGAACTTTAGTTGAACAGCAAGTTTAACTCTCTGTGTTTTAAATAGCCAGTTAAAAATATTGACCTCAGTGTATCTGTGATAATCAATATATTAGGAAGATACTGAATTTCCTGGATTCCTCATTGTCCTCTTTCTCCTCTCAACACAAAGTAAACAATAGAATAGTTAGGGTTAGAAAGGACCTCTGGAGATCATCTGGTCCAACCTTCCCATGACAGCAGGGTCACCTAGAGCAGGTTACATAGGAAGATGTCCAGGTGGGTTTTGAATATGTCCAGCGAGGGAGACTCCATGACCTCCCTGGGCAGCCTGTTCCAGTGCTCTGCCACCCTCAATGTAAAGAAATTCTTCCTTGTATTGAGGTAGAACTTCTTATGTTTGAATTTATGGTCACTACTCTTTGTCCTGCCAGTGGGCTCCACTGAAAAGGGTCTGGCACCATCCTCCTGGCACCTGCCTTTGAGATATTTATATGCACTAATGAGATCCCCTATCAATCCAAACATGCCCAATTCCCACATTCTCTCCTCACAAGAGAGAGGCTCAAGGCCACTCATCATCTTTGTGGCCTCCACTGGACCCTCCCCGGGAGCTCCTTCCCTCTCTTAAACTGTGGAGACCAGAACTGAACACAACAGTGTGGATGTGGCCTCCCTAGGGCTGAGTAGAGGGGGAGAATCACCTCTCTCCACCTGTTGGCCACAGAAGCAGATTGTTGATTGAATGGTTACAACATTACCCATTAGATCGTGTGGACAATTCTAATTTCCTGATTGCCTGTTTAATGATTAAAAAAGTCACATCATACTGCATTTTCCCACTGGGGAATGGATTCAAAGGGTAATTAGAAGACAAAATTACTACCTTGGCCTTGTATTGACTCTGTATATAGATGGATTTCACTTCTATTAAATACCCAGTTAACAGGCAGGATAATTCTCACAATGTTGTAGTTGTCACTACTTTGTGTCAACAGGAGGGACAGAGAAAGGGGTGTGTCTCTGCCCCCTCTGTTACAAAACACTTCCATTATTTGCATGAGTAATATTGATTTCAGAATGTGATAGTATTACCTGTAGCTGGGAGTTAAAATGGGTGAAAACTTGTCAAAATTATTCTGTAGTCTGCTGGCTGCTGTATAGAAATTGTGATCCAAAGCAAGGGAAGAGTAACAAAGAACCAGGGATACAGGACTTCACCTTCTGCACCAGTCTGTCTCTTTTACACTTTTATTCCTAAGGAAACTGAATAGTCATATTGGGTGTTCAGTTTCAGGGACTTTGTAGGGAGGGGAACACTTTTTCCATAATGTAGGGTAGAGGATATATCTTTCCACTCCTCTTAACTTCTGTAGGGACCGCAACCATTTTCAGGTCAGTCCTGTCCTGTGCAGAAGGCTTGAGACCACTATAGCTTGAGCAAGTGACTTTCCCAGTGACATGGTTGGAAAAAAGTCTAGAGGGGTTGCAATTTTTCCTTGTCAGTCATTTCTGTTTTCCTTTTTTTTCTACTGTTAAAAAGTAAAGAATGTGTAACCTAATCCATGGAGTGTTCTGGGGAAATAAAATCAATGCAAGCAAAGCGTGTTGACATCCTCAGGTGTAAGTTGCTTATAGAGTGCAACATAACTTGATCTAAACCAAGAAGGGACCTATTCACATGCACTCTTCAAAGACAAGAAGCAAATTCATAAGATCTTGCAGAATGTTTAAAATGCACTTATTATACTGGAATGTCTTAATTACTGTGACTCGCATCACTTTTCCATGAGAATTTCTGTAGGGAGGAAATCAAATGAGAATATCTAATGTCTTCAAAAGCACTAGGTTTTTTTGTTTGTTTTATGGTTTGGGGTTTTTTTGGTTTTTTTTTTTTTTCCCCCCAACCATCTTTAAAAGAAGGTTTTTCTTTTCTCTGTCCCTGAGGAATCCTAAGAGCTGTTCAATAAAGCATATTTCTCATTGGAGCATATGAGTACACTAGAGCAACTTGTGAACCTTCCTCAGATTTTTTTGATTTTTTGCCTTGCTTTGTTTTTATTAACAGTCAAGTCATGTAACGTGCTTGCTTGCTGTTTTGAACTACTACCATCACACTCTAAATTTAAAGCCATAGTTTTACCATCAGTGACATCAATAGGAGAAGGACCAGATGAGACAGCTGAACTGCCATTGTTGTCTTAATTTACCAAATATGTTCAAATGGGAATCTGTCAAGGCTTGTAACAAAGTGTTTGGAAGCAAGATGTCTCTTGGTGTGGGAGATCGTGACGCATGAATGATAGAATGTGCTATATGCCAGCAGCAGGAGTTTCAAAAATGTGTGATTCAGAATCTCTTGCCCCAAAGCCCGTTTCCACATAATAAATAATGTAACTCTGGGAACACTCTGCAACTTAAAAGTAATGTTAACATAGTACAGTGTCAGTATAAATTCTAGTCAGTTCCATTAGCTGGTGGCAAAGCATCATGTAAGAGGTACACTCATTTGATGTGTTAGTCATCAGTAGGTGCTGCTACACTAGAAGAAAGGGATAGAGCACACCTCTATTTTCAAAGTGACTTAACCTAACCCCCTTTAACTTAAAACAAGATTTATTATATAGTTTCATTGCTTTTTCAGTTCACAAGAAACAAGTAATTTTGATTATTTCTTCTGACTTCATGTGTAACATGGACCCTAGAATTTTGCTGAATAATTCTTGCATCATGTCATAATTATGCTTGATTGTGCTAAAGCACAGAAAGACAACCAATTTCCTTTGAGAACTTGAAGTCTTAATTTTATTCTGCTCCCTTTTATAGCAATGACCAGACTTTTAAACTATCTTGAATTGCATTGGTCTGATAACAAAAAATATTAAGCTTACCAACCTGAATCATAGTCTATTAAAGATAACAGTTTGTACAGCTAATTTGTTATCCATGTGTATAATTGCACTTTTTGTTCTTAGAGCTGCTCCATGTGCAAAGGGAAGAGACCTGCTCACAGTCTCTGTACAAGATGCAATAAGTGGCTGTGCAGCTCATGTACAGAGGAACACAGACACGGCAAGGAAACTGGAGATCGCTTCCTGTCTGTATCCCTGAAAGGCTGCACAGGTACTGAATACAAAATGAAATGTTGTTTCTTCTCATAGCAGTTTTTCAGTTGTAAAAGTAGTTGCAGGCTCTGTGCCACAGGCACCATGCTCTGCCTCTAGGACTCAGAGGGATATACACATGTCAATGAGAGATTGTGATTTTTCTTCAACTTTAAGGCCATTGCCACAATCAGCATTCTACAGTATTGGAAAAAGGTTGGATATTTCTGTTTCACTGGTATGATCTTCTCCACATGCCTTTCCAATATGTGGAGTGAGGGACTAGAGTTAGGAAGGTTACAACAGCAACAGGCCTTTTAGTATTTTTGTCCTCCTTTGGGTAATTTCATTCAGGAAACTACAATAAAGCAATTCCTGTGCATATGGACAAGGTGTGTGAGGGAGTCACAGACAGGAAAAGGCTGTGGTCACTACAGGATGTTCCTTTTCTAAGCCTGAAAAGTGTGTCTCCTGAGTGTATGTTGCCATGAGCAAGCACAAATTAAGCCCACTGGCAAATATGTCTCATCCCCTACACAATGATGGTTCACAGAAAGTATTACCATCTCCTATTACTGCTCATTACTTTCTTTACTCAAATGTCAGAAATCTGCTGTGGAGTATCGTAACCTAAACTTATGTAAGCAATTTGTAACATAAAATAAGAATTTTTCATTCTTTATGCAGTGAATTTACACTTTGCTCAGATATTAATTCATTTATGCTAGCGGGTATATGCTGCACTCATTTTTCTTCATAAGGAAGATGAAGGACAGACAAAGGAATAAATATAGACTACTGGTTATACTTTTTATTTTTTTTTTTAGAATTTTTCTTGTAGAAGCCTATACTTTGTACTTGACATAGAGGGAGTTCTTTTAAGTACTGGGTGGTCATATCAAACAGAGTTTGAGACACTTGAGACATGATGTGCCTTTGCCAAATAGGGTGTAAATAAAAAAGAGTGTGTTAGGATGGTAATAATAAAAATTAACAGATTACATTTAAATGTTTCTTCGGGCCTTTTCTAAAGAATAATATAAACCGAAGTCCCCCAAACCCCCATCAAATGCCCTGGTTGGATGGACAATATTTTTCTTCTTGAGTTGAGGATGAGATAAGGACTCTGGTTTTGAGGCTCCAACTGTTTATAATTTCATTTCACTTTAGCTAAGATTTCCATCTCATATTGTTGACAAATACTGGGAAGGAAATATATGTGTGGCTTAGTTGTGGGTTTCTGTGTGCAATATAAATAAAAAGATGTGAACACATAAAAATATGATTATTATTTATTTATTTAGGACATAGATATCCCCTCAGGGTAATTCAAAGAATGCAAATACTAGGATTTACTAGAAACTCAGACTGTTGGTTTTGGGTTGGGTTTGGTTTTTTGTTTTTTTTGTTTTTTTTTTTTTTTTGCTTTCTGGAAATGAAGCATGCTCTGCTTTGAGATTCAATTGCCATATTCAGTCTGTGTATGATGCTTCTGAACAAGTCACCTTCTTAGTAAACCCTTGTAACAATTAAGAGATTTTTCACCTTTAAACTGTTCTATCTTTTGCCATTTGCTATGCAAGGGCCAGACCCTCTTTTGTAATATGAAATGTGTTAGATTCTCTGGGTTTGAAATGAAATAGAATAGGAAAAACTCCTCACCAAACACATTCAATCCTCACTATTTCTATCCATTTTGATAAACAGTTTCTTCCTTGAGTCACAGAACTAGAGGAGTTCCCTGGGAAGCCTTTCTGGTTCTTCATGATACCTGTGCTTAATGTAACACAGTTGATCACCCCTGTCGTGCACAGCCTGCAGCTCTCTGTGGCAGAATTATCCTTCCACTGACCCTGCAAATCCTCTTGCTTCCTTCCTGAGCCTCCACTGCCTGCTGGGTGATGCCCAGATTACACAACTGAATGTCTCTGTTGCCTTAGCCTGGTGACTTTTAGGGTCATGGTGCAGAGCAGTGTGACAAATTCATCCCATTTTTGAGAATTTACCCTTCATTTGTATTTGGATTGGACTGACCAGAAAAATGGCATATTTTATAAGAACAAAACAATTTTAAAGTAGCCTGATTTAATTTTTCTACTGACTCATCCTTTGCGAGTCTGAAGTAAAGGCCCACAAAATGGGCACTTGCTGCTCTGGGCTTCTCTGAGAAGGGTTTTTGGTATTGGAAATAGCTGCATTCTTGTTGGAAACAGCTTTATGAAACAGCTTTGTTTTTATTCACCTCCATAGCCTTGGAGGTAGGGATGTTTGCATGTGCGAGCTAGATTTCATTGTTTTGAATGTGCTTATTGAGAACTGGAATGAAAGTTATGGGAGTGTCCCAGCTGTTTAGCTAAAACTGTTACTGAACTTCTACATAGAAAAACAAACCTTATTTTTAAATCATAAAACTAGAAATACAGCACACACTGTACAGCACTGTCATTCACATTCCCATACCCCACCGATTTGCCACTAATATTTATATGTTGTATAGTTTCTCTACTGTATCCTTGTTAGCTGAACCACCTGTAGAGGTACTGTCAAAAATTACAGTTCTCTTGTGAGTGCCAGGCTATTACTGCTGGTTATGAACATGAAGAGATGATGAGACCTGATTCACAGATGAGTTAAACTGTGCTACTTGCAGTTTTTCACATACACTAAAGTTTCCTGAGAGTAGGGAAAAAACTGAAAACAAACAACTCACCTCCAAAAAAACCCCCAAAACCAACGCAATTCAAACCCAAATGTTATGCATCTGTGACTACAAGATGTCAAAATTTTGAAAACTGCTTCTGGAATGAATTTGAGCACTGGAGAACTGAATGCTGGCATGATGGGCAAAGTTTTATGACAGAACAAGCAGCAACCTTGGAGGAATAATCTCTGAAGAGCGAGCATTTCCCTGGAGGGCTCTGTATTAACACTAGGAAGAAGTTAACTTAGTTAAGTTCAAAGTTCTGCAGAATTCTTGAACTGCTTAAAGTCACAAAACCAGAACCTCCCTTAGTCCCAGCTTTCTCAAAAAAAAATTAGGTATTAGTACACACTCTTTCCTTGTTACATGGAAATTTGTGCTTTGCAACGGAGAAGAAACAATCTTTTTGCCAAAACTGTGTTAGGAGTAAATGATCTGGTATTGATGTGTCGGTTATTTACAGGCTAGTGCATATAATGGTTTTCTCTTTGCTATACTATCCTTTCAGTCCCTCGAGGTTAAGTACGAACCTATAAAATCAAAGTTTGAGCCATTGTGAATTGTGCAAGTAGAGGGAGAACTCTGCTAGCTAAGATGAGATTGCTTTTCCAAAGTTGACATAAACTGGTTAGAGGAGCACAGATTTAAAACTTTGTTAATTTTTCAGGAGATACACCTGAGATAAAGAACATATAGGCTGTAGAAAATGGTGACTCAAATGATGAATTATCACAATTTAGGGCAACTGAGCTTTCCCTGTTCATCAAATGAGGCCTTTATCAAGAAGCTAACATTGATAGTTGTGGGTCAAGGTATATGCTTCTAGAGATAACAGGCTTTTACCCTTGTTTGCCACCTGATTTCTAAGTATTAAACTTATTTTAAAACTAGAGAGTGCTGCTCTGAGCTGAGCTTAAAGTAGAATACCATGGCTCAGTGGTAGTTCTCACTGACATGTCAGTTGAGTCAGGGGATTACCAGTGTCAGAGGTGTTGGGTCTGTGTTGTAATTAGATAACACTGATTTTATCCTTAGTTTGCAGTTGAAATCCACCTGTCTCTTAATTCTGGCATGGTACTAAAAAATCCCACTGATTTCTCTGGGATGATTGCAATCACCCAAAGGCTAAAGAACCCTTCACAGAGAAAAATGGAGAAATCATTATATAAGAGTATGACTGGGCTTTATTATACACAGACCTTAAAGACAGCATCTCTCTAGAAGCTGGAGTTTAATGCAGATAATTTGAACTTGAGTTTTCAGAAAAACAGCTTGTCTGCTTTACAGATGATGAACACTTCAAGAGGTTCTTCAAACCCATGAACCTTGAGATAGTTATTATGGTCTTTTTGCTTTCCTTTTAAGATATAAAAATCTAACCCTATAGAGGAGGAAAAAATGATCTTCAACATCCACTTTGGCTACATATTTGTTATACAACCTGCTTGATTGCATATTATTTGCAATGGCAGCTGCAGGTTTTAATACAAAATTACATATTTGCAATATAATCTGAAAAAAATTTGCTGTTGAGGTGAGTTCAGTTTGTACCTTGCCAGAAGAAAATACTGGAGCAGGCTTTTTAAAAAAGCCTAATCTAATTTCCTCTTTAATAATGCTGTCTATTAGCATTTGATTCAATAATTATATAAACCAATAAACTTCGCTGAAGAATAAAGCATGATACTGCAGTAAATAATTCATAACCATGTAAACTATGTAATGCTGTTACATAAAATCTCTGCCTGATCTGTAACAAATTATCTTCTTGCACATTGTTAAGAAGGTGGAAGGAGTGTCAATTGAACTGGAGGAAGTAAATCAACCTTCTCAGAAATATTTTGATAGCGATCTAAAAACTATGTTTGTCCCTATGGGCTAGTAATGTTGATGACTTTGTGAACAGAGAATTTGAACACTGATCTGCATAAATCTGTCACTATACTTGAGCTTGTGCTTTTTAACCAATTTGAGGAAACAATGTTTTTCACTAGTAATAATGACAGGCAGTCAATAAAATTAGTCTCTGAAGTCTGTGGTTTTTGAGTGCAATAAAAGAGCTTTGGCCTTAACTGTTAATGTAGATGGAGTTGTGAATGTCTAACCTGAGTAGCAGAGGATTTGTTTTCCCATGGTTTAGCTTCCTCATTCTTTCATTGACAATGTTCCTTCTTTCTAAAGAAATTCTACTATTCAGGAAAGAAGGCAGGAATAGATTGTACAGAAGCAACACTTCCACATTGCATGTCCGCTGCCCATTCTTGCTGTTCATCACATTACTCTTTGGAAAATCCTTTTAAGAACAGATTTTGGGGCATAATACCAGTCCTGGCTGCTGAAGTTTATGAACTACACTGCAACAAACACAAATTTGAGAAACAATTGCTTGTGTGAGTTTTTAACAGCAAAGGGTTTCCTTGCTTCTGCTGTGACTGCAGGTTTATGTAATATATTAGCTATTCTACATTTTACAATACAGCTTTGTTCTGTGGTTTGCCAGTTCAAGGTGTTCAAAGTGATGAAGCAGGTGCCCCAAATCATGGGAGATACTTAAAACTCATGAGTGTTTAGAGGATGACATGAATTCGTTTTGATGACTTTTTTTCTCAGCCCCTTAAATGTGCTGAGTTTGTAGGACGTATAAGGCCAGAAAAAGAAAAGCAACCCAAAAAACAATCTCTGATTCTTTTAGTCAGATGATTCCAGGTTCTGCACTTTTAAAAAGTATCATAAAGACTTCCAATAAAATAGTGAGTTCGGTTACCATTTTTCTGAACTGTAATAGTAATCCTTGTCAATGGCACCCTTGCTTTATATTCCTCAGCAACTGAAGATGAAGCAAAAGAGTTTTCCTTATATTGTCCAGTGCACACTCAAGATCCACTCAAGCTGTTTTGTGAGACCTGCGATACCCTTACCTGCCGCAGCTGCCTTCTGGCAGAGCATAAGGAACACAGGTACCGCACACCGATTGCTTAATTGTAGTCATGGCTAAAACTGTAGCTAATTGATATCTAAGACTTTTCATCTGCTTTTCCTGTCAGCTGACACTGCAGGTTGGTCCAAACTTAAATGCCACAGCAAGCTCAGTTCAGTTGTTTTATGCCCAGGTGGTGTAACATGAGACTCACTGCCCTCACCTCGCCCGGTTCTCAGCAGGGTGTACCTTCCCAGTTGTACCAGGTGCTATGCATGCAGAGATTTCCACATGGTTCTGCTCAAAGACACACGTTGAGCTCAATACTTTTAGCATGGTTCAAATACTTGTTTGTCTCTACCAAAGGCTTTATGGCTGTACAAGACCAGAGCCACCAATGCTCACACGTGCTACTTGGCTGTGAAAGTGTGTGAGCCGTGTAAGGAATTGTTTGTACACAGGGACACTTTTTGTGATGTGAGCCTGCCTGTATCAGGTTTGATAAAGTTCAGCTGTCCCTGTAGCACCTGTAGCAGAAAAGAAGCATGGCACCCTGTCCAGATAGGTATTAGAGGCAGCTGGTCCCCAAAAGTGATCAATGGATATGTTGTTTCTTTATGAACATGGAAAAAACATGGTGTGAGAATTTCCCCTTCTTTTGCAGATTCAGACATCTTGATGAAGCTCTGCAAAATCAGAGAGTTATTCTGGAAAATGTCATAAGTAAAGTGGAAGAGAAGAAAAATGGGATTCAGGTTTCAGCTAAACAGATTGAAGACAGGTAATTGCTACGTGGGTTTTTTTCCATGAAAGTGGGTGATAAATAAAAATATTATTTTCACTAGATGTAGGTTAACAGAATTAAATGCAGCTGCTATTTTTTTTTCTTGGAGGGTAGGAAATAACAGGAAGATTAAAAATATCAGATTCATGTTTAAGTGGTGCTGACAAGTCATGGCATTGTAATACATGATTCCATAATCTTTAAAAGGCATGTGACAGCTGACTTCAGTGTTAAGATTTCTTTCTATAATCTGCTTCTGAACTAGAATTTGAAAATATTAGGAATAAAGATATTTTTTAAAACAGCTTATTTCTTAAAGAAACCTCAAAACAAGCTGCAATTGCAGTCAAAATACAAAAATGAAAATATTTAATTCTATGAACTGGATTTTAGCTACTTTTTGTGCAGTTAGTAGCTATTGGATCTCTCTTCTGCTTTCATAAAACCATTTCAAACATCTCCAAAGAGTACAAATCCATTTGTACCCTAGTATAAAGTGAAGGCTTTTTGGATGTAGTCTGTGTGTATTTGTTGACAAAGAACTTAAGACTGTTCTTGGCATGATATCTGAGTGAATCAATCAACATAAGCATGTCACATCCAGAGAGCAGTGGTCAGGGTTCAGTGTCCAGATGGAGACTGGAGACAACTGGCGTCCCTCAGTGGTCTGAATTGGGACCAGTACTGTCTAATATCCTCATCAGTGACATAGACAGTGGGATCAAGTGCACCTCAGCAAGTTTGCAGCTGACTCCAAGCTAAGTGGTGCAGTTGACATGCCTGAAGGATGGGATGCCATCCAGAGGGACCTGGACAAGCTCAAGTGGGACCCTGTGAACCTCCTGATGTTCAACATGGGCAAACACAAGGCACCGTGGCTGGGTCAGGGCAACCCCTGGTATCAAGACTGGCTGGGGCATGAAGAGATTGAAGGCAGCCCTGAAGAAGGACTTGGAAGTATTAGGAGATGAAAAGTTGGACATTCACTGGCAACGTGCACTTGCAGCCCAGAAAGCCAATTGTATCCTGGGGTGCAACAAAAACAGTGACGCCAGGAGGTTGAGGGAGGGGATTCTACCCCTCTGCTCCATTCCGGTGAGATCTCACCTGAAGTGCTGCACCCAGCTGTAGAGTCCTCAGCACCAGGAACACGTGGACCTGTTAGAGTGGTTCCAGAGAAAGACCACAAAGATTATCAGAGGAATGGAACACCTGTGGGGTTGTTTAGCCTGGCGAAGAGGAGACTTCATGGAGACCTTATTGCGGCTGTTCAATACTTTCAAGTGTTTCTAAGAAAGATGGGGACAGACCTTAGTAGAGCCTCTTGTGATAGGAAAAGAGGTAATGGTTTTGAACTGAAAGAAAATAGACTTAGACTAGATATAAGGATGAAGAGTTTTATTGGAACTGGTTGCCGAGTGGGGTAGTGGATACCCGTCTGTTGGATGCGGCTTTCCGCAACCTAATCTAGTTGAAGATGTCCCTGCTCATTGCAGGGGGTTTGAACTAGGTGACATTTGAAAATCTCTTACAACTCAAAACTTTCTATAATTCTATGTTTGAAGAGAAGTGTGGGAGAACTAATGGGAAATCATACAACTTTCACTGGAATTCCATCAATAGTTAGATCAGTTCTTGCAACAAATATCTACTGAGCTGTAAATAAATGACATACCAGTTGGCTCATTCAGGGTTGTGTATCTCTTATCCATAGGCTGCTTGAAATAAAACATTTGTACAAAAAGGTGGAAAACCAAATAAAAATGGCCAAGATGGTTCTGATGAATGAAATCGATAAACGAACAAACAACCTTCTGGAACAACTTGAAGTAAGTAAGGCTGGTTTATTTGATACTTTGGGAAATTAAACTAAATTAAATTTAATCCCAGTGTCAATTGAAAGAATAGAGACTGTGGGAACTATTGTCCCTTTGCTTATATTTTCAAATATTTCTTTTTTATTTTTTCCTGGAGAATTTTATGTGGAATAAATGGTTGACAGAGTTTCAGGGTGAAGTGGCAGAACTTTTGCTTATTATGGGTTAATTGCATTTTCTAATGCATTTACAGGGAATATGTGTGTACCTTTTGAGTACCTGCAAAACAAACCACTCTCTGATTTTAATGTTTAACTTGTAGAAACCCATTTAGCAGGACAATTAATATCCTGTTTCAAAAATGATCCTTTGGTCTACTTTCTGCAACAGACCCTGCAGTTTTGACTCTTCAATTTTTGGATGTCCAGTTGAAATATATATATATATATATATATATGTGTTTTTATTTTGAAGTGTGCTGAGCACAAAAATGGCTGATCAGAATTTCCAGTTCTTGGTTAATCTTGGGTTATTTTAGCAAGTGCTGGAAAGACAAGGCACCCAGCATGGGCTGGCTACCTTTGAATTTAGGTATTTGATTCAAATATGGTAACTCAGCTAAGGAGCTTTACAAAAAAGAGAAACTTAGGTTCTCATTTCAGTCTTATTAAACATTAGGTAAATTTTGTGTTTATGTGTTCTAACAATATTTCAGTGTTTGTCTGAGTTATCTGTAACTACAATTGAACTGTGCATATGCTTGCAGTGCTCAGTTGAAGTGCATTTAGGGGCATTGAATGAAATTGGCAGGTGCCAGGTTCAAATCAGGCAAGGGCAGGTTGTTCTTCACATAACTGTAAGTAAGCATGGAACTTCATGTTGCAATATATTGTGTGTAGGTTCAAAAGCAAGTGGACAAATCCATAAAAAAGTATGCCGAGGGTGATAATGTAGACTCTGTGTGGTCCCTAACTCATGGAGATGGGAGGACTGTTCTGAGGAAATGGTGCATGCTTCCTCTCTTATATTTTCTTTCTTGGGTGTATTGTAAGAGCAAAGAAAGTGGTCCAGGTGCAAATTTGACCCAACTTCTATAGCTTTCTTGGGTTACATTATTCTTTTAAACCAATGACAGAATAATGCAGATTCTTTTGCTTCTGAGGAAGTCATTGCTCTTCCTGAAATTCAGACATATCTACTTTTTATGATTGGTGGTTTGAAGAGATTCTAAAGAACAGTATTGCTGCAAATAATGCAGTGCCAATGATTGTATGCATTATATGTGCCTGAAGAATGACAGCTATCTTCTACTGATTGACATTATTAACAGAAAATCACCAGTGAAAGGGAGCAGAAATTGGAGCAACAACTGCAAGGAGTTGTGGTTTTAGGCAGACAGGTAGAACATGTTCAGAACTTCATCAGCTGGGCCGTGTGCAGTAAAAACAGCATCCCATTTCTCTTCAGTAAAGAACTGGTAAGAGCAATACTTATTGTGCGGTAATTGTGAGAACTGTTTTAAGGACTTAGTGTTTCTCGAATAAACATTTTTCATTATCTTATAACTGCGAATAAAATCATTGTTCTTTGTTTTGTCACGAGATTGTTTTTCAGATCCAACGTTTGTTAGAAACAAACTGTAACACAGACATAGGCCCTCCTCTGAAGATCAAATTTGCTTGGGATCCCTCCTATTGGACTAAACAACTGTCCAGTATGGGTAAGGAAAATATATTAGGCAAGTGCCCAAAGCTGGACTACACAGACTACAATACAGTACTTTCCCTAAAGGGCTCTCACTTTTTTTTTTTCTTACATCTAGTTTTGACTAAAGATCATTTCACAGGTCACTTCTATTTTTATCTTTTACAAGTCTCACCTATGTTACATCAATCTCTGATTTTTGTCACTTTCACCCTGGAAGCTGTCTTTTGTACCTGTGTTTATGGATGAGAGGATAAGCTTATACTTTAGTAAAAAATGAAAGTATGAGCCATATCCATCAGTTAAGGAAAAATAAGTTAAGGTCAGTTTTTTTGAAGCATTTGTTGAGTAATTCAACTATGAATTCCATTGACGTGAGTGGGAATTTGATGTGTCTGAAAATCACTGAAAAATATTGAAAAATTTGTCTTGAGTATATGTTGGCAGACTGTTTAGATAGGATATTTTAATATCTTTTATATTTGAAATGTGAAAGATGGACATTTCCTTGCCTACAATTTTTATTGTGTGATTTGTCAAGACCATAGGAGGGAATAAATTTGCTGGTTTTTTCCAGGAGGTTTCACAATGGAAGGTGGACACATTTCTCACTCAGATGTGCTACTCTGTGGGAATGTTCAAGGGTTACAAACCTCTTTGTATCATGGGCACCATTCATCAGCGTTGCAACTGGAGCCTGTGAACAGCCAGCCGCATCACTTTCCGCCTGCAGGTCAGTGTTCTGCGCCTGTGTGTTGCTCACACTGCCTCAGCCTTCCTCACCAAAACAAAGCTCAGCCTTCTTACCTGGACCTAAACCACCATAAAAATTTTCGACAACCTCCCAAAACGCAGCAGTTTCCTCTGCAGTACAATGTGCAACAGCAACATGACAAAGAGCAAAGGGGTGCCCCCCAGCCTGTGAAGCTGACACAGCCTGGGCTGGAACAGCAGTCATGGTCAGAGCCAGAGAATGTATCTGGGAGGGTGGGGAAGCACTTGCCATCCCAGCAGCTGCAGCAGACTGCACCCCTGGGTTATGCTGTCGTATCACACGAGGCTCAGCAAGTTCACACGAGCCATCCACAGCCGTTCCGCTCACAGGCCTCTTTGCAGACAGCAGCTGTGCAAGTGCAGCTCGGCCATCTCCAGAAGATAAAATCTAACCACTTGCTGCAGCCACCCCCACAGCAGCAGCAGCAGCTGCCACCACTGGCATCGGCACCATCAGGTCAGAGTGAAAGCACTCACAAGCAAGTCATCCAACAGAGCCTGGACATCATGCACCACCAGTTTGAACTGGAGGAGATGAAAAAGGATCTGGAGCTTCTTCTGCAGGCCCAGGGACAGTCCAGCTTGCAGCTGAACCAAGCCAAGCCACCTCAGCATGTTCAACAGACCATAGTTGGTCAAATCAACTACATAGTAAGGCAGCCAGCTCCAGTGCAGCAACAAAACCAACATGAAGCCCAAGTAAGTTCTCTAAAAGTTCTTTCCTATTGTGTTTAGTCAATGTAAGCTCAGAAATGGGAGACACCTTTAAGATTTCATGTACTTCTCTGAACTTTCTATTGTTGTCTTCTCTGCGTATGCCACAGAGGCTTCATGCCTCATGCAGATTGGCCTAAAATTTTCTGTAAAGTGTTGCATAAAGAACCTGGATCCTAAAGATGTGAATCTCTAAATAGACACAGTGAGCAGCACAAGGGAGAATAAATTCCTCTTTTGTAAGCAGGAAACTGCAGGACTGCAGTAGCCTCACTCTCCATTCCAATTCTTTTTTTGCTGGAAACATTAAGCCCTGAGTCCTCAAAAAGTATATTCAATTCTGAATTATTATTGGAGAAGATGAATACGACCATTTTTTGGTCTGGCAGTTACTTCCCATTCTACTAGAAACTACTCTTGCTGCTGCATCATGTCCTTTAAGATGATCATCAGTATTCATACACACTGTTCTGCGAAAGTTTTGTCAGCAGAGCTAATTTCTTCCCTTTTCCCCTGTTAGTAAGAATCCTGCCTTTGAAAGAGGGACAGTGCTTGGTGGTGTGCATCCAAACTACAAGGCAAATAAGGTGCACGATAAGGTGGCTTTGAAACTCACTCAAAACAGTGGGGCTTACAGTGGGAAGGTGGCTTGGACTTCCCATGTATAAATTCTGTGGAATTGCCACTTTGAATAGTTCTCAAAGTGAATTACCTGTAAGGGCAGACTGCAGATCTTTGGAATAGCTGCTTTATTGATTTTTTTTTTTTTTTAATAATTCACTAATGTTTGAGAAAAACATTTCTCTGCTTAGAGTTATTTCAAATATCTCTGTTGTTTTATAGTATCCAGGCTTGTTATAATGTGCATGCTGTGAATTGATGTAAATTTATTACCATCTTTCTTTCTAACATGTTGGAAACACAAATTCTTGATTGTGATTTGTAGGTCTGTGAGAGCCCCACAGAACCTGATGCCCAGAACCCTGCCATTCCTCTTGACAAAAGTGATAGTCCCTCCCTGTCACAGTCACTAAATGAAGAAGCCAGCGTCAGCAGTCACTCCCCTGAGAGCCCGCTCCAGCAATCAGCTTTCCATCCAGTC
Source organism: Grallaria varia (assembly GCA_013396735.1). Taxonomy (NCBI): domain Eukaryota; kingdom Metazoa; phylum Chordata; class Aves; order Passeriformes; family Formicariidae; genus Grallaria; species Grallaria varia. The sequence continues at coordinate 58,654 of VWZG01001735.1, forward strand.
AGAAAGGTATAAAGAACTTTTTTTTTCAACAAACTTTAAAGGGAAAACATTACTTGATAATATTAAATATAATGGGACACTGGCATTTACAATCAGCTAGAAAAAAATTAAAATGCAGTAAAAGTCAACAAAATGGCTTGTTAATCTTGGAAGATAGTCACAGCCTAACCTTGTGTCTGTGTGTCCCAATAAGTGCCTGGGTTGTAGCCAGGATCAGCAACTCTTCTATAAGCTGGCAGCGTTTAGGTCTGGTTGGCATGACTGTTAAGCATGAGCTGGTAAAAAAATAGAAGCTGTATTTCTTCACTGTTTAAATTCTGTCGAGCCTGTGTCTTTAGGGATTTAACTGTTAGGACTTCCTGACTACCATAGTAGCAGCAGTTAATTTGGGGAAGAAAAAAAAAAAAGGAAAAAAGTCAAAGATGCTGATGAAATCAGGCCTGAGAAGCACCCTTCAAAATAGTTGCCTTGCAAGTAACAACACTAATTATTACGGAAGGTGTAGTGTCTGAAAGGGATATAATTTCATTATATTTTTTTCTCTTTGTTTGTATATAAGCAGAAAAGTCATAGTTTCTGTATCTCCTAGAATATTTTAGTACATAGTAGAGCCAGGCTTTGATCCTTCCACCAACTGTGAGGCCCTGACTATTGAAGAAGCGTCATGAACAAAACCAGGAGGGCTAATCCTTGTCAGTAGATTCTTGCTGGCTCTGGATATCACCTGTGCATCTGAAACAGAGAAGGTGCCTTTTACTTCTCTGTACAGTTTGTTTAAAATGGTCCAAACAGCAAATCATATCGTGGGTGCTTAAATCTGTTTGTTACTTCTGTGCATGACTCATTTTTTGTACTATGTAGAAGTCTTTAATGGATATTTTCCTTGGAATTTGTGTGTGGAATATTGTGGAACTATTTGTCTTTCTTTATTAGCTTCCAAAGGGAAGTTAGTTTTCCTTCTTTAGTATGTGACTTTTTTGACTCAACAAATTTATGATGCAATACCAATTCGGAGATTTGTTGGAGATCCCTTGGGAATTGTGGAGACATGGAAAGGTAATGATTATGTAGGGCCTGGAAGCAGCACACAAATCAGATTTGAAAGCCACAAAGAAGTCTGCAATTTATAAATGAATCCCGTAAATGGGATGGAATTTCTGGCATCACAACATACTGAGATTATTCTCTGTGGATCTGAACTTTCACATGTGAAGCAGATCTCTCTTAACCTCTGATGACAGAGCCGAGGACTGAGGAAAGATATGTGGGTTTTCCAGGATAGGGTTACCTTTACTTTAGGATCTGACTACAAAAACTGAAGATGTGTGTTTAGGACCCAAGGAAGACCAGGAACCTGAGCACATACTTTTCTGGTAACGTAGACATACCCTCAAAGTTATTTGTGAAAGTGAATGGTGATACTACCCGAGTAACTTTCAGAGGCTTTTTCTATATGCATGTTGAAGAAGCTGGCCTTTGTCTTCTGGGCCTGTAATGGGAGGTTATTCCCCAAACACCTTAAACAAGAAAAGTGAGAAAGAGGGAAGAAAATGGAAGCAGATGTGCAAGAGAGAGTGAGAATTGTAGTCTGATGGGAAAAGGAGCAATTAAGGAAGAAGGGCTGACTTGTTGCTGTAGAAGTTGAGAAGGTGGCAAGAGNTGAGAAGTGCATGCTCTTGAACCGAGGGGTGCCTGTTTTTTCAAATAATTTCCTGATAGCTCTGCAAGAAATGGGAACATTCAACAGCTACAGTACCCCATCTTTGCTTGCATTTATCTCTTCTAATGAACTATTTGGGATGAAGACATAATGTACTGACAGCTCTGGCAGTGGTGCATTAGAAATGATGAAGCGAAACAGCACAGTAAGGGAAACCTTGGGATATATTCTGCATGGACACTGTTTTAAGATGTCTGTCTGCTTTTGCTGACAATTGGATGAAATTTAGTTTCAAATGGGAGACTGGCTCCTGTTTAAGAACAAGGGAATGTGTTTATTTGTTCTCATCCCTGTTTCACCTGATTAAATATTTTTCACACTCATGTCCAGGCAAAAATTTCTGCATAGTTATTTGACAATTTACTTGAATATGGCCTGTATTCAGAACTTTTCGTCTCTCTCAAGATCTTGAAGGACATGGAAAAAGTGAATGCAGACAAGTCTGAAATACTGCTCTTGGAAAATATGGTAGAAAAAAATGGCTAGATAAACCTTTTGCTACCTGAAGAACTGTGTTCTGTCTTTTGGAGAATAATAGGTGTTGGACTTCCTGGTCTCATGTTGCAGCTCTGCTGAAGTCTGACAACCTTCATTTGGGTGCAGCATTCCTAGTGACGTAGGTGATTCTCTATCTTCTGAGATCCTTTCATTAACAAGAATATTCACTGTCTATTACGACAAAAATTAAATCTAGCTTCACTGCACAGTGGAGTTTTGGCTTTCCAGTTGTAGAAAAGTTTTCTAGCTGGTGTCACTCACAGACATTTACACCAAGGCTACTGCTGTCTCAAAGTTCAGAGTAATTCCTGTCTGTGCCTACCTGCTCTGTGTGCTTGTGTATGGTATAGTCTCTAAACATGTAACTTCAGTTATGGGTGGGCTTATTTTCTTTTGTTTAACTGGTTTGGGAGCATTAATGGTGATATTTTGTCATACTTTTTCTTTCTGTGTATTCTTCTAACTATTCTTTCTCTGTGAATTAATTTTTTTTTGTGCAAAATAAATGTTTCTATACTTAGATCATTGATTGTTTTATGTAAGTATTGCACTTGAAATAATCTTGGGCTTGATTATTACCTTTTAAGAACACATAACTGGAAAAGAAAGTTTTCTGTCAATGTGCAAAATGGATATAATTTTCTCTTCCTGGTCCCCTATCAGTATAGTTCAACCATGTAGCCAGGAACTCTATTTTTGTTTGTGGAGTTGTTCTGCCTCCATGCCTGTCAAACACCCAAACTCTCTAGTAAGAATGCCAGCAAGAGAGAGAAAAAAATTCAGATTACTTTTGCAATACCTGCACTTCAGTTCCAGGGAATTGTGCCAAGCTCTAGCAAACAGATTTTACACAAGCTGTTGCATTGCTAAGCTGCAGAGTGAAGGAATGACTACTCAATTAGATTAACAGTTTTGTGGAAAGGGTTAACCAACCTTCTGCAATGATATGGTCCTCTTGTTGCTTTTACATAGTATGATATTGAGTTATTAATTCGAGCACAGGACTGGAGAGGTCATCTATTCTGGAATAGAGGTGAAAATAATAAGATATTTTGAGCCTAACTGTGTTTTCAGGAATAATAAAGGGAATATAATATCTGTTTTGTTTGCACGTACCTAATTATCATTTCTGGCCGTGATGAGCAAGAAGTCTAAGGGCTGTACCTAGTATTTGAAGAAATGTCATGATTACTGTACATCTATAGCACAAATCTGTAGTTTGAGCCTCAGGTACTGCCACACAGACATTAGTGTTGTTGCAGGACCACTGGACATCTCTCCTCCTCAGAGTCTGTAACTGTAATTTGAAGCTAGACCTTTACTCCCTTGGCTTGTTCAGCTGTTGCATTGGGTCCTGGGCAGAGGAACATTCTGTGCCCTCCCCACTCATCCTAAAAGCTTAACTGTCTTGGGCACGGTTCTGCCTTCTGGGACACTGTTTAGCTGTGAGTAGATTGGACAGCATTTAGCAAACTTTTTTATAGCTGCAGCCAATAGTGGATACCTAGGAAAGTGCATAATAAACAGACAAATATAAACTGATGACAACCTATTATATCTTCTGAAAATCAGCACTTTAGGGACTTTCTGACCTGAAGGTTGTATCAACAGAATTGTGTTTTGAAGCTCTTCATGGACCACTCCTCTGTGAATTTGTTAAATCCATTTTTGGAATCCATTTTAATACTACATTCTACAGCAACTGAGTTTTGCATGGCATGAGTTCCTCTGCTTGCTTACTTGAAGTCTGTTGTCTGTTCAGTCAGATGCTTTCTAGTTCTTGTGTTAAGAAAAACAGTGAATAATCACTCTGTATTCACCACCTTCATAATATCAGTATTTTATCAGTCTATATTTAATTTACTCTCAAAATTTCTTTTTGAAGCTGAAAAGTGATTGTTTGGGTCTCCAGAGTCAGGTTTTTCTTTCATGAAAGCCATTTTATACTTCGGTCCTTTATATCTTTGGTAACGTTCCCTTTACTTTGTAGTTTTTATAAATATTTTTAGAGACAGAAATAGTAATGGAAGTGTAAGCACATGGGAAGGTTGTATAGTGCTATAATGTTACTTTTTGTGTCATTCTTTTTGATTAGCAGAAAGTCCCAGCTTCTTAGTTCAAGAGCTCTGTTTGTCTCAAGCCCCATGAAGTATCAGAAATGGAGAAAGCCTAGAAAATACTCCATGCCATCCAAGGAGCACTTTTCAGAGCGCTGTGAGAGGCTTCTGTTTTATTACAATTATATGCAATGGTGGCATGTCATGCAAGACTAGCAGTGACAGTTTGTGATGGAACCTTTCAGCCTCTCCTCGAACTTGGTGCACGTGAATTTCTACTCTCTGACACCAAATGCCACTGTTATTACAGGATTGTCAGAGAGATCAGTTGACCTCACTCTGCCCTTGATGGCATTCTTGGGTATTTTACCTGGACAGGCTTTTCCTAAGCTTTATTAATGACACTACTTCCATCTCAGCGGCAAGGGTTTAACTAGTGTGTTTGGGGGTTTTTTGTTGGTTTCTTTTTTCCTTTAANATTGCACAGAGCATGCTGTGATTACGTAGTGACTGAAAGTCATAATTATTTAATACCCAATGCTAGAACTTCAAATCTGAGCTTGGGACCAGACCAAAGTGGGTTTGTTGTTGGCTTTTTCTTTTTTTAGCTCCCCCCAATTACTATTAATTGTAGGGGAATTATTGAGGAAGGAAATAACGACAGCCTGGAATTTAGGATCCTACAAATTTCTAAAGTAACAGAGTATGTATTTTAATTTATAGAACTGAGCTGCTTACAGCACAGCAAATGTGTTCATGCTTAATGCAATTAGGTAGATTTCCCAGCATGTTAATTTTACAAAACCTTTTTCCTTTGACCTGAAAAAAAACTTAAATAAAACATGACGCTGCTTGCTCCACGCAATCTCTTCCTCCTTCTGCTTTAAGCCAGCTGCAGTTTATTCAGTCAAATTGTTAAGGAAGATTTGGGTTCTTTTTCTTGTAAAAACGGAAAGGAAATCCTTTGGATTCGGTTTTGAAACTGGAAAATACAAATAGGAAGCATGTGTAGCCTGTGTTATCAGTGCTACTGTGTGCGGTGAGTTAAGCAGCTGGGTTGGAATAGTACATTTGTTTAACCTTCCAGCATAATGAGCTGCCAGGGGGATTGCTCCACTTAATAGCAGCCGTTCATTACTCTGCAACCATTTGCAGCGTGTTATTTCTCTTATAGCAAAGAGAATTGGTGGTTCCTAGTTTTAGCTTCCTTTATCTGTGACACTTAATGTCAACAGCCTTGAGACTTTGCCAAAACAATCCTAACAAATCCTAATCCCACTGTTTCAAGGTAAGTATTTGCTTCTCAGAATTCTTCTGTATTAGTGCTGCATGTTTACACTGGACCTTTTAAAATGCAACAGTGATTAAAGAAATATTTGAACTGAACCATATGGGGTTTTTTTGTTCTCTGAAGGCACTTTGCATGTTCTTGCTTCCTACCTTTCACTACCATAGCTAAGAAGTTTGAGGTAGAAGGCATTTTGGGGTGGTGATGCTGCTGCCATTATGTTATAAGGCTCATCAGACCAAAATTAATTTTGAGGCAATGAGAGTTCCATTTGTAATGGCACAGATGTAGTTCAGTGTGCCAGGCTATACACTAAAATGTCAAAAAGTTCAAAATTAAGCTACAGCTGAAGCCACCCTCTGCCCAAGAGCATAATTAATGCTTGTTTTTCAAACAGTGCAATGTAGAAGCAATAGAACTTTTATAAAACAGAGATAAATTCTTTAAAGGCATCCCATTTGCGAAAACTAGCTGAACTGTCAAGGGAAAAGAGAAATTTTTGCTAATGGCAAAAGAAATGATTATTTTAGAGAGTGAATTAATAGACTATTAATGAGCCTTGTTCCCAGTGCATTATTCACTTCACACTTGACAGCAGCTCCATGAATCAGAATGGAATGTGTCTGTTCTTAACTGTGAGTTTTAATATTTTGCACTGAAAGATCATAATGTTGCTTCATCATTAAAATAACCACAAAATTAACTTTTGCCCCAAGGGAAAGAGAGATGGCAATTTAATGGCCTCATTATTATTTTTTCTTTTTAACAAGAGTAAGGTTCTACATTGACTTATATAATCTAAAAAGATCTCTGAGTAAAGTGATGCTGTCTAGAAGAGTAAAAAGGATGTAGCAGTATCATGCAAATGAATTTCACCTTTCTGAAAATTTTAGCTATAACAAAATTCTTATGATTGTGTCCATGTTGTGTTCTTTTTTTTCCTTTTTTTTCTTCAGTAGGAGTCATCCCAGCGACGACTCTCAGTAAGTAAACGTGTCTTACTGAAGCCAGGAGTAATCCTATGCTTGCTTTAGCAGGACTAGCCTCTCACCTGAGGGGTATGCAGCTACACACAGAGGGTCTTCACAGGGTCGGGTCTCAATACGTAATAGATGGTGGCACGTGCTTGTAAATGAGGGAGGGAAGATGTGTGTAGTGATTAGAAGAAGTGAATGGCCAGAAGGTCTCCAGTGAACTTGCTGCACAGCTTTGGATGGTGTGCCTGCCACATGTGTGCCTCAGTGTGCCCGTTTCCAATGGAGCACAGCGTTAGGTAGCTCCTCTTGACTCAGACAGGAATTTGGGGATGCTTCATGCTTTGGGAGAATCTGACTAAATAAACATTTGACTGCCTCACAGGGGCTTAATTAATGCTCACAATGGACTTTGAGCTAAGGAGGAAAGGCAAGGCTGATTAGAGTTCATCTGTTCAGTTCAAGCACAAATTCTACCTGTTTTATTTTTGTAAGTGATATGGGAACCATTCACATGTTTATTTTGTCATCTGAAAAAGGCTTGTGATAAAGAGAGTGATGGAATGGAAAAGGCGTACTGCATAGGCCACATTTGTCACTGCATGTGCAGGAACCTGTCACAAGCAAATTGTGACAGCAAATAAACACTTTTGATCTTTGTGGACTTCTTTAGGATGTGTGGCCATAAAATCTGGATTGCTTTCTGACCTACATGTGTAACTTTGGTTTGAAACCTCAGTATTCTTAGGAATGCTCTATCAGACAGACTGTATGGCAAATTGTACCTTCACCAATGCATTTCCTCATTTGCTGTGTTCTAGCTTTCAGCTCAAACTTTGACTAGTTCCAGCTGCTTCCAAAAAGTTATTATAGCTCAGGGATCTTAGATTCAGCGGTGTTCATTTAACTCATGAGAAGGAAAATGACCGATATGTTGATTGCAGAATCCCAGTATTCCCTGGGATGCCTTCTACATGGAGGGCCTGTTTAAAGCAGACTCACTGGAGCACCGTGGTAGAATGACACAAACCTTCCCTAGCACTGTAGAAGAACTAACCCCTTCTGTCTCAAATGCAGGCTATTTTGTCTCATTAAGTGGTCACTGTTCAGGCAAAGCTCCCACTGTAGTGCCTACTGAAAATTGACAACAGGAGATTAAATTACATCCTTTGGTGGAAATTAGTGTCTGTGGGCAGAATGTCCTCTTAACACATAGTTGATGTGTGTTGCAAGCAGCAAAATTCAAGACTGACATTTTGTAGAGTTTACACAGTACACAGGCACAACTGACAACTCAGTCTAGGCTGCTGTCTTTACCACTGTGGGGTAAGACGGACAAAGGTATCAAAATCCAAAATGGTGTAAAGTTGAGAAAAATACTAATCAAATCTAGGAAATGGGTCCTGTCTCAGATTCACTTCTAAGTTGCAGGGCCCTAGCAGAAAAATATGTATAACAGTGAATTTAAACTCTAATTCACATGCAATCAACACATTTCTATTGTCTTGATTTATATTACAAGGAGTGCTACTTACTATATTGCAGTCAAACGAAAAGGATATATTCAGTCAATTATGAAAGGTGAAACACCAATGAACTATGATGAAATAAAGGAAAAATTGTATTTTCAAATGACACAGATCTGCATACTTCTTAAAACTGCTTATATTTGCTTCATATGGAGTCTGGAAGAGTACTGTTTTCAATACAGTCACACATTCCTGGATGTAAGGAAGCTTAAGGAAGTCACCTAGATGAGTGGATTTGCTTTGGTTTGCATAACAGTATCTCTGTGGATATGGAAGCGACAAATCAGAAGGCAGTAGAAAAGTGCATATTGAGACTTTGGTAAATATACCCTTTCTTTGAAAACTAGACATGCATATCCTTTCCTCATTAGTCTATGTCGGATGTTTCTGGATTTACACTATGTTATTTAAGGGGGAAATGCCTTTGGTTTTAATGGGACAGATGCGCATGGTTTTAATGAGACAGCATCATTAAGAGGAACAATGGCTTCATCCACTTGTATCAGATTTGGATCTTATTTCTTCTGAATCTTCTTTCTGAAGAAAGCGATGATTTTTTGATAAAATGAAAAAAATTCTGATTTGAATCTTATTTCTTATAGAATAACTTGATGGAAGCTAGGAGGGTTTATACCAAGGATCAGTTTGGTACAGTACTCTACATGCTTAGATTTCCCATTCATTGTAGTAGTTAAAAATGAGAATCCCTTGGACTGATCTAAGGAAGATGTTTTTTGTAAACCACAGGAGAGTAAACTAGTTCTCTCCTTTTCCAGTTTTCAGTTTTAATGGTGGAAAATCTAAAGCTTTGGGAAATAGTATAGGATTACAATAGATTCTCACAACCCTCGTAACACAACTGTTTGATTATGCCTATCTGAAACAGAGTATCTCATCTATTATAGACAGAATAGTAGCATTTTCTGCTGAAAAGTTTTTTAACATATTGGGTTTTTTTCTATTTGCTTCTCCCAGCATTCAGCATCCTTAAGCACTGAGGGCTTTTCAAACGGTTTGGAAATGGATTCGCCCCGAACCAGGCTATCTAGCTTGGCTGATCCACAGGTGAAAGGTGCAGCTGCTGCAATACTTGGCCCATCCCCAAACACCCTTTGTGACTGTGACACTCTTCCAGAGCCAGTGCCCAGCTACAGCGTGGTGTTGGGCAGAGCTCCAAGTGACCTGAGCCCTGGGAATCCCGCTGGCCTAGAACCAGGTGATGCACTTCAGGGCAGCACCAAATGCAAGGTAGGAATTGCTCAAACTCCTCTGCTGGGCGGGAATCCGTGTTCATTTACAGCATGTTATTGTTTAGCCAATCACCGGAAGGTTGCTTTTTCTGTAAGTTAAGTTTTTCTTATCTGGTATTTAAAGGCGGATGAAAAATTATTTTTTTAAAATGGAAAGAAAGAAAACTAATACTAAGATTTGGTATTTCTTTCTGCTCCCCCTCAAAGCTGGAAAATGAAGACTTCAGTGCCATAGATTGTCTTCTAGAAAACAGATTGGCTACTGCTGGGCAAGATGTAGTAGATGAATTAACTCTTTCTGTGCAAAAAGTGATGGAAGAACCTATTAATCTTTCAATCAAAAAATCTCACCATTGCACTTCTCCTTCTGAACTTCTCAGCAATACCACTTTCCTGCCCATGAATGCCAGAATGCGACAACATAGAAGCAAAGAAGGTACCATGCTTTTAATTATTTCATTTAAGTTTTCGTTTGGTCTTCCTTTCTTAGCACTGTGCATTGCAAGTATTGCAAAGCAGTATGTTGATTAATATACTTGCATGTAAATGTGCTTTCTAGCAAGCTTCAAATATTATCAGAGTACTTAATCCAATGGAAAAGTGTGTTTGATCTCATTTGTGGAGGAAAAACATGGAGGTGATATGCTTTGAATTTGTAACATCCTTCATCTGTGAACCAGATATGAGTGTATCTGTGTGAAGTACCTGGAGCATTAGTTCTCTTAGAAGCACTTCTGTTAATGGGACCTGCAGTTATGACTATTGAAGAGCTGGTTTGAAGAGTCCAAATTCAATTAGAAAAAAAATTACTTCCAAAATGTAATGTACCTTCTGCTAAGACCTTCACATCAGTAGCATGCAAAATTTTTGTTAATACATTGCACAGTATGTGCTTTTGCTTGGCTCTGTCTACTGTGGAACATTACTTTCAGCCAAGGCCTGTTTCTTCAGCCTTAATGGAGAATTAGGCTTTACTTAACTCTTTTCATGGGCAAATTGCCAACATCCGTTGTTCTGCCCTGTAAAGCCACATTCCTGCAAGCTCTGAAAGTCTATGGGACTACTCAAGCAAGCCAGGGATTGCAGGATCAAGCTGTTTTCCCATGACTTATGCCAATATTTGGCTGCTTTTCTCTAGAAAAGATGAATTAATATTTCTATCTCTGCTCTATACTTTTATTCAGAGAATTCTAATTAGTACAAAGGAGGCCTAACTCAGTGAGCCGAGGAAATGTATTTGTCTTCCCTTCTATGTCCTGTGCCAAATGTGACAATTATGCTACAATCATTTGTGTGAGTTTTAAGAATCAGGTGCATCCCTAAAAAGCTGTGCCTCAGTCAGCCTGAAGTGTCTCAGAGAGGAGCAGCTTTGTAGTATCTGGTTTGGGTTGTGTGACACTACACAGCGAAAGTAGCCCCAGCATACAGAAGCTTACTGTCTGTAACAGATGCTACAGATTTGCTTTGTGCAAAGCACAGGTCCTGTTGTGCATGAGGATGGAAAGCCTAGCATGTTGAATTCAATGCTGCTCCCTTTCCACGAGGAAGGATCAAGAATGAGCAATTCCCATCCTGCTGTCCCTGTTTAATGGCGTACAGTGATGGGAGACCCGAGGAGACACAGTCACCATATGCAGTGTGAGAGATGAATTCTGCTGCACAGGCAATGTTATCTCTGCTGGTGGCTCTCGGTAGGACTTTCTGGCTTCAGCAGTGCTCTGCTGCCAAACCTCTTTCTTTCTGGTATATATCTCCAATGATTCATCCTTTTCTAATATCAAACCTAACCTAAACATTTCAGCTTTATTTAAAACAAAATAATTCTTATCCTAGCCACAAGGGACGTAGTGGAAATTGTACCTAATTTCATCATTTTCCTTCTTACAGCCACTTTTCTTCTTATCATGGCTTTCATAAACACCCTCCCCTCCCCTTCTCCTTCCTAGACTAAACAAATCTGATGGTTTCAGTCTCTGCTCATGGGTCAGGAGTTTGATTTTTCAAAACGGCATCATTCCTGCTGTGCTCTTTTGCGTTCTCTGCAATTAAAGAGTACTGCCCACAGCCAGACGCAGTGCTGCAGCTCAGACCTCTGGGGTGCCTTTCAGAGTCAGAGTATCAACTTCTTGTGTTTTACATTCCTTGCTGCTGCTAAAACACTGCAGGATGGTATTCCTCTCCTCTGCAGCAGCAGCAGCAGCATTAGATGGTTGACACGTTTGTTGTGAGAAGCCCACATTAACCCTTAGTTCCTTCTGCAGAGCAGTTCCCTAGTCAGTTATTTCCTTTGTGAGTACATTCATCTGATCCTTCATAAGCATAATACAGTTATTTCAATTCAGTCTTACTGATTTAGGAGATTTTTTTTTCTCTGATGTACTGAGAGCTACTTTTAACTGTAAATATTCTCCAGCGTTTGCAACCCCTTTAATTTGGTCTTTTCCACAAATTTTATAGGTACTATTATCTTATGGGCCAAGTTGCTGATGGCTATGTTGTTTAATGTAGGAACCCAGCACCACTGGAACATCCCATGGTTTGACAGTGTATAGTGAGAACTGTTCCTTCAGCTCAGTGTGCAGTCACCCTTCAGAAATTCTGTTCATGATGGGACTACCACCCTTTACCTGAGCAAGAATCAAAAGTGAATAACGCCTTAGGTCCAATGTGAAATGTACCTTTCCTTGTCAGTCTTTATTGTATTGCATTTCCTGTGGCTGGAAAGAACAGAGTATCCTTAGAGGCAGGTTGCTTTCAAGCCATGGGTTAGGTACCATTGACCCAAACTAGATTTTCTTCTAAAATGCATGTTTTCCTGGCCCTTACTTATCTCCAGATAACCATGATATTAAGTTTGTTTGTTATTAGAATTGGCTATGTCAAACCAATTCCTAGCAAAGGAAGGCACTACTATTGACTGTCCTGTCCCGTCTTCCTGGTGTAGTTTTGTTACTCGTGTCCAGTATCAGCCAAGAGCTACAGCTACTCGTATGCTTACATAACCGATAGTTTTGAATTCATGTGTTTATACGTTACAGACAGTGGATAGAAAGGAATGATGGTGTAACTTTTGTCCCTCAGAGACTGATGTGAGACACAATTTTCTTCCTGTTTTCAAGAATTATCCAGAAACTTCTTAGCATGGAGCTGGAGACTGCAGAGACTTCCTGAGCCTCGGGGTTTCAGACCTCAGTGGGTCTGTTTTTCTCAAGTGAGGGCTGTAAAGCAAAGAGGATTACTTCTGTTGTTCCATGTATATGGAGGAATATGACATGGCTGTAATTCCCTGGGAATGAAATCATTGCAACAAAATATTTTGTCAAGGCTCCTTGTATTTAGTACAGAAGCTGTGGTTAAAAGCAAAAAGAAAGACAAAGGCTCTGTACCAGAACAGAAAATAGCATACACATTTTCTATACATATAGATGAAACGATTCCATAATTCACTTATGATACTGTATTAAACACCAGACAGAAGTACATGAATATTGAAGTACTTTCTACCCTAATCTGCCTGTGATATTATAAATATTTTATTCATTTTCTTGTCTTCTGTTCCAGATTCCAATAACTGTGAAAAGGAACATTTTGAAATGGATCAGAAAAGCAATCAGAATGTCAGGTAAAGGAGTCTTTTTTTATACAGAATCACTGGCTGTGAAATTTTATGTATGTATTTTTAAAATTTTTCATACTTAACGATAATGGAGAACTTAAAAAGAGTATTTGATTCCTTATAGATAATAGTTCTGAAAGTTTTAAAGTACTTTCTTGAATTTGAAAACGACTATTAAAAAGAAGTGGTGAATTCATGTATTTCTGTTATTCTGTATGATTTTCCGGAATGAATAAATACTTGCAAACTTATCTCCCTTGAACTATTAGAAACTGTTAAGCCAAAATTAAAATGAAAAGATATAATGGGAACAAGATTAATATTATCTCAACAATTTTATGAAATTTTGTTTTCAGCTACTGCTGCCGTAATATGTTCAAATAAAGTTGATGATGCACTGTGTTCCTGCTTGAAGCCAACCACACTTAAAAGTATCAAGCAGAACTTAAATTGGGATAATTAAACGAATGGAGCAGGGAAGTTAGTAATGCATTTACACATATGATTAATTTAAAGTGATTGCATTCACATTTCTTAAAGTATTAACTTGTTAAAAAAAGTCCAAATTTTTGACATTTAGCCAGCAGAGTCACACTTGCAAAGGAAAAGAAGCACAAATAATAGTGCATGAAAAGTATTGAAAGTGAGAGGGGAGAATTTTGTGGCAAAATGATGAATTTAACCATGTGTCCTTTTGACTGTAGGGCTGGCCTTAAGGAGCAGAAGATCCCCTATGTGCGACTGGAACGTCTGAAAATATGTGCGTCGGAAGTGGGGGAGCTGCCGGTGTTTAAGCTCCAGCCACAGGAAAATGAACAGGAGGGCAATTTCCTCCTGGTAATTGAATGTGGGACACGGTCTTCAAGTATGTCTATAAAGGTGAGAGGAATTTCCTTGAGGTTTTACCTGCCTTCTCCCCTTTATCCTACTGGTCTGTACCCACAGTTTTTGAAAGGTTTTATATGGTAAACAAGTGTGTTGGTTTCTTTCAGCATGGGATGCTTCTGTGATGGTTTGAGGTAATAGACAATGCAGCTTTTAGTATGCTGTGTAGTTTTTTTTCATTTTTGTTTTTCCATTGCTGAGAATTCCGTCTCTGGGACTGTATAGCTGCATTGCTTTTGTATTCTAGCAAACAGCTTGGCTCACCTGTCTGATTACAAATATAGGATAAATAGCTTAAAACTGTCCTGAATGTATATTTGAGTTATAGGCACCGATCCCAGAAATTGCAGTGTCATAGATTTTTAAAAGCTTTGTATTCTATTGCTTCATTTGAGTCTTGAGTGTGAGCTTCTTTCGACAGAAGGAAAGAGGAATTCCTGGAGGGAACAAAAATCTATACTGTTTTTGGGTGTTTGTTTGATTAGTTTTGTCTAGTTTGTTTTGTTGTGGGATTTTTGTTTCTTTTTGAGCTGTTTACTGTAAAATTTGCAAGTAACATTGGGGAGTATCCTGTTTCTATCACCCATGGTATGAAAATGATGATTGTGTGATCCCAGATTTTTCTTCCTTCAAGATAAATAAAGATAGCCCACCTGAAGGACTGAAGTCTGAAGAAAAGAACTCAGAGGACAGGAAACTTCTCATATCCCAGGCTGCAGGGCATACACAATCTCCCCCTGTAGATACTCTGTCTGTTGATCAGAAGCTCAACAATGGCATCTCCAGCACGAAAAAGTCTCCAGTTACTCAGGAAGTCAGTTCAATTGAAAATGAGGACTTCTGTGCTGTGTGTCTTAATGGAGGAGAACTGCTGTGCTGTGATCACTGCCCCAAGGTCTTCCATCTCTCCTGCCATGTACCAGCCCTGCTCAGCTTTCCAATGTGAGTATGTATGACATTTCACTAATATGCTGTTCCTGCTCACTGCCTTGGGGCAGAATATATCCTCAGGGCTGTATCTGTCAGCCTTATACCAGGACAAGGACTGCATCTCTCACTTGCCTTTTTTGATACTTTTCTTGCAAAGGGAAGAACTGTCTTACATGCTAAGAACTAAATGAATTATGAACAAGAACTCTTTCCAGCTATGGGTACCCTTTCTGCAGTTAAATGGCCAGTACAACAGAGGAGGTGGCAGACCTGAGGTTTGAAAACTCTCATATGACTCACTGGAGAAAAATAAAATCCTAACTCTCATGTAACATCTGGGGTGTAGACATCAGCTCTTCTCTGCAAAAACAGAGACTAGCCCCAAGAAAGGGCAACCAGTGAATTTGTATAGAGATTTTAAGCCAATTTTATGGGAAATTTAGGATTATCAGGGCTTATATGGACATGTTTAGGACATTGGTTTCCCTGTGATAAGTTCTCTAGCAACTTGTCACAGATGAATTGTGTGCAACAAGCCAGAAATAGACGTATGTCCACATACCAAACTCCAAACTGTAAAAGTGAGGCTGAATAATGTGAATTACTGGTGGTGTACCATTTTATATTCTGTTATAAATCACTACTAAGTGGGACCAAAGGCTACTACTTCATTTGTGCCAAGCCCAAATAACTGTCTCAGCTAAGTAAAGTATGTTGTAAGACACTAGTTTGGAGATTCTGGTTTGTTCTTTCTATTCAAAAAAACAGGAGTTTTCGACTCCTCCAGTTTCAAATCCAAGTTTTCCTGTTAAAATTAACTTCCTAGACAAACTTAAATTCTAATGAAGCAAGTTAATTCCCTTAATTCATGATTCTTTCATGTATCTTCATCTACAGTTATTCAGACCCTGATGTTGCAGATTTTGCTCTGCCTTCATGAAACTTCAGGAGGTTTCTGAAAATGGATCTACTAGAAAGGACACACATGCCCTTGCAGAATTATGTCTGTCTGGTTTGGGAACCTGTGTGCTATTACACATTATGACCTTTTCTGATAATGCCAATTTCTTAGATAAATACATCAGTTATCATATCAATTGATAAAAAATACACCAATTATGAAGTGCATCTGGGTTTGATTTGAGACTCACCTGTTGCCTGTTTTTCCTTATTACTTTTTTAAAGGCAGCACTTGGATCAATGCAGCTGCATACACTGCTGGTACATGATTTCGAACACTAAAAATTTTGTATTTTTCTTCTCCTTTATGACAGAAAAAGTGCCACGCATAATGTCTGAAATTGTTACTATTCTAATTGGATTCAAATGCATTGAAGAACACTTAGTATGATGGGCTTCAGATTGCCTGCTAGCGTAATACTAGTTAAGGATAAGACTTTCCAAATAGAGTGATTTATGAGATTTCTTATTTGGCAAGGTTGTGGAAAAAATTCAGCATGTTTTTTGGTTCATTGTTTTACAGGGGAGAGTGGGTGTGCACCCTTTGTCGTAACGCAGTGGAGCCTGAGGTAGAATATGACTGTGAAAATACACGCTACAGCCACAGCTATAACACACAGTATGGCCTTGATGACTGTGACCAGAAGGTGGGAATAACTGGATATTGTACTATTTAGAAAAGACCATATGATCTCAGCATGAGGCTTTGCCTTTTCATTGGAAAGATGATAGTTTTGACTTGGTTGCTACTCAAAAGTTACAAACAGGAGTAAATAGAACAAAAGCGCTGTTTACTATTAGGTTATGTAATTCACATTTTTTCTAGGTATTGCTGTTCAATTTTGAAATGAATATCATGTTATAGAAAGATGAAGCAGGTTTTCTCCTTTGAACAGGGAAGTCACACTCAGCAACAGAGCAAACTTCCCTGAGTCAATTTTGCCTGGCTTTCTGACACTGAATCTTTTCCCTTTAAGTCTTAGCACATTCTCAGACATCTACTTGGGCCAGTGTAATGACGTTTTTGTGATGTAGACACTTTTTGACATTCATTTAGTTCAAAATCATCATACAGTCTTCATACGTACTATTAGTTCCCTTGAGGATGACATTTAGGTTGTTTACTCAGCCTAGATGAAAGCTTATTACTTTACATACCTATTACTAGTTTCCTCTACAAAAATGAAAATCTACTTAGTACTTGGAAGGCACAAGTTTCCAAATAGATGTCCTGTGTATATTGGTGTTGCCTGGACAGAGAGGCTGAGTCCTCACATCTGAGTGCAGGTGCAGATGAAGCCTAGAGTAAGGCACGGGTCCAATCTGGGCACCATTCATGAAGACAACAGCAATGGTTCTCAGAGCACTGGGGCCCCTTGGCAAAGCCTGTGAGCACAACCACAGCACTGCTCAATTCATCCATGCAGTTTCCAGACCTGAGCTCTCTGTACATGCAGAACTGGACATAACTGATGTGATCCCTAGTTCTGCTGGATTTGGTGCAACTGGACAGAAATTGTTGGGATCTGGCTGTTGAGTGATGAAGTCCTATTCAGAGAATTAAGTTGATTAAAAATTCCATTGTTTGTGGGCAAATATAGCTTATAATGTTTTTTGTAGTGCATTCTTTTTGCAATGGTGAAAAAGACAAGTATTTTACAAGTTAACGATGACTAGACAGAACTGTTTTCATACAGTACTACCGACTACATAACTTACATCCATCTGTATGAATGGGCATGGACAGTGTGAAATATTACCTGTTTAATGACTTCCGCACTATTGCTGCTGTTACTTTAGTCAAGAGCCAAGGAATAGACCTAGAGCGCAGAAAGGAAATAGTGATAGCCATTAATTCCCAATGGTTTCCAGGACAGACACACACATAGAAAGTTTTTTGCATAGTTTCTTTTCTTGCATTTCTTGACTATCCTTATTTCAAACCTATAAGAATGCTATGCGGCAAAAGGTCCCCCAGGTCAGGGGAAAGTGTGCCATTTTGCTTCAGAAATGCACAGTCTACATGAGAATTCTCTTGTTGTTAGTATGATTGACTAAGGACAAGAATGCAACTCACTTGTTTTGAATTAAAACGTATTTCGAATCTGGCTTCTACAGAAGTGTGAAAAGCTGGTGCTTTCCCTGTTCTGCAGTAGTATGAGCCTCCCATTCCATGAACCCGTCAGTCCCCTGGTGAGTACTGCACATGCACAAGTTAGAGGGAATCCAAACAATACTCTGGCACACCTTATGAGATTCTGCTTTATCTTATTGAAAGATATTCATGAGGTTTTTTTCCTGAACTGTATTACTTTCTGGGAAAAGGGTGGATGTTTCCTGCTTGCAAGTGCTTTGAAGTTGTCAATCAAGTTGGAGGCAGGCAAATGCTGGCCAGGTTTGGGTGCCAATTTAAGATGCTGGTAGAATACTAAAGGTATATGAGTGATTAAAAAAACCTGACTTGCCATATACATGGAATTTTACACTGCTGTAAGAGAGATATGCTTTAGAAATAAACTGGACTCCCTCTTTTCTGTGTTGTGCACAGAGAGGGTGATGTGACTGTGCAGGATAAGATGTAGAGGCTATCCATGTACTCAACATTTGCAATATTAACTGTCTGTTTTAAGGAAGATGGAGTTTCACACTGTTGTGACAATAGAGCACACTGTGAAAGAAGTTGAGAAAGGGAAAAATAAAGGTTTTATGTGAAAGAATAGTCCAAATAATGATAAAAACACCTACTCCACCTAATAAAGCTTGCAATGAACCTAGGGAACAAATTAGCTAACAAGAGGTTCAGACACGGAAAAATTTAAGGAATGGGATATCCTGCCCATTGAGGAAGACTCTTATTGAACTTTTCAAAGAGTGTGTAGTATCACGGTTTTAGTCACTCTTGGCAGACTACTTCCCACATTATCAGCTGCCAGTATTTCAGCACATTCTTTTTGTAATTGCGCGGGGGAAATGTCTAATTGTCAACATTGCATATATTACTGATTATGGTTAAACGACATCTGTATCAGGGGATAAACATTACAAAGTGCAAACAGCAGAGTAGTTCCTGAAGTGTGCTATTTTCAAGATCAATCTTGGAAGCAAATACGTTTTTAATCAAACCAAAAAGCACCCAGGAAGATGATGAAGGCAACTGTAGGCACTATGAGACTAGACCTCTCTTTCCTTTTGCAAGGACTCCACTGCAATGACTTCTGTCCAAACTTGGATAGAAGCCACCGGAGAGCAAATTAATAAATAAAATAAAATAAATTAATTAAGAACGTCACTCACCTGCATTTTATTCTTATTGCAGGCCCAGCATTATTATCAGATCATCAAAAAGCCAATGGATTTGTCAACCATACGAAACAAGCTACAAAAAAATGACAAATCCCACTATTCTGCACCTGAGGAGCTTGTGACTGACGTGCGCCTCATGTTTTGGAACTGTGCAAAGTTCAATTATGTAGGTTACTAGTATACATGGCTGGGGGGATAGAAAGCAGAGGGTGGATCTTTCAGGCTGTCACACTGGTGTAACAGTTGGTTGCGTGGAAATCAGACATAGAGTCAAGATAAACAGAAGTATTAATCCATTTTATTATTTGGAAATTATGTTGGGGTTTTTTCTAATGACAGAAATGAAGTTAAATATGTATCTGAGAACTTGAGATACATATAAAGCTAAAATTAGAGGGACATCTTAGTGGACAAGTCTTTGGAATGTTGCTGAATTTGCTGTGAGAAGCCAGTCACAGCCAGCAAAATAGCTAGGGAAAATCAAGTGTGCACATTCCTAAGCAATGATTACTGCTGTTCTTTCTAGTTCACTGCGCATCTCTTTTTCTTAGAAGTGCAGAAACGCGTTCCTTAATAGCAGCATCTGGTTTTTCTTACACTGAAAATGCAGAGGGGCTAATGGGCTGTAGAAGGCTTGCAGGAGATAACGGAGAAATAGCAGACAGAACCAAGGCGAGACAATGGGGTAGATTAGTGATTTGGTTTTGATCCTTGTTGATTTCTGCGTGTAGTAACACCGAACGGTTACTTATTCTTTTACAGCCAGATTCAGAGGTTGCTGAGGCTGGTCGATGGCTAGATGAATTCTTTGAGGACAAACTGAAGGAGATTTATCCAGATAGGCATTTTCCTTCAATGCAACAAGACGACTCTGATTCTGAAGAAGGGGAGAGTCAGAATAGCAAAATGCCACCCCAGGACTCTCAGTGGCCATCGTATGGACAGGAGTGCACTCAGCCCAAAAGGAAACGGCGCCATGCTGTAAGATTGCAAAAGCAAAAGCATTTGCTTGCTAAGTGGCCACCCTGCTAATTCTGTTTACAGCTACTGATGGGAAGTTTTGACAGGGCTGTGTGGGAAAACAGTCAAGATTCTATCGCAGACACTTGATCTGTTCTACAATGTTATGTCAAGATCCTCTGAGTGGAATAAAGTATCAGTTGTGTATAAGTGTGCAAGCATGAACAAATGAAGCCTCTCAGTCCACACAGTTATCTTCCTAGCAGAAAACTCTGTCAAGACTTTTTAAAAGACTAAGCACTTTAGCCATTCATTGTTTGTTTCCTTCGTACACAGGAAAGTGAGAAAACTAAAAGAATGATGTTCCAGCCAGCTAACAGCCTTCCTCATGTATGACCTCCTCAAGAGATGAGATTTGCTATGAGGAATCCAGCAGCATAACTGACAGAGTAAAGGTGTGTGGGAGGAAAGCAAAGCTCTCGGGCTGTTTATTTAAACTCTCCTGCTGACCATATGCCTTATTTCTAGATCTTATGGATAGATAACAGATCCAAAATGTTTGAATCTGTCAATATTCAATCTGTTATGTCATGTATATACTTTGCAGTGTTTACACTGAAGTACTAATGTTTTGGTCATAGTTAATGATGAATAGTAATAAAAATATCTAATACTGCAGTACTATTTTATAATCTGTTCAATGTGACATCTTCATTTTATAGAGCACAGGTAACCATGTAGTAATCTTGCAACCTCAGTGTGAATCTTGGCCATGCTTTGTGGTAAATACGTGTAGTCATTGAGGCTGTAATCTTGTTGTCTTATTCAATGATTTTTCTGGGAGCTTGACTGCTCAAAGCCTATGAGATACAGTACAGTGTGATTACCTGATTAGCTGTTTCTTTTGAAGCAGAGCATTTTCATTCAATCATGAAAGAACAAGTGCTAATAGTGCCAATACCAGGGCTCTCTGCGAGCTGTTTTTGAGTGCATACTGGATACTCTGTTTGCAAGATATGATTTTTCTGGGATGTAATTCATGCCTGAAAAAGCAGTGTGGGATTTCTTGGGACTCGAAGGTAGCATTTTTATGTAGCCTAAGCCAGTTGTTCTTCTATAAAGCAGATATTGAAATTCAGTAGGATAACTATGCAGTGAATTACATGGTTATAGAAATGCCTATAAAATGATGTCAAATATTTCTGATTTTCTCTTTGCTTGTTTCTTGTAGTTGTGACTACCAGCAGTACTAGAAGATGATCATAATGTATATATGTAGAAGCTCAAACAGAATGAAAGGATGTCTTGGTTTTTTGGTGGGGTTTTTTTGCTATTTTTCACAATGTTTTGGCAGAACACCACCAAGAGTAAATTTAGAGTTCATATGAAAAAAGGTTGCACGAAATTGTGAAGGGTGGGATGGGTAACATGCCATCACACCTGAACAGGGTGTGGTAAGTTTGAAAGTTGCTTCCCACCTCTTCCAGAAGCAGGTGAGCCACATCTTTGCATAGCCAATGATTTCTTCATGTGTGTGCAGAGTATCTTCCTCCTCAGAACTCTTCCTAATCTGGGCTAAGGTCCAGCTCTGAGAGCAGAAGTTGTTGCAGATCTCAAAAGGAATTAAAGTTCATTTCAATTAGGTTTCTGTAAATAAATATGATATTTTCAGTATAGTTTTTATGGGCTATTTGGTCTGCTAGCCATGTATGTTATTTTAGATAACACTTTAAAGGTTTATATATGAAATAACATGACATGAATGTTTTATTCTACTATCGGTGTGACTTACTGTTTGTTTGTTGTTAACTTGGCAGTGAGCAAATGTCTTTTTTCCTTTGAAGAAATGAAAATATGGATATTATAAACTGACTGGAAAACTGTGAGATGAAGGGACAACCTTTGTGTTTTCTATACGTGAATTCCTATATGTTTGCTTTCTGTCAAACTCCTGTTCTCAAAACAGTACGTGTCTTGGCACATGAGTGCAAGTTTGTCACTGAATTAGACACTGTTATCTATGCTACAGGTATCACTTTTTCTCAGTTCTCCACCAAAGACCTATCTATCTTCTACCATTACTAGTGCAAAGATGATAAGCTGTTTGGCTTTCACCTAGAGGCAATAGTAGAAATGGGAGAGACTATTTATGACTTACTTTTTTTCTGGAAGAGCAGAGTCAACAAGAACCTCCTGTTTCTTAAAGGCTGTAAGTTTGTTAACTGTACCATTAGTTCTGGAGAACACCTGTTTTAATAAAATTTGTTCAGGATATATTAGGCCTTTATTAAAAATAGAAGTTTACCAGTTTGTCATCATATGTAAGATATCCTTTGTGTTTGTGCTATGACTAAGGCTAACTCTTAAGGCTAACTTTGATTTGGATTGCTCCTCTGAGACATAGCAACTGTTAAGAAAAAATACCCTCATAAACTTCATGTCATGTTGGTAAGCACAGCAAAAACTGAACTTGCAAGTATGACTTCATATATGTTCAAATATGACGTGAGAGTCAGCAACTTCACAATACATGCTTGTCATAGGATCAACAATATCTGTCTTGGATGTTCCCTTAAAATTGCTGGTTTAGGATTTTCGTGCCTCTGGACGCTGTACCACAAGGGCTCATAAATTCTTCAACTGTGTTGAAGTCCAGTTACACACTGGTACTAGCACTGGTCAGTATGAGAGAAGGGTCTCTCTTCTACAGTCTAACAGCCCATGTGGTCCAAAAGAGAAGCGATAGGATATGTAGTTACCTTTTCTTTTATCACACATCCTATTTCGCAGTACAGAATGTGTAGGAAAGGAAGCAAGGAGGAACTCCTGAAGTTTTCCAGTGGAAGTAAGTGTAGCAGAAACAAGTGGCAGGAGCACTGTGGAAACCCCAGCAAATCACTAGGATCCTGCAAATTTAACCAAGGGCACCATTTTTCCTACATGCAATGGGTTGCGTGTAGAATGGGAAAATCCTTTCTGTGCTTAAATAGTTGGAAAAGAGATAAATTGAGTAATAGATCTGTTAAATAAGAAATTACAGGTACAAATTTGGATTTCATTCCCCTACAGACAATTTCAAAGGCATATTTTATCCATTATCGTGACAGAAGGATGGCATTACAGTTGATACAAACAGGTGTTTAACAATGTAGATTAATGAAAGACGGCATGTTTATATGTGTAATGCACACTGCTGAACAATAAAATATGTGAAATGCATTTTTGCACAACAGTCTGAAATTTGTCTTCTGAGTACAGTTGGTCATATTATATAATTTAGCACTTATTAGCTAAGTTGTTCATAACTACTGATAGCAAAATGGAATGGTTGTGAAAGCAGCTATTCTAGCATGGGACACAGTTTTCTATTTGTGCAGTTATTTTCAATACCAAGTAGATATTTTGCCTTTTTGTTTTTCAGTTACTGTAGGTTATTGAGAACCAAACATGACATGAATAAATTGCAAAAAATATTTCTAGTTTGAATGTTTGTATATGTAAACAGAAGATATATTCTAAAATTGAAAATGCTAGCAATTGAGGAATTACAGAATAATTTACCAAAAAAATCATAAACCCACCTCCTCTATTGACAAGAATTCCAAGCAGATACTGCAGGTGATTGTCTATCATTATTGGTTCCTCTCAGTTTGGTTTATGGGAGAATGAAACCATCAGCATCAACTTTCTGACCTGATGGTCTTACTGGCTTGAGGGATACGGAATCCTCTTATGGATATGGCTGTGCTGCTCTTCAGACATACTTAGGAGACAATCTGGATATAGAGGTAACATTTTTGTTGCATAAATAGGAAAATATAGAAAAACTTCTGAGCATGCAATTCCTTCAAGTGTCAAATACAAACAATAGACTTCAAAGCTAAATTCCAGCTGAGGTTTCTCTGAATTTATTCAGATATCAAATAAAATAATCTGGGGGAAAATAAAGACAGGCAGTAGTTCTAGGACAAGGAGGATGCATATCTTTTGAAGCTGTGTTTGCAGATCAGGAGCAAGAAGTAACAGATGGAGTGTTGTTTTTTGAGAAATGCTACTGCACTGCCTGCTCCTGTCCATTAGTAAATGTTTGTGAAAGTACATTTTAGTGCGTAATTATGTGTGTTTTCATGAGCGCATTTAGTGGTTCAGTAGCATTTAGACTACACTTTTGTAGAAGTTTGTATTAGAATATCTGACAGTAAGAACATGGTACTTGGATGTCTTTGTTGAGGAAAATATTTACTGTGGTGGGAATATTACTGTGGAGATGAGAAATTGCAACATTTAAATCTGTTGTCAAATATCTAGTTCACATTGCTCCCTTTTTATTCCAAGACTCTGAAAAGAGGTTCTTGAAATATAATTTTCAGATAACTTCTTCCTGCTTAGGATGTTATTTGTATCAGATTCTCTGTAAATTCCATCTCACAGCACATTTTTACTGTAGAAAAGTCTTTTTTAGGTTAAGGAGATAAGGAATGCAAATGTTTTTCCCAGAATAAACAGGGTAGTGCCTGAAGGTCAGAGAGTATTTTATGGCTTTTGAAGAGTGTTTGACATGGTTACCAGTTTTATGGAAGCAGCAACACTGATCTATGGTTGTCTTGTGGATGTTGATTTGGAAGTTACTACCTTGTTTGCTGTGCCTAGGACAGTTCTGGAAGTAGGAAGAGGCAGTCTGAGGCAATGCTTATTAAATTTGTTGTGAAAGTCAGCAGGGGAATCCAAGTTTCTGGATTAGATGATAAAGATGTCAGTTATTTTAGGCATAACATAGATGCTGTATTCCTAGATGATCTGTCCTGAGATGATATATCTGTCTTATTCCAGCATTCCTCTCTTACCTGGTGCAACTAATCGCTTTGCCTCACTAGAATGACTTTTTAATAATGTTTCTCAGTAACAGTCATCAACTCACTTTGGATGGAAAAAACACCCCTATTTTTATACACTGGCACTCGGGCAGGAAATGAAATTTAATTGAACGTTTTCCCTTGGTTACTTATTAGCCTGCTCTTGCTTCTGATGAAGTTAATAAGAGAAGGAAAATGATCCTTACGTCTCTTATAAGTTCAGTACTTGCTCATTACTCCATGATATCCTGCTCTAGGAAAATATGTTGGTGCTATTTAATTTTGTACAGCAGAAGTAGGGTTCCTTAATGGAGTGCAGATATGGGACAAACAGGAAACTTGAGAGATGCCTTATGGGAAATTTACAGTGAAAACATTGTAAAAGTTTCAAATCAGAGGTAATGTTTGGATTGTATCTCTAAAATGGTGAGATTTGCTCCTGTGGATAGATGCTGCAGACTTAGCTGGTTGCCAGGTCTTGTGCTGACTGCCTGCAATTCGCTGAACTTACCTCCTGGCTGAGTCAACAAACAAAGCACCCTAATAGTGTTTCAAATGTTGAACTATGTAGAAATTCATAGAACTGGGCCAAGCAAATGGGCATATAGCGATCATTAAAAAGCATCAGAATGGTGATATCTTCAGACAATGCAAGTAAATCTGATAAGTTGTGTTGTAGTAGGAAAGTTAGGGTGCACAATAGCAGGACATTTTATGGGGTTATTTCTGGATTGTACAGTAACTTGTATGCATTCTATAAATAATCACATTTTTGATATCTATTACACTTTTAATGTTTCCTGCAACAGCATTAAAACAGACTTAAATTTAAGTGAAGGAAATAGTTTGGCCACTCCTCTATACCATATTTTGTAGACCGTGGTGCATAGTGCAACGTTCTGAATTTACAGCTCACTAGGCCAAGCTAAGCAAATGGAAAATGCCTTTAAACCCTAATACTGAAAATATTCATAGAATGGGATGGTTGCTATAGAACCAGAGGGCTATGCAAGTGTTCTGTATACCACAGAAACATTGTAGGATATTTTAGTCTACAGTATAAATAAAGAAAAAATATAGAGCTTAGATAAACTGAAAATCAATTCAAAATTAATTCTTATATCCTACCCAAACTCTGTGCTGCATCTTACTTGTACTTGTGACTACCCTGTATATCTGCAGTGCAGTGTATAATTAATTAACATATAGAGGTGGGCTTTGGTTTATGAGAAATAACATTAAAAAATTAAAATTTGAAAATTCAGCGTTTTAAGCAAACACTGGACACGCCTCTGTTCCTTTCACCCGTGGTCTCTGAGGGCTTTAAAAACATTGGTAAACTGGTTCTCATCATGTGTGTGATGTACTTATAAATATTACCCATTTATAACTGTGAAAAACAGCATGATAAGCTAACTGAATAAGTGATCAGCAAAAGTGGAAATTGAATATAGCCCTTGGATCTGGTTGCAGGTTTATCATGGAACATTGTTAGATGGAAGTATTTTGAGGCAACTCTGGTTTGGGATGCACATTCATTAGGGAAGAGAGGATTTGGCTCTGACAGCGTGCTACAACTGGTGCTCAAGGTTAGAATCTCCAGGCCTGGAACAGGCTGAGAACCATGCCAAACTTGTCTTACCTACAGGGAAGTTCTGTTCAGTGAAGGAGAATGCGGCAGTGCTCGGCCCACTGCTGCAAGCCCACCACTGCCTTACAGCATGGGAGCAGCCACGGTGGCCTCGGCAACGCAGATACCGTAACTATAATCTCTGGCTGAGCAAGTTATATCAGGGATATTACAAAGAGGATGTATCTTCTCCAGAGAATGAACTTCATAAAGGGTCTTCAGAAGTAATATTCCACACTTTTCAAGAAAATGAAAAGTCTTCACCTTCATTTTTTTATCTTTTAAATACCCTCAAAATCTCTGCAGTGCCAGCACTATTGATTGGCTGAAGTCTGCTGGACAAGGAGATCACAGCAATGACCTTTTGAGGTGACAGTCTTGCTGTGTGTTCATAACTCTTGCATCATATCCAAAGATCTGCCCAGAGTGCTAGCACAGTGCTGAACTGTTTGTCGTGTTGCATTATGACAGCCTGAGCCCAGTGCCTTAGGGCTGCTAATCCCCGAGGGCAGGGGAGAAGCAGCCTGCTGTGAACACAAGCTGGAGAAGTGGGAGCACCCTAGAGACATTCAGCCCCTGAGCTGGGAAAAGTGTAGCTCCAGCACACGCATCTGCTATCTAGGTGACTTGTGTAAGGATATTTAATGGAATGCGAACACTTAAGTTCCCTTGTTTCGCTGGTCTTAACTGGGGAATACTGTAAATATCAGAGTATATTTATAGCCACAGAACTGAGCCTTGTGCTCCACTGTCTAGAAGAGAGGATACCTGCAGAATTAGCCTGATTCTGCATTTATTGGCTTTTACTGCTTCCAAATAACGCATGTTCAATTTACAAATAAATTTATGTTTGTTCCTCCCCTTTTCCCAGCGGTCAGGACTATAATGTCCTTCTCATTTTGAGTCAAGATCTCCTGCATTATTAATTTAGCACTATGTAATTAAATTATTAGCTAAACAAATTGTTGCCTCCAGAGTACATGTGCAAATGCATTGAAGACTGATTGATTTAACGGAGGTCACTGAGAGATAATTCAGCCTAACATTAGGAAGTGTGAGAAACAAAGAGGAAGAGGCTCCCTGAGCTGGTGGCAGGAGGACTTGTGTCTTTTAGCCTTGTGCATTTTTCGTGTAATTCCATTGTGGACAAAAAAAGCGCTTCTGGAACTAGAGATCAAAAATCACATGGACTTTTTTGTTCCTATTACATTACACATTAAAAATGCAGCTCAGACTTTAAAATGCATCGTGGCAATATAAATTGTTTTCTCCTTTGTTGTCCTCTGTCTCATCACCTGGGAACAAAATGAAAATTCTTTCAATGGAGTCGAAGGTGAGTAAACACCAAAGGAGATACTGTGGGGGTGACACTGCACTACTGTGATTGCTGATTTTGTCAGATAAATTCTATGTATAACTTTTGATGCCTCAGGGCTTTTGATTTTTGATTTTTTAATTTTGTCGATTTTAGAATTTGCAGATTTAATGTAGCTCAGTAGCTTAATATTTACACATACCAACTCCATCCTATATCAATCCCTCAAAATTCCAGTAGCTGTTTAGTCTTCACTTCAAGGTAGAATTGCAGGAAGACGCCATGAGAGCTGCACCAGAAGATAAGAACATGGACAGAAGGACCTCCAAATCTTGGACTTTGGAAGGCCTCCAAGGACCCAATGTGCTGCGAGGAAGACGGAGATGATGAAAGAGGGTTCCCAAACTCCCAGACTCAATTACCAGTGAGGTGTGCCAGAGGAGGAAGAGGGCAGGGCTGACGGGGGTGGCAGTATATGATTGGGTGGACATTATTATAAAATCATGGAACCAGGGTCAGAGGATGCGCGTGTAGATACGTATTCCTGGGGCCTGGAGGCCTATTAAAGCTTCTGCTCTCTTTATCTTATCGCCTACTGAAGTTGCCTGGTGTTTTTTTCCCCTCAGTCCTTTAACGCAACACTTTCCTCACTGATATGACAAAAACTGCTTTTGCAGTTAATATGGAAAGACGAAATGCTTAATCTGATGTAAAGTGGTGGGAGATGAAAATAAGGTGGTTTTATTTCTCTCGTTTAGCTTTTGCAACCAAACGGGTGTTATCTCAAGTTCATCACAAGCATTTAGGTACTGCACGCTTCCAGAGGTGGTAGCACAGCCTGATTGGGTCTCTAAATTTAACGATGCTGCAAAGTTCAGGTTTTCCCAATATTTCCTTCAGACCCAAGGACAGCAATGCTGGGCTGGCTGCAGGGCATCAGCGGAGATGGAACCTCCAAAGCAAGGCAGCTGGCTCCCTCTGCTGTCTTCAGCACGATTTGAGTTGCTTTAAGCAATGAGCCCTCATCTCCTCTAGGTTCAGTATCATTGCGCCTTCTGGTTTTAATATGGTTTCTTTCCGTGGGAGGTAGCTACGAAGCTGTATGTTCCCCTATAGCTAAAAATATGTACAGACCTTTATAAAGATTAATATATGTATTTATAACCAAGTATCAATCTGTAATGTGGCAGCTGAGTATAAGCATTTTAAGTAAAATCTCCATAAACTCATAATTACACTCATCTGTTTCCCCTTAAGTACCTAGTAGAAAACTGTTAGTGCTTATATAACTCATGGTAGCTCTCTCTACCTGGTGTTATGGGGAAAGAGGGAAGTTAATTCCCTCCTTTATTTACTCTCTAGAAAAAGATAGTGCTTAAATTCAAATATTTGATAAAAGCAAGCTAAAAAGGTTTGTCAAAGGAGCTTTATTTGTAGATGGAGAGTGTAAAAACGACAGTTGTTCACAAGTCTGTCTAATCCCGATGCACCAATTAAGGAACAGCCAGGACAGCCCCTTTTCTGATAAAGCTGTGACAATATAAGAAGATATTAATAAACAAACACATACTATTTTTTAAAAATATGAGACGTTGCATCAAGACTTTTGGATATAAAAAGGGCTTTGCAAATAGCTGTAAACTGAGTTCTCACTGAGAGGGTCACAGATGAGCCTTACCATTATGGTCTGGCTGGTGCATGATTATTTGATGAGATTCTCACCTGGGGTAAGTTGGTGAACACCTCAGTGGAGGACTGTGAAAGACCAGCTTCCACTGTAGCAGGACAGATACACTGGCTCTGAAACATATATTTGTACATCCAAAAAGTAGTACTGATATGAGACACTGTTGGGAAAGAAAGACATCAAATTGGACTGAGAACCTGTCAGCTTGTGGGGCTTTTACCGCTTCGTGGTAACCATTTTTAGGGACATTAACATCAGGATATTTAAAGCATTGCATGCTTTAAAACAGGGTCAAGTACAAGAATTTGCCAATCTGGGTGCAACCAAGTTACGTGAAGGTAAGCTCCTCCAGCCTTTTGAAGTGTCCTCATGTACTGTGGATGTCACTGCGGAGTCTCAGTGAATTCTGAGCTCATTTGAGAGAACATGAGACTTTCCACAGCCCAGTGAAGCTGTCACACTCTGTGTCTCTTGTAGGTACCTCCATGAATTTTCCCTGTGTCCCGCACCCACATGTGTCCGTGTGTCACCGCAGACCCATGGAACCAGCGGCACAGAGACTCCAGCTGGCAGCGGGAGGAAAACCACAACCAGACAGTGCTGACACTCACTGGGGGATGATCTGACCCCGCAACAGCAACAGCAGCATCTTCCCAAAGAGGGTCTCGTTAACCCGTCAGGGTCCCCTGCGGTTACTGCTGCCTCAGGGCGGTGTGTCCCAGTGAGGGTCTCCCTCTGCCTTTTTCCTTTTAGTGCATGCATTTTGCTATGATAAGGAACGTGCACTGAGAAATTAATATAAGCGCAGCACTTCCCAGGATTTGAGAAGCCAGGTTGTCTAAAAAAAATTTCATTAAGCATTTCGTAGAATGGTAGAATGATTTGGGTTGGAAGGGACCTTAAAAATCACCTCGTCTCCTTCCCCCTGCCAGGGAGAGGGACACCTCCCACAAGACCAGGTTGCACAGAGCTCTGTCCAACATGGCCTTGAATGCTTCCAAGGATGGGGTGTGCACAACTTCTCTCGGCAACCATTGTCTAACGACCCTGACATTAGAGAATTTTTTCCTGATAGCTAATGTAAACGTACGCTCAGTTTAAACCATTCCCCCCTGTGCTGTCTCTACAAGCCTATGTAAACAGTTCTCCAAGTTTTTTGCAGGCTCCCTTCAGGTACTGGAAGGCTGCAATTAGGTCATGCCGAAAACTTCTCTTTTCTAGGCTGAACAATCTCCATTCTGTCAGCCTTTCATCATAGGAGAGGTGCTTCATCCCTTCAGTCAACTTGGTGGCCTCCTTCGGACTTGCTCCAACAGCTGATTGTCCTTCCTGTGCTGAGGGCCAAAGAGCTAGAGGCAGCACTCCAGCTGGGGTGTCTGGAGAGTAGAGGGGCAGAATCCCCTCCTTCGCCCATCTGGCCACACTGCTTTTGATGCAGCCATGGATACAGTTGGCTTTCTGGTCTGCAAGTGCACATTGTCTTCTCATGTCCAGCCTCTCATCCACTCTTTACTGCTGATTGCCCTGTTCAAACAACGCTTCCCCAATTTCACTACCGCTCAGTGATCGAGCAACTATTAAAGTCACATTGTCACTGTCAAGGAAATAAAATTTAGTGGCATATTGCATCTATCAAAGTAAAAATATTTCAGCATCCATATATGGAGCCTTAGAATCGCACTACTGTGTGACAAGAAAATTTTCCATCTCAGGTAAATGGCGTTCCAAAAAAATGCCTCCTTTCAAGAACATTGGCTTAATATCATGGCAGAAAGGTCAAGATTGTCCTGGACAGACCGAGAGGAGTACAGTAATTTTGGTCTGGAAAGAATCCATCCATGTTCAATTCTGGCACTAAAATGGCAATTCCCTCGAGGTGCTTCTGCCAATGAAAGACAGGCCTTCTCCCCACGGAAGCAATCTCGCAGCCTTGGGCTATAGGCACCAA
>VWZG01001736.1:0-13722 GCA_013396735.1 Grallaria varia
GGGGTGTCCGTGGAGAAGATTTCTAAATACATATTAGTATAATTGCTACATTACCAATTTTAAATGAGTAGTGATTATTGCCTCTTTCCTGAGGAAAGTTGGCAGTAAACTTCATAGACTTCTTTAAGCTTAACTTATAAATACTACTTTTTTGTTATTTTTTTTTGAACCTTTGAGAACCTCAAAGGATTATGGAGGAAAGAAAATTGATATGAAAGGCTGAGAAAATGCAACAGGCATCACTATCTTTTACAAGTTCTCTAGGAAAAACTTGAGATACAGATAAGCCCGTCTGACTTAAAATTCATTTTGGGCAACAGTGTTTATCTAGTTCTGACTTGTAATTGTGTTTTTAGTAAGTCCAATGTCCGTACTAATAAGAGATGAGTTAAAGAGCACATCCAGGCAAGTTTTTTTTCCTTTGTCATACTCCTTAAACTGAGGATTCTATTTTTGTCTCTTGTCAACATTTAGAGGACCATTTTGTATATCTATTTGATATACATTATCCAAATTCAGTGATTCTTGTCTTCTGTGCTGTCACTTCATCATTAACTTTTCACTAGTCAGTGCTGAGACATCTGTTTGGCACCACAGACTGTCCTATATCTATAGGAGAGTGAAAAAGTCCGACTCATTTCTGAATTTCTTTATTCCCTTACATGATTGCTTTTATGTTGTAACTATGCAGGAATAACTTAAAGCACTAAATTCCAGTTGGTTATTCAAGTGTTCCCAGTAGTTGGAGACTTGTGTAGACCTTTCAATAACTTGAGTATTCTGAATGGCTTATAAAATCTGACAGAAGCCAAATGTAAGGTAATGCTAAAAATGGATATCAGGCAGTACCTATAGAAATCTATAACCTAAATCCAAGGCAGTGCAATGAATGTAAAGGGTAGTACAGTATTTTTTGATAAATGCTGCTATTTAACTTCTGATTCTTGATGGCTTCACAAGTAGAGTTAAAAGCAAGTGTCAATAGGTATGCTAAAATAGTGCTAGTACTCTGCTTTGTTCTGGACTATGAAAATATACCAAGAAACAGAGGAGCACAAGGTACAGAGCAAATAGAATAAGCTTCCTATGGGGTAAGCTTTCTCACAGGGCTCCTAGATGCAGTACTGCAGGGATATGTTTGTTCTGAAACTTGAAAGTAAATCAAGTTGAACTTTGCGATAAAATTTGTGCAAGAAAATGGAGGTTTAAAAGACATATTTTAAAAAAGGAAGTTAATGATCTTGTCTTTCATCTCCTTTGTTCCATATCTGGTTCTCTGCCATCCTTTCAGGGGCTCTTAAATCCCCATGGCAGTAGAATCAAAATGGTCTGTTTTGGCCGGCCAAGCAGCATCCACATGCAGTGGGGAGACCAAGCCAGTGCGTGTACTGTCAGGTAATGAAACACGGAGATTTTGTGGGAGCTAAAAATGCTGTCAGAGGGGGATGCTGGAATGGGAACAAGTTGTGACTTTTGTGTTGGTCATCATGGGAAATGAAGAAGAACCTTGAAATTCGTAAGGTGTGCCCAGGGTTGGGAGATGTAGGCTGGTGAGTGAGCTCACTCTCGTTTGTGTGCTGTCAAGAGCTGTGGACAGTAGTGTGCTCATAGAATCACAGCATATCCTGGGTTAAAAGGAACAGGGGTCACTGAAGTCCAACTTCTGGCCTTGCAAGTAATGGAGGAAATAATGGAAGTGTCACCAAGTCATGTTACAGAACTAAAACAGAATACATTAATCCAAGTGACTTTGCCAAAAAAAAAGATACCATTACTTGAAAACCTTGCTTATGGGCATGATCTTAGAAAAACCTCCACTAAAATTCTTATGTTTTGTTAGAATTGCTGACAATTTTTTTTAACCAGGTACTGCCCAGGAAACTAACTTTTCTGTTGCTTATTCCTTTTACCAGGCAATTTGATTGATAAACACTGAAAGGAAGTTTCTTTGCACAGTGGGTTTTTGTTTTTGTTTTGTTTTGTTTTGTTTTTGTTTTTTTGTTTGCTTTTTTAGGGAAAAGGAATAGGGAATCCTTGATGCTGGTATGTGCTAAAAAAATAGTCTATGGGGAACTCAACTGATATAAACATCTAGCTTCCAGTGCCTAGTGATGGCTTCTATGTTTTGAGTAACTGTACTTAAAGTATTTAAGTGAGGAACAGTTCCTATCAAAACTAAATATTTGAGCTGTGTTGTTTTTATTGAGTTACTTCCTATTTTTAAGATCTGTTGCCTGTATTGACAAAATAATGGTTTTGCTGACAGTCTAACTCTCGTGAGTGACCTCTTAATATTCTTGCTGTGGGTGCTCTAACAGCAAACTAGACTTTTTTTTTTAAACATCCTCATAGTTAAATGTGAATCATGATGATGAACATGATTTATGAGAAGCATAAATTGTCACATGTGAACTTCAACCCATAATTAAGGGTACGCAGGGGAAGAGATTTCAACTATCAATGCAACGATAATTTTAGCAATCTAAAGGGTGAAGTGCTTACCTAGTGCTTGCTAAATACAGTAAGCTGCTGGGGATCGTTAGTTTTTTAGATGCCAGAACTAAGTATTTGATATATTTCTATCTGATAAGGCAATGAAATTGTTTCTAATGGTGGTTTCATCTCTTGGACCTGTCAGATACAGAGGGGCAGCCCATCGGAGACTAGTGAATTATGTCCTTTAGGTCTGTGAACATTTTGTATGTGAATGTATTTGAGAACTGAGCTCTGCTCCACCACGTTGAACTCAGAGCTTCTCACTCATTGAAGTGGGTTGGGTGAAATGGGATAAAAGAAATAAACTCTCTTCTGAAATAGCCAGTGAACTCTTTTTGCTAATATTCTCTTCCCTTGTCTCACATGCTGTTAGTTTTATATCCAAGTCGCACAGTTCTCTGCACTCATGGGATAGAAATGGCAGTGAGAACAGAAACTAAGTATCAAAGCAGTGTAGTAACACCAAGATTGAAATAATATTGGTAAAACATTCTTGCTCATGGAGAGTATTAGATCAAACTTGTTTCTGGAGACTTTACTTTTGAGAAAAGTCTTCAAGCTGATTTACGTTTGTTAGTGTCTTCTACATGAAACCGGTGCACTTGGGAAAACTCCTGGGAACATTGTCGCTTGTGCTACAGTTTCTGTGTGTGAGCAGAAGCTGTTGGGTCTTATTTCATGTTACCTTTTCAGTTGTAGGCATCTGAATGGGATTGAATAGTGTTTGCAAATTCCTCTGGAGCAATGTTAATACTTGCATTACAGCTTTTAAAACAAGGTATAAACCCAACTTTTTTCTTGTCTCCTAGGAGGAAGAGTTGAGAAAAAGTGGAGAGGCAAAGTATTTCCACCTAAATGATGACCTGCATGTTTTAATTGAGGTATTTGCTCCACCTGCAGAAGCATATGCCAGAATGGGACATGCATTGGAAGAAATCAAGAAGTTCCTCATTCCTGTTAGTATTTTATTTTTTAATGGGTATTCTGGTAGTCTTGAGTGAGAAATGTTATCTCTAAATTGGAGCAATCTGTTCTAGCAGAAGCTGGTGGCGGGGCAAGAGGTTGGAACTAGATGATCATTAAGATCCCTTCCAACCCAAACTGTTCTATGAACAGTGCACAGTATTGTTCACGTCATCTTGCTTCATTTCCTTCATTTGTGAAAAATTTAAATGTTTGCAAATACTTTTCATTTTGATATGGGCAGTTACTGGGTGAATCTATAGCTGTCCACACACTCATGATATGAGCTGTAGTAAAAGAGCAAATCATTCTTGCTTAACTAGTCATGCACAAACTATCTAAGTCTAAAAATAATTCTAAAAATCTGTAAAATGTGTGGCTTTTCTATTTTTGGTGCATGTGAAGCATCAGTATAGGGGTCTGTTTCACTAAGAATCAATGAATTTGAAGTTTTAGTACTTCTCTTACCCATAATCCTGGTTTAGTGCTCAGTGCTGAGAATCAATATGATTTTATCTTGTATGTTTATCACAAAGCTAGTGATATGTGAGTTATACTTGTCTTCTGGTGTCTACTTGACCTTGCCATGTATGGTTGTATAAAATGAGATACAATTTCCAGTGTAAGTTTGTACTCAGTGTTTGGGATATATCCAGGCAATGGGTGTCTAGTGTCTTTCTACTGAAGATAAATTTATTTGCTTCTCATGCAAGGACCAGTGTCACTGCTTCGCAATATTAAATGGCTTGGATCAAACCAGCCTCTCTTAGGCAGCTGGGACACTAGAGACGATATTAATCTGTGAAGTCTCTAACTGTATTAGCTCTTCAGTGAACATTCTTCTGTCTTTATTGGTAATCAAAGGAATGAGTATAGAAAGCAAAACATTCTCCAGGTGCGTTGGCTTCTGTTTGTTTTTACTGCTGGAAATGTTGTCCAAATGTCTTGATTTGTGTCAGATCTTGGAAATATGGAAGACCTGGCTAAGGAAACTTAAAGGCATGTATCTGCATATAAATGTTTGAGATCAATGTGGGTCCTTTCCAACTCAGGGTATTCTATGGTACTAAATCCCCAGGTGACTGCAGTTGTGTGCTCCTTGAGTGTTTCTTCTGGCTTGTTTTTGTCTGAATAAAAGCTAGTTCATATGCCCCAATATTACCCCATGGCATCAACCAAAATATGTGATGATCATTGAGGTTCATTAGGAATACACCCTGATGTGAAATAACACTAATGAAGGTGTACCTTAAGACAGTCTGAAAACAGATGTTGTGGGCATTATGTTTTCATGTTATAAAGAATCAAGCACCACTTTTTAACTTTGCCTGCAGGTTCAAATGGGGTTTTTTTGTGATGTATATGAAAAGTGGTAAATAAGCATACTACTCTTCAAACATCCTAACTGCTTAGATGGGAAATACTCAACAGTATTTGTAGGATTGCTGGGCTGTCACAATGTCAAAAGTTACTGTATTTACATGATTCATGACTTAATGGTATGAAGAGATAAGGGAGAATGGAGTTTTTGACTATTCTAGTGAGCAAACAGCTATTTTCTTTTTAGGTGGAAATATGTTCAGTTTGATAAGTGCTTTTCCATGTGCTGGAAGTAAGGATATGTCTGATACCCCTGCCCTCTTCATCACAGATCTTATTTTTCTTCATTGAGCTTGATTTCCCTAATGTTGTCGTAAATGAAGTAAGCTTATCAAAACCTGGTCATTACTCTGCTAAGCCAGTAGAATTAGACTGATAATGAGCAATTCCAGTCACTGGGTGTGCACTTTTCCATCTCTATTTTTGATCATTGCCACTTTGTTGTACTGAGAGGAACTGATGCTATGTAATCTTTTCTGAACTACAGGATCAAGCCAACACTGTCTTAATTTCCATTTGGCTTTTCAAATGTAATCTTATCAGAATGGCTCTAAATGCCTTAATCTCTTCTGCCTGCACCCTTCTGCAGCAGGCACTGAAGAAAGCAATGAGGAGCAGCTTTTTCCTCTCTAGAGCTACTGTTGGGCTTACTCCTGCCAAATGCACCTTGATTTTTATTTTCTGTAAGTTCTGTAGTGGCTTTCTTAGGAAATGACCCAGTTTAGTTCAGAGAAGTCCTGCTATGAGTATATATGCTTATGATCATAATTACTGTTCTCCTTACAATGTAAGCTAACTGTGCCTTCCTACAATTCCAAATGCTGGACCTACTTTATGAATATGGTTACTGTTCAGTTTGCAGATCATTTGGTGCTAGAATGTTGGGTATGAAATATCCTTGTGATGGTTGACTATGGCAAAAATGCTTCAGCCTCTCACTGAATCCTTGGATCCATGAGCAAGCACATTTGCGCTGAAGTTCAGCCTCAAGCAGCTGCAGTGGTGTAATTTCCCTTAGACTGTTGGCATAACTCAACCCAAAACAGAGTGTTTTGGCTGTGCTTATGTTGCCTTGACTCTTTCCAGTTGTCAAGTAGAATTGTGGCTTCTGACTTCAAGTATTTATTTTGTCTTCCAA
Organism: Grallaria varia; assembly: GCA_013396735.1. Lineage (NCBI taxonomy): Eukaryota > Metazoa > Chordata > Aves > Passeriformes > Formicariidae > Grallaria > Grallaria varia. The sequence goes on from VWZG01001736.1 coordinate 5,978, forward strand.
TCCCCTTGTTCTGGCTGGACCCTCTGGTCAGCACTCTATTATATTGGTGGGTGTTGTTTGTGATATTATCTCAGAATTACTTTTCTCAGGACAAAAAGTGAGGTACTTTCAACCTCACTTTCCCCTGATTCCTGTATTATACCATGAATTCAAGGCCAGGTTGAATGGAGCCCTGAGCAACCTGGTCTAGTGGAAGGTGTCCCTGTTGTCCATGGCAGGGAAGTGGGAACTAGACATTATTTACTGTCTCTTCCTTTCCAAGCCATTTTGTCATTCTGTGATAACTGCAGTTTTGGCCATTAGAACTTAGTCGATTTTGGAGTTTTTTAAACTATTTTAGTCCATTGCTTAATTTTTATGTAATGGCTGTCATTTGTCTTTTGACAGCGACAGAATTAATTATTTTTCATGAACTACCAGAGTTATTTGTTTTCCTTGTCTTTAAAGTGCAGTTTAGAAGATGTCTTTAAGAGAACACTATGTAGTAGTTACATGAGAATGTGAGGAGAATATACAAATTTTTCTTGTAGTCTTTACCTTCTGCATAGTTGGTTTGTAAGATGTGGTGATGAAATAGCATTTAATGGGATTTGGAAGAGCATAGTGACCTTTGGAAACCCTTACGGACTTAAGCAGGCTGGCAAATAACTGTAAGGTGTTAAAAAAAGTGGCTGTAAACTTGATAACTATTGATTGCTCACTGCCAGGATAAAGATCTACTTGAGGGTTTTGCAAAGCTGCAGAGAGTTTTATAGGGATCTGTCCTAGCATTATATAAAAAAATCTTTGCTAATAGTTTGAGCGATAAATCAAAATAAAGTCTGAAGTTAGTGATCCCAAGGAGAGCTGCTGCAAATATGTTGATCTGGTTGGGTGAAAATTGTAGATAAAACTTAAAAGAAGGTTGTTTGGTTGATTCAAGTAATTCTGTCGGGGATGAAAGTCTTTCACATGTCTTGATACATCCTCCGTGGTTGGAGAAGGCTGTAGACAGTCAGAATGGGCAATGTGTTCATAAAAAGAGTACATCTGTTCAATTGAAATTCAGCAGCAGCATTAGACTGAACTTCAAGTGTTGCCACTGCTGAAGGTGTACAGAGGAGTGCAGCCTGAAGGGTGTTTCCATATCCATCTTCTCTTCTAGGTGAGAAAAAGATTGTCTCCTTAATTTGACTTGAATTGAGCAGTTTTTTCCAGCAGTGAGTATTCATAAATTGACCATCTGTTACTTTTAATTGAAGAATCCATTTCAGAGTCTAATGATTTAACGCTGCTGCTTATCGTGGCTTCCTTGTGCTGCCCCTTCACTTCATATCCTCCTGCTACCTCTGGCTTGTGTGATAAGGGCCATATTTTCTGTTCTGTGTTTTGCACAGTGGAGCCCTTGTCTGTGACCTGAGGCTGCTGCGTGTCTAGTAATGTGCTGCAGGGAAAAGAGAACATCAGGGAGAAAAGAAAAAGGATCCAACATGCACAGTGGCAGCCCAAATTCATCTTTGCTAAGGAGTTAAATGAAATTAATATAAAAGGATCAAATGTTTTTTTCCAGGGGTCTAACTCTGAAGAGAATGCTTTGTGGAGAAGTTATAAAGGGTATCTCTAATACAGGCTGTCAGGACTTTCATACTTGAGTGTTTGGTTGTATGGTTCCTTGGCATTTTTTGTCAAGGAGTTCCAAACATTACATAGAATTTTGCATTTGTAGCCAGCTCTGATCCTGCAACAAATATAAATTGAGTTTCTGTACACTAGTTGGCCTGAATAGTGTTCAGTTGCTTGTTTCTACTCCTGCTCCCTGTAATGTATTGGTTGTGTATTGGGTCCTGACTGTTTAATAATGGAATTTGTTTCTCAAAAGCTTCAATTATGCCATTTGAAACAGTTACTTCAGTCTTCCAGGGCTTTTTGTTTGTGTGTTTGTTGGTTTCTGCTGCTAAGAAGGAGATGGTCTCAGGTGGGAAGTTGGAAGTTAAATTTCAGAACCTAGTCAAGACAGTTTGGAGAAAATGCCACTAGGTGCCATTTTTTAACACTAGTACCCATCTTCAGCGGTGGCGTGTAAAGGAGAACTTTGTTATTCTTGTTTGTAGAAATCTAGGAGAAGCAGAGTGCTTCAAGGACAATTGAGATATTTGAATTCATGGAAGTTTTAATCTCCTTTTGATGCAGAGTTATATTTCAGAGCTGTCTGTAAGACTGCCCGACAATCCCTGGTACCTGTCTAGTGAATAAATGTAGTAAACTGATTTGCAGTGAAATGCAGATTCTTTGGTTTGCAATTGAATTGAAAAATGGGTGCCATTAGAACAAACCTTCTTTCTTGAAATGGGAGGACTTGCAGAAGGTACTTCTGTTGTACCACTTCATTCCTGTGGGAGGACCTATTAATACTTTGGTACTTTGTATGTATGCATGTTCAGTAAAATACTTGGTTCACCTTTATGGTTACATTCTTTTTTGCTCACTTCAAAGTGAAAGAGGGGGAGGAATGATAGAAAAATACATGTAGCTCAAGAGTTCAGTGCTGTGTCTGTTTTATTCCTGTCTGATGTGCTTGCTTTGGAGGTTGGCTCAAGGCCCCTGAAAGCTGTGTTTGAGAAGTGCCATATTAATTCCTTGTGTAAAAACTAGAATTTTCTTTTTGCTAGACCTTGAGAAGAGAAGTTTTCATGCAGACAGAAATAAGCCTTATGTCCTCAGCTTCTTTACTGTTGCATATTACAGAATTTATTTTTGAGCTCTTTTTAAGATAACACTATGTGTATATTGATTGAATTTCCTTGTTTATTCTTTAATTCCTGATTTATTTTTTTTCTTTCACTTTCCTGGGCCGCTCTCAACAGTATATTATTCTTTACTCCTTTGCAACACCAGGCAGTGGGATTTTTCCTGCTTTTAATACACAGTCATTTTACAGCTGGAACTACAAAGTGGATCTCAGTTCAGAATATGGGACCTTAATTTTTTTTTGTTACTTCCTCCTATCTCTGCAGCATTTTAACATTGTCTTTTTAATTGGTAAAGCTGAATTGAAATAATATGCAACGGGAGAGAAAAACATGCCTGAGCAAAAATGACAATATGTAGAATTTTGAAATAGGAATACTACTCAGTCACAAAACTATCTTGTTAAACATATTAAACTTTCAGTGGGGTTGTTCAACTTTTTAAGAGGAAACTTTCAGGGACAGTGGTTGCTGGGAGTGGTGGGTGAACAGTTTTGGTTTTTTCTCACTCTGCCCTCCCCTCCCTGTTTTAGGACTACAATGATGAAATCAGGCAGGCACAGCTTCAAGAACTGACATACTTGAATGGTGGTTCAGAAACTGCAGAAGTTCCAGTCATTCGTGGAAAATCATCTATTCGAGCGAGAGGAGTACCAGTTCCTGCTTTGTCCAGGTAAGTGGAAGTTCATTTGAACCCACGCATTCTAGGATTCTCCCTTCAAACACATTTTTTTCCCCATAGTGCAACAGTAAAACACATGAAGGACTTCCAAAATAAGAGCGACAGATCAGGGAAACAACCTTGATTTATTGATAGTCTAATTAGTTTGGACCGAATTAACGCTTGTGCTGGATTTTGTCTTGTGACACATGAATGCTGCCTATCTTAAGCAATGCAAATCGTATGAGATGCTCCATCTTGCTGTGAGAATCTTGACTTCTGACCTTGGGGTGCTCCTTAGGTGCATGTGAGGTCTGTGTTTGGGCCCTGTGGAGTTCACAGCTTTGAAAAACTGGTAGATCTGTCTTAGATTAATTGACATGAATTTCAAGCAATTAACTTGCAGGAATATATGTTCTTTTTTTGCTACATTACTGAGTTTTCATAGTCATGATGAAGTGATACAGAAGTGCTCTGGAGGTAGAAGTGGGATTTTCTTGTCTGAGTGGCACTTACTTTGTGAAAAGTGGCTTTTGTTTGATTCAGGAATAGGCCAAATCTGCTCCTTTTGCTTTGTTTTTCTTCATCACTGAAGGTGTTTTATTTTTACTGTAGCATTCATTCCCTATTTTCCTTGCAGTACTGAGATGGCAGTTTCAACTCTGGGTTCTGAAGTGTGAAAACAAAAACTAAAGTTCCTAGCTGTTTGTGTTACAGTGCAGAGATTGTGGCTGCAGAAGCTCCCTGTGACTGTTTTCTGTGCTAAACTTCAGTTGTGGCTACAGTTTTGGTTAATGCAACTTGAACTTGCATTTCAGCTTCTAAAATAATCAAAAAATAATACTCTGAAGTGTTTTACCTTGTGATAAAGCATGTTAGAAGAAGCAGCACTAAAGAAGTACATTGCTTATACAGGTCTGCTTAGTTACATGTATCCTGATAATGATTGCAATTGCCATGCGGAGTGAATCTTTATTTAAAGAATTCATACTTACTGTAGGTTGCCCTGTGAGAAATTCTCTCAATCAACAGATTTTTGGTCTTGTGTTAAGTAAAACTGTAATATTTATATCCTTCTTTTCTTGATTTTGATGTTCTGAGCAGTGGTAATTATATACCAAGGTTCACCTCCCTTATCACTGTACTCAGCCATACAAAAGTACTTTTAAATTAGAGACCTCGTTTGATTTTGGAGTTGGGTTTTTTTTGCTAATTTTATTTTGGTTCTTATAATGGTTTGTAACTTGGCCATAGATGCCTGTAATGACTCTGCTACAGATGCTCAATAAGATACATTTGCAGTCCTATTTTAAGTTTATTTTATTTTTCACATCCTTCAGCTAGTATTTCTGCAATACAGAACTTACTGTTTGGGCTGATCTTATTGCTACAGCTTGGTAACTAAATTCCATGGCTCGTACCTAGTATGTGCATATGTAAATAAATTTGTATAGTAGTGCATTTCTAACATGGCTAGTTCAGTCTTCTAGATTTTGGGAAATTTTTCTCTAAATCTGCATTTTATGCAAGAGACATGATGTTACATAGCTCACAGTGTCCCTCATATTTGGCCTACATAACAAATGTCTTCAGGGAAAATTTAAATCTTGTTAGTGTTTGATTTGGAGAGGACAGTAAAAGTTTGTGGGTTTTGTCATTGCCATTTTTCATTTCTGTTCTAAAGAAAAGGGGAAAGATGTTTGTTTGTTTGACTTGTCCTTGCTTCAAGGCTTGTCTTAAACTCCTGAGACTTTTTCTCCTGAAGCTGAAGTTCATTTACCGTATTCCTGAAGTGAAATTCCGTGCTGTTGCTGCTGAGATTCTTCAGCCATAGAGCTGAAGATCTCAAAACTTAGTTTATAATGCTCTGGTTCTTTTTTAACAGAAATTGATTTCAGTGAGTAATACTTTTGTTGAAGCAAAGCTTTAAAGGCTTTGTCTCAGGGTTGGATAAACCAGCTTCAATAGAAAGCATCCCTGAGATATCCAGGAGAGGTTGAAGCAAAGCCTCAGAGAAGTTGTACAATGAAGTCTAAAACATTGATCCTAACCTTTCTTTGTGATCTAGGGAATGGTTTTAAGATACAAGCCTTGATACATGAAACATTCTGTTGAGGATGCAATATCTGAGTATGTTTAAGTTTCCACTTTTTAAGCCTTCACTACTCCTGAATAGTTTCACTAAAAAAAAAAAGTATTAACTTATGCTTTTTTCGCTCATCAGATATTGTGAAATTGGAGTTAATACATCTTATCAAATCTATTTTTAGGCCCATAACAATTATTTTGTAGAAAGCAAAAAAAAAGTCCCATCACTACAGACCCTGGTAAAACATCTCTATCTTATCAGCCACCGTTAGAGGTTGAAAGGTCACAATAAGGAAGAACTGGCTGAGTTCACTCCCCAGATTGAGAGGAATTGTATTTGAAAATAGGTATTTTGGTTTCACTGAGGTGAGGGGAGAAAGTAATCATCAAGCCAGTATTTAGGAATAGTCTTGTTAAAGAAATGGTGAATTTCTGGTTTATACCTTCATGAGTGTGGAGGTTTTTTTGCTGTTCCCATTTATTCTTAATCATCTCAGTGTGTGCATGGCTGGGATCCTGTTGGCTCTCACTTGGTCTGAGTTAAAATAAACCTGTTACAGATGTTTGGAGTTAAACTTTGCTGTCTTAGATATTAGAAGTAAGATGAGCTGATGCGGATCGCTGCTGCGGCATGTTCGCAAATTCCAACTGTTCTCCTGCCATATGTCTGGAATCAAATAGTTTCTTCTTTTTGAGCAATAACTTTTTTTGGTAACGTATAAGTAGTGAAATGCAAAAGGTCTGTGGCACAAAAATATTTGTTGAAACAGTCCAGGATCTGGGTCAAAGGCAGGTATTAATGTTCACTGTTTTAATTTTGTGATCTCCCATTTTTCTCAAAATTGAAACATGAACAAGTATATTACTGTTTTTAAATAGAAATGTGAAATAAAGTTTTCTTAAGAGTGTTAGCTTCAATGGTGACTCAAATAAACAGACAGAAATCTGAGCTCTAAGTTGTATCTTAGTATTTAATATTTTAAAATATCAACCCCAAAATAACAGGTCTGTTATTTTTGAGATGTCTAATACAACATGAACAAAAAGTCACTGTTTAGGGAACACTGAATGTAGCTGGCTGTGCTCAAAGGAAGAAAATGTATCAACATCTGGTAACCAAATTTGTTAGATTTATTTATTGAAGAGTATAAATCCCTGCAGATGTATAGAACTGACAATGCTAAAATTAAACAATTCCACGTGTTTTCTCATAGAATAATATAGGGAACTGGGCCTGAATTTTACATTTATTTTTATTTTAAAGCTGTTTTTTCATTTACTACTACTGGGGGGAGATACTGAAATGGATCTTGATTTTTTTTTTTTTTTTTTAAACTGAAATGAATTGAAGGAAAGCTGTGAACTGATTCCAGTTGTGATTTTGTGATCAGAGTAATTTCTCTAACTCAGCCATCCAGAAAAAAAAATCAGTATGGTTCTAGAGCAAAGGCAGTGATAAAACAAAAGATGAAGTAGTTATTGCTGAGGCAGCTGGAGAGGAGTATTGGTGAGATGCTATGCCTGCCTCTGTGGCCAGGGACAGTAACTTAGTTTGCTGGAAACAAATCCCAGAAACACTACGGGATTACTATAAAGTAGAAATGTTGAGTATTATTGCTAATAAAGACCAAATAGGGAATATTTAAGTTGGATGAGTTGGTGAAATATTATTTCAGTGGGAATCAACAGTTAGTACTTGTAAATTACTTCTAGATATTCACAAATCTTTTGAGTCTAACATAATATAATGGAATTCTATATGTTATTAGATTTTCTTGAGTATGTTTTCCTACACATTAAACTCTTGTTTCAAACAATGGGTGTTAATCACAAAATGCAATACTTAAGTAATACTTTAACTGGACATAGAAAAGTATTATCCAGGTTTTTAGACATTAACTTTCTTCTGTCATTACTACATAGCATTTACAAAGCACTTTAGCACCTTCTGACACTTTTGTTATAGGCTTTCTCCCCTCCTCTGATGTTTGATAGCATTATTGAAATTGTGCTTCTCGTATTCTTTATTTCCTTTTGCACTAAATTGCAAGTGTAAGTAATGAAATAATGTCATGAGAGAAGTCATGTTCCAACAAAAGTAGTTTTCATGACCTCTTCAAGGGATGATGTGACCTGTGAGTTGTTAGATTATTCCTCTCATTTTGTAGTGAAATTAAAGATATTAAATGAGGTACTGAGATTTGCTTTAGTCTAGTCAGTGGTACCCAGATGGAAATAAAAAAAAAAAAAAAAAAAAAAAAAAAAAAAAA
>VWZG01001736.1:13759-107685 GCA_013396735.1 Grallaria varia
AACAACCAAAACCCACAAAACCAAAACTTCTTTAATGCAGAGTTCACAAGTTCATTACCCAGCATTAGCAGTAAAATTAGCTGTCTAAATTGTCTGTATGTTTAATGGGGGAGGATTAACTTCCTTCACTGGGCTCACCACTGCCAAATGAATAAATTCAGGAAAATCAAAGCCAAAGTGATGATAAAGATGAAACAGAAATATTTCAGATTTTCTCGGTGCTATAGTAATCTGTCAGTAAAATGTTTTGTTGAGGGCAGGGCACAATGGTTTGAAGGGCATAGATGAGCATTTTGTTGCTGGGCTGTTTCTGGAAGTGACGATAACAGCACCTGGCTAGAAGGTAGGATTTGCTGAGTGTCTTTAATGTCTATTTAACTATTAGTGTGTGCTTAATAGAAGTTAGTTAATAGGTACTTAGAGTTTTTCATAAAAAACTGTGATTCTCCAGCACTTGTGTATTTTCAGTATCATGCATCTGAGGGGTTACTGACAAGGACCTTTTTTATTTCATATGTCCTGGAAATAAGAGACTTTAACTCTGCGGCAAAGTGTTTACACAATAGACGTACTCAAGTTTGGAGGCAGACATGGAGGTTCAGTGCTCATTTGTGTACACCTTTATCTTGGATGTATTGGCAGTCTCAGCACTGTAAAAGAGGTTCTGGGTACTGGATTATGGAGGACATTCAAAAGACACCTGAAAGGAAAATTGGTGACAGCATGGCAGTGAGGAGAGAAAGTAAGGTCAAAAAGACCTCTTATATTTCAGAATATGAGCAGGTGGTCAGGGCTGACAAATGAGTTTTGGTAACTTGCAACTTGTTGCAAAGTGTTTATAAAGAAAACAAAATTAGTCAATAGGCTCTTAGCAGAGACAAAGAGAGTTGGTGATGGCAGCTGCAGGATGATGTCCTTGGGCAGAGAACCAAGCAGTGGAAGAGGTCTAGGAGCCATGATAAATTTGATTTGATGGTATTGCTGTGAATGTGATAAAACAGAGCTGAGATGTCTTAAAATATGTAGAAGAATTAAATTTTAGCAGTTTCACCAGGGGTTTTTAATTCATAAATGAGACAGTTGTAGAAGAGAAAGGGCAGAAAACAGACCCTCTGTGAAGTTTCTTTAGACACCTGAGAAGCAGATGGATACCCTTCAAAAGCAGTTGATTAGGGGATGGAAATCCCAAGAAAATGAAAGAACAAAACTTCAAAATCAATTTTATTCAATTTTTTGTCCTGTTGCTGGTTGCCAGAGAGGAGATCAGCACCTCCTCCTCTCCTTGAGGAAAGTGTAGTCTATGATAAGGGCACCTCTCAGCCTTCCCAATTCCTTTCATGTTCCCATTGGATCCATCAGATAAGCATCGCTTGTCATTTCTAGTATGAAGTGACTTAATCTGCTTAATTGTTCCTGATATGTGAGCTGTTCTAGACTGCTGATCATCTTTGACATAGTTTGTGTACTTCCAGTTACTTTGATTTTATTCCAAATTAAGAATCAAGACTGTGAATACACACAGTTGATAATGTTGCGTGTACTCTTATATTTTCTAATATTTTCTGTAGTCTACATATTCTAATACTTCTATTATATATTCTCATATTTTCTGATATTCTAATATGTAGAATTTAACATCCTGATATCTGAGCCGATCTTAATACTTCATATAAAGTTAGGATATATAACTTATATATGCATATGTATTAACTCCAAAGTGTCCCCTCTTATAATTTGATTTATTTTTTTTTGCTTTCTGAAGCATTCAGGTTGGGATTCAGCTACAGATTAAAAAGTAGACATCTGAAGCCCAGTTGCAGTTCAGGAAAAAAAGTAGTGCACTCTTTTATTCCCTTTGTTCTGTAATTTGTTTCTAAAACATTGGCAGCACTATTCAATGGATTACTGAACAGCTCTACCATGAGAACCTCGTCCAGTCTTTTTTGATTGTGTGGCAAACTCTTCCTGTATGCATACATGTATACATTCATATATACATGGCACTCTGGCAGGTTTCCTGATGTGGGTTTTTTTGGAGTTTGAGGGAGTTTAATTATCTGTGACCTGCTTTTCTGAGTATTTTTTTCATTAGCATTTTCTTTGGGGGTTAGAGTTGGGTCAGCCTTTCATGGGATAAATCTCTTAAAACCTGTTCTAGCCTTGCTGAGCTCCTATTGCCTTTTCTCAAGCTTTTTCTGACAATTGTTGTGTGTTTGTTCTGACTTCCCATAGAACTTCTGTCTTCCTATGTGATGTGTATACATTTTACTCATTTAAACAGTTTTTAAACATAGTTTATTTAGCTGCCTTTTTAAATTTAAGCAACACCTGAGCTGATCTGTTATGCAAAGGTTCCTGTTCAAGTGGTTCCTCAATATTCAGTTTCTGTTCACTGTTAATGTCAATCAACCTTCTTTAGTTCCCCCAGAACTTCTTAAAGGAATAACAATTTGCAGTTTCTAAAAAGTTGTTCTTAGTGTCATACTCTGGTATGACTCAAATCCGTGGTGATGATTGAACTCTCCTGTCCACTGGGTTTCCTTTCTTGGTGCCTTTATAGTCTCTTCCAGCCTGGTGCAGTAACCATCCAACTGGTGTAATACAGAACTGCACATCTCAGACTATTTATTCCTCCTCCATTAACTCCTAGAGTTGAGGTTATGATCATAAGTGATCTCATAAGAGAAATATTATTTTTCACCCATCACCATTCCAGTTCTTTTAACTGTTTTTTGAGATGCAGAAAAGAGCTCATCACGTGGATCTGGTGTTCTAATTACTTCTCAAGAATAAATCTATGCTTGCTTGAAAAACTGTACTCTTTCTCCTCCCTCCAATGTTTTTCCATGTTTTTCAGCATATTACATTTCCTGCTTACACTTGCACCCTGTTTGAAGGATGCCATGATGATTATGCCTGGTGGTGTTTCTTGAATATTTTTAGTGACTTTTTTTTTTGACTTGGTATTGACTATTGTCTATACCAATAGGTTCATTTCCCTTTCTTCGGCTTCACTTGGAAAGTATCAATTTGCTATTTCTTTATATTACTTCAGCAGGCTGTGTCTGGGAACTTCACTGCTCACCCCTGCCCCCACTACAATGAAGTCAAATAAGCAGCTGGTACCCTGTCCTGAGGAGGCATTCTACAGATTAGCCAAAACCAAGTAATAAGCACAGTTTTAAATCACTTACTCTCTAGGATTGTTTAAAATACTTTGTGACTGTTTTGATCAATAATTAGAATTAATAAAATCTATCCTGACGGTATCTCTACATTTTTGCATTCCTTGTTCAGTGATGCAGTTTTTGAAATACTAATTGTGATTGCCTTGTTTTATGATTAGTTAACCAATGTGAAATTATGACATATATGAAATGGGATAGAAAATCTTAAGGCCAAATCTGAATCATTATAATATTAAGTTGGAAATTTCTGCTGAAACCAGGACAGATTATTTTCCCTCAATTTCTACACTTGAAATTAATTAGCTTATGGCTTGATAGGTGGAAACATAGTGTAGAGCTTGTGCTTTTTTCCTTCTGTATATCTCTTAGAGTATACACTGAGGGTCTGGCTTCCTTGGAACAAGTCTATATGCCCACAGCAGTCATTTAGACTCAGTTATAGTCCATGGGGTGAAATTGTCTCCTTTAAAAAGGAGATGTCTATTAGGAGTGTTTAAAAGAGAATAAATGATACCAGTTTCTCACAGATTGTACCTCTAAGTCTCTCCCTTTACTACAGGGAGGCAGGAGGAAGGACCACCTCTAAATGGATCAAATGTTTGTGAAAACTGGTTCAACTGAAGTCACATGTTCTTCATCCATATGTTAAGTGTCCAAAGTAATGGAATGCAAGTTAATGCTTATTACACTTTCAGAATTTTTAACCCAAATATACTGTTATTTCCTGTCCTTAAATACTTAAAGAACATCAGGTTATATCCTATAATCACCCTGCACATTTATTATGTGTTTGGATGGTTACTGCAACAGCTATAAATCGCTTCAGAACCAGAAAAAGAATGTAATTTTTGTGACCACTCAGTAACTCACATGCAGTGTGATTTTGGGTTTTTTTGGCTTGTGTTTGAAAGCTTACACAAGTACAGAAGGGAGTTGCAACTGCTACCTCTGTGTGGGGTTTGAGTAGGATATAGCCTGACTCCTTCAAATTCATCTGTTATTCTGTGATGGAGAGTTCATGTACTAGAAGTCAAATTCTAGTGAAGTTTACTGGTTCCAGCAGATCGTTTTTGGTGTCTGTGTATGTGAGAATGGCTTGACCCAGTGTAAAGTTCATCACTAAATCCTTTGTCTAGTTTGTATCTTACAGTATTTTTTGCATAATGCGTGTGATTGGATTTAAGGGTACAGAAAAATGACAAACTCTAAATCTTTTAGACTCTTTCTGGCTGTAGCAAAGGCAAAATTGCCATGATGTGGGGGGGGTGGTGGGAGGTGTTGAAAGGGATGCCCGGGGCCTGATGTTTAATGGTAAGCGATCCATGTGTTCACAGGGGCCGTGGAGGAGTGCCTCCACCACCAGCAGGAGTGCCCAGAGGGGCACCAGCACCCAGAGGAGTGCCTCCCAGTCGGGGACCAGTCAGCCGTAGCCGGGGACTTTTGGCACCCAGAGCAAGAGGAGTTCCTCCTCCTGCAGGATACCGGCCCCTCCCGCCGCCCCCGGCACAGGAGACGTACGGGGAATATGTAAGTGGAGCTGTGACATGATGTGCATGGTGTATCACTATGGAGAGATGAGCCCCTGTCGCTTCAGAACTCTGTAGAATCTTTAATTAGTACCTAAATAAGTCTTCCATCTATGGCAAATGTGGTTATCTCTCTTCACTTTTTCAGACTTGAGCTGTTTCATGTTTAAAAAAATCTTCAGCTTGTGTATATGCATGCTACCATAAAGAAACTGCATTCAGCAAAATAGTTATGTGCCTCTTAAATGTATTATATTAAGTTTCTGCTTTACAAAAATTGGAAAACTTCACGATGTTGTAGGCTTTTAATTCTCAACTAAAACCGAATAGTATTCTACTCTTCTTAAACCTATCTTTGTGATCATAAAACTGTTCAATGATTAGACAAATAATTTCATTGTATTAAACATTAAAATCATATCAATGTTTTTACATTGTACGCAACAAAATTGTGCAGCTATGACTTGTTAGGGTAAACTTAAATTGAACTTGCAGAGAAGTAAGATAAAGAATAAAAGGTCATTAAATCAAAACTACAGTCATAAAAATGGACTTAGTCTTATAGAAAAACAGTATCTTCAGGGGCAATGCTTTAATGTTTTATATTTATTGAAGCTTTGTGTGCCCTCTTTACAGCCAAGTGTGTCTGGACTTTGTTATTTAGACTAGCAACAAAGGAGTTCCTGAGTTACAGAAAATGGTTTTGCTATTTAGACATTTTTTGCTTTTCTCTTAACCTTATTCACCTACCTTCTCCCTCTCCTTTCACTGGCCCTGGCCTAAACCCTCTAAATAAATCTTTGTCTTTTCAAACAGAAACCCAGTTCTCCATATAATGCTTACAGCTTTATGCAGAAAGAAGTTTAATGTCATTAGTATAAACATTTATGCATATAACTGAGCAATTCAGAAGAAGTTAATGTAGCTCATTAATTTCAAGGAAGAATACTTGAACAACATGTCTAAATTTTCCCTGACTATACTTGACTAGTCAAAGTGGATACTGCAACTAAGTGGTTCTGTGATGACACTTTCAAAGGAATCAGTCCTTGTTAAACAGCCTGTTTCCAGGACATACACTCTAGAACATAGAGGTATGATAGAATATAAACCTCTTTGAGTAAATTCATATTTATATATAATCTGCTATTTATAGCATGTGTATATAGAAATGGCATGAAAATAGCAGCTGTTTGAGTCAGTATCCTGATATATACTTTACTTCTGAGAGAATAATTAGAAAATAGCACTGTAAAGAAAAATAGTGCTGTGCTAAATAACTTCTAAAAGGAATCTTCTCTAGAACTGGATTGCTTATCTTCCAAACAAGATACCGTAAAAGTGACAAATATACTTAAAGCTGTAGTTGATAAAGCAGTGCTAGGTGGTCCACTTAAAAACTACTGTATCTTCTGTCTCCTTTGATGAAATTGAGTTTGTTTAGGAGAAAGTTTAGCTTGGGCCATTGGTGTATTGTATGTTCAGTGTCAAATTTAATGCATGGGATTTTTTACACGTCCATTTGCTGTGTGCTATCAAAGTGCCTTAACTGCATCTTTAACAACTTAAGGTAGCATGGTAGGAGTCAGTAGTTTTTCTGTCCTTTCCTTACTAATTGCCATTTAGCTATATCTGCTATTAAAGTGCTACTTTGTCAACCTGAGCAGAGTAAGGTCTTGCTGGTTGAGAAGTGTCTGTAGCAGAAGAACATCATAAAGCCTGGGAGTATCATAAGTTATTTTAAGCAACATCAAAGCTTTGTAGACTGGAATATCCAGACAGATAACAGAGAAACCTTTAGAAGTGTCTTGGGTTTGCATGGCCAGGTTTTGATAGCGGGGGGGCTACACAGGTGGATTCTGTGAGAAGGTTCTGGTAGCTTTCCCCAGGTCCAACAGAGCTAATGCCAGCCAGCTCCAAGGGGAACCTGCTCCTGGCCAAGGCCAAGCCCATCAGCAATGGTGGAAGTGCCTCTGGTATAATGTATTTAAGAAGGAGGGAAAAATCCCAAGCTGGAAAAGTCTGTTTCTAAAGGGCTTGGAAGGGACCCACACTGGAGCAGTTCAATGAACAACTGCAGCCCAAGGGAAGGGCTCATGTTGGAGAGGCTTGTGTTGGACTGTCTCCATGGGAGGGAACCCACACTGGAGTACCTGAAGAGTGTGAGGAGTCCTGTCCCTGAGGAGGAAGGAGCAGCAGATACAACATGTGAACTGACAGCAGCTCTCATTCCCCATCCTCCTCCTCCTCCTCCCATTGCTAAAGGGGGAGGAGGTAGAGAATGAGAGTGAAGTTGAGTCTGGGAGAAGGTGTTGTAAGATTTAGTTTGTATTTATCATTACCCTACTCTGGTTCCATTGGTGTCACAAACTTATTTCCCCCAGTTGTCTGTTTTGCCTGTGACAGTAACTGGTGGGTGATTTCTCCCTGCCCTTATGTTGATCCATGAGCCTTTGTTATAATTTCTCTTACCTGTGCAGCTCAGGAGAGGAGTGACAGAGCAGCTTTGGTGTGGACACCTGGTGTCCAGTCAGGGTCAATTCACCCCAAGAAGGCTTTCTACTGAGGATTGGGAAGTCTGTAAGAATTTATGAGGCTTTTCACTCCCTTAGGCTCATAAACCTCTGCTTTGTACTCATTAAAATAATGTGAAACTGTGAAGCATGCTACTGATGGAAGCCTTGAACCACTCACTTCTATAACTGTAAATATCTCAAAGGTGATTCAGGGCTTTCACTATGTGAAATCCTTGCCCTTTTCCTCTGTACACTGCTATTAAGTATACCTCATCAGACAATCACAGAGAGCCTCCCTTTTCCTTCACTCTTTGCCTACTTTTTCTGTAGTCCTTGAAACCAATGGATTTGTAACATCTGTAACTTAGTTGTGCCTCTTGCCTATTGTGATCTCTTCTTCCTTGTCTTGAAGTAGTTGTTTTCTAAAAGATAATATCAAAACGGGAAGGGGAATACTTAATTCATTCTGAAAAGTTGTGTTAACTTTGGAGTCAGTATCTCATGTGGGAAAAGTTACATGACAGGCAAAAAATCATTAATTTGAGTTTAGGTGCTTTTTAATGTGGGCTCAAGATCTAGAAACTTGGTGACCATTGCTGTCCTGGGTTTAGAGCCCATAGGGAAGTTTCCATACCTTACCCATAGCAGAAAGTTCTATTCAGATATAGGCTACCTCTGTCATCTCTCAGCTTTCTGGGTTCTTTTTAATGTTGGCTCTTGAATGCTTTGGCTTCCTCTACAGAGTTCATGTAATGTTATCAGACTAACAGCAGTATTTGCACATTTTTCCAGTTCAGTGTAACTAGTTTTCCCCCTCCACTGTTGCCAGTCTCACTTCTGTATGTCTCTCAGCCCCAGTACCCATTCCTCTTGGGACCACACCATATTGTTAGTACCATGATGAAGGTTTTGAAGCCACTAAATGACAGTTCCTTATTTTCTCTGAAGGTCTTTCTCTAATAGCTGTAGCATCAGCTTACATAGCAAAATTCAGGCCTCTACAGCCAGCCAGCTTTATAATCTGTTTGCTGTGATAAACTGTCTGAACACTATCACGTCTTCCATTTTTTTTCCTCAACTGCTCAGGTCAGGAGAACCTAATATGACATGTGAAGCATGGCCACGATTTTTTTGGTAATACTTTGGTAAGGAGAACCATCCTAGGTGGATGCTAGATGGATTGAAGCACTTAGATGATTTCAGGGACACTTTTAATTATGTGCAAATTGTTGTCTACTCATTGAACTATACTGTATAACAGATAAAAATACTTTTATGTATTGACAATTTATTCCATTAAGATAAGAAATACAAACTGTATTTAACTGCTGGCTGAAAATTTAAGTTTTTCCATAATTTCCCCATAAGCAGAAAGTTAGTGACAGTGTGCTAGCAATTCACTGCTCTTTAATAAGGTCAATTCCTTATTGAATGTTCAGTCGAACATGGGTTAGAACAGAACTGCTTAGCCTCAGTTACTGTCTTGTAAGAGTTGCTGCTCTTTGCCTTTTCCTGTTGTCCTCTTGCCAGCTTCAAACCTGAGGTTTTTTTCCAAATTAGTAATACAGCAGAGCGACTGAAGCTTTTTAAGAGTAGATTTTTATTTGCTGCTGGTTTTATTTTACAAAGTTAAATGTTTTGTAAATATTCTGTCAATTTTTCACTTCTGTACTTCGCATGAATAATTTTGTGATGATGCCATGTCAAGACCTGTTTTATTTGCTCAAGTGTTAAATGCAAAATGAGATTTATCTGAGCTCATAATCAGCTTTTTAGACATTAATAATTGGACTTTAAGTGGCAGTGTGGAATGTCTCTACTGAAAAATAAAACTCATCAGTTGTGTTATGGCCGAGACTTGCTTCAACGCTAGAAAGCAATCAGATCTAAATATCCCTCCTATTTCTGGGGGAAGTTTGTGGCAGAGCTTTAGTTCTGTTTGTGGCAGTTTTATTGACATTTTCCTTCGTTCAGACCAGGGTTACATCAGCGGCAGATTTTCCTAATGCACTGGCCACATGTGTAATTTCTAGCAGTTAATGCTTCAATTAGAATGCTTTAAATGACATTGCTTTGTGTAATAAGAAATGGAATTAAGATGGAATGTCTACCTCTAAGAGGCCAAGGGAGCCTTTCTAATGTTAATTGTAACTTGAAAAAGGACTTTATGAACTATCTCAAATTACATGTCAAGATTACTTTAACTTAGACACAGGCTACTCAGAAGGATGTACAGAACAGTTGGATGCAAAAAAGTTACTGATAAACTTCTAAATCTACTCTTTAAAATCTACATTTAGTTATTTCCTGGTTCTGCAAGACCCTAAAGTTTTGGAATTATTGATTTTAAAGCTTTCTAGTTCATGAACTAAGTAGGACTTAGCGGAAGTTGGTTCACAGATAATGTTTGGCTGGATGGCTAAGAAATTAATTTCATGATCCAGTGATTATTATAAAATATGAATGTAAGTATCCATTAGTGAAAAGAATTATTGCAGTGTCTTACTATTTACAGGGGCGTGTCCATTCAGCTGAAAAGCGTATAGCCTATTTAGTTCATTTTTTTTAGAAAACTACTGCAAATTCTATTCTAATCTCCAGCCTTGAGCTTGAATACCCTGTCTCCCTTATGAGATCATAATTACATTAGATTTTGAAAAACTGAAAATTAGGATTAATGTGGAAGCAGTTTCTTGGAGCTATTAATACACTGCTGATTTTGCATGCTGAACTGTTTTAAAAGTAGATTTTTCTCATTAACATTCACTTGCAGTTTGTGGTTGAAGAAGGAAAGATCTGTAGGGAAAAGTGCAAAAACCCTATATACCATATGGAAAAGAGAAGAATTTAATTTACAAAAATGCTTGTTGAAGTGGCAAAATATTAGCCAAAATAAGGGCTAGTCCAGATGACTTTGAAAAGAGTTTAAATTCTGGAATGGAGTTCAAGTATAATTTCAATGTCGCTTTGCAACAGTCAGACCGTGTTTTAATTTACCTTGGTCTTCTGAATGTTGAGTGTTTCCTTATGGCATGCAACATTTTAAATCGGTGTTTTTATTTGCTTAGTTGTTTTGAATGGGAAACTTCTTGTTTGGGCTCCTGGAAAAGGGCTGGAAGTAGCTTCAGCCTCTGAGCACTAGAGAAATTATCTTTTGCCTGTGCTCTGTTCCCCCTGCAGATAATGCTGGGGTTTGCACTTTGGTATTATGCCCTTTTTTAAGAAGTCTGTTTACGGAGTTCTGGCTTTTCAGAAGTGCTAAGACTATTCCTAAAGTCAGGGTCAATTAAAATAAGTTGGTAACATGAAAACATTATTTCTTGGCTTTTCTTTGGCCCCCCTTCCTATGTTCTTTTTCATCCATGAAATTTTTCAACAAGCAATAAAAGTGTAAAAGAAGGGTCTCAAATTTTAAGCCCTTCAATTGTTTTGTTTTACTTCAAATCTTTGACCTTCTCTGGGATTTTCCAGATGAGATGGAGCGAGGGAGAATGCAAAACGTTTCCCTTTAGCCCAGGTACTCTGACATAGGCTGTGGAAACAGTAGAGTGTTCTGGAGAGAAGGCTGGAAAGCTTTTCTACTTGCCTGTTTCAAAATTCACCTTATAAAATTATTTTCAAAGTATTTTAGTTTAAGCTGCTCATCTAAAATTTGGTGTTATTGAATGAGCATGAGCTGCCCTTCTGATTCCGACACTGCTTCCTGCTGTTGTGCGTGGAAAACCAGACTTGTTTTGGTCTGACAGTAATTTGGTTTAAATGCTACTGTCTATATTCATTAGCAGATCCTCAGGGATTTTTTTTTGAGGTGCATGAAAAACAATCCACTAGTACCTCTCTCATTCCAGCAATACCTTATTTGTTCCGGTTGAATATGCACTGGGCTCCTTCTAGATGAAAACAGATGAAAATCTCCAAAATAAGAGCTTACAGTCTGTGCGTGTTTGCTGCTGATGTCCTTAATGTTAGCACTCAGACTTGAGATGGTAGTAGCTACCCATATTTGTTTTGATTGCCCCATATTGCCTGTTGATTAAATGATGGGGGGATGTTATTTCCACGTAACAAAATGGTTGTTCCTTCCCTTTACAATTCTAATTTGCCAAAAAGAAAATTCTTCATTGCACTGCACTGATGTTGTTTTATGTTTTCTCCTTGAAGTTAATCTCTGCAGGAAACAGGTTTTTTATAAAAAATTTGGTAGTTTTAATCTAAAAGGAATACATCCCTCCAGTATTCTGGGATAAGGCGCTGGTGTAAGTGTTAGTTTCAGAGAATGATGATGAAAATAAACAACAACCTTTTAGTGATAAAGGCTTTAATTTTTTCTCCTGAATGGATTTCCTTTAGATGGGAACAGCTGGAAAATTGATTTCTTATGGATTTCATTTTTTTCCCTGGCACTGCAAATAGCCTTCTTGTTAAAGGCCATTTTTACCCTCTTCCTTTTTCCTGTCTCATTGTTTGAAACGTTGTTTGTTTTTCATAAAGAGGGTCCAAACACTACTCTGTCACTGCCAGCAGATTATGATTTAAAGCCACCATTTCCTATTCACCACCACCAAGGGTATGTTTAGAGTACTATTATAATTAGAAAAAAGCACTGATGAGCAGGACTTAGCGTGATTTATAATGTTTTGAGTAGTGCAGAAGCTTTGGCAAGGATTGCTTGATTGCTTTTATCATTTTTTGAGGTGTGATGGTAACTTAATATATCTGAAGGGTACATATTTACACATTGCCTTTGATTCTGTCCATGATAAATGTCTGCACTTCACACTGAGCAATTACAGTTACCAGTGCTGTGCTTTGAATTTATCTCTGCTGTGGGCACTGTCATTGAAACCACTGCAGGCAGAACCTCTCTGTAAGAAGAGAGATTATAGGTTGCCTTAATAAGGAAGTTTATTATTAAGAGTTGAGATTTTACTAAATAATTTCATATTCTTTTCAAATTATCTGTCTTGATTCTGTTTATGGAATGAAGATATCTTGTTTGGCCTTTTGGTTTTTGGCGTGGGGTGGGGAAATCCAGCTTTGCCAGTAAACTTTCTGGTACCTGAGTGTCATTAGGAGTAGGTCTTTATAGATTTGAATAGCTCTTTATAGATTTATACAATATGAATAGAGAGGGAAGTCCATTGTATTGAATTTGGTAGGTAGTAGAAATAGAGACACTGTCATCCATTTGAAGAATAATGGCTTAAAATATAAAGATGAATGCTTTTATAAGTACTTGAAAGATGCTAAAAAAATCAGCAGGAAAAACACAATTAAAAGATTCTTATGGAGGTGTAATTCTTCCTCTGTTATGTAGAAAGAGCTGTATAGCAATGCTTGTACTCAGTAGAATGTACTTAGTACAGTGGTGTACTTCAGTACAGGAGATCTGTGCATGTAAGTTCTGTCCTGTCCATTTTCATTATATATGTGTAAAAATTATAGTTATTCTCATTTAAGTTAGCATATTATTTTATAGGAATGAATCATGCCAGATGGCCAAGGATATTTCACCTAAATACTAAATGAAGTTAAAGAAAACATTTACAGAAACCATAAGAGGAGTGATTCAGAAGGAAAATACTTAAGTAGTGTGGATTTAATTTAAAATCTAAAACATTCTGCCTTGGCTGACCTTATTTGTAACCTCCTGAAAGAGAAAGTTTTCAAATAGTGTATGACTAAGAGCAAATACTGTCAGACCTAACTCAGAGAAATCTCTGAAATACACTTCAGCTGCCCCTGCCTAATTGCTGCTTCAAGGGAATGGTGCACTGTAAACACAACTTGGAATTTGAATCTCATCTCTTAACAGAAGTCACTGAAAGCAAACCCATTCTATTTTTGGAGCATGTTGCACATGTTTGTCTTGAGTTTAGTGTAAACTTTGGGGTTTATAACTGTAAATATTAGGGAAAAATTTTTTACTGTGAGGATGGTGAGGTGCTGGAACAGGTTGCCTGGGGAGGTTGTGGATGCCCCAACCCTGGAATTGTTCAAGGCCAGATTGGATAGGGCTCGGAGTGATCTGGTCCAGTGGAAGGTGTCCCTGCCCATGTCACATGGTTGGAACTAGATCATCTTTAAGGTCCCTTCCAACACAAACCATTCTATGAAATAAAACATCTATTTAAGCAGATTATAGTAATTGCAACAGCACATTTTGGTGATTTCAGCTCTAAGTGGCAGAGTTCCACATACAAACTGCAAACCAGGTATCTTTACATTCAAGGCTTCTAAGGGCCACCTTCAACATTATAATTTCAGCAGTGCTGAACTTAGTAACACACAAAGTGATGAACAGTAATGAGTCCTGGTCCAAAATTCTCAGAAGGAGGTGTGCTAATACTAGAAACACTACAGTCTGATATAGCATGGAGCTCCTCCAAACTTTGCTTTTCTGTGGGACATATTGAGAAGGATCTCCTTATTTTAAATCTTCGTTCTTTTGTCTTCAAGAAGTCATAGGTAAATCATAATTTCAAAGTAGCCTGTTACCCCTTTCCTTCATGATCTTTTTTTTTGTCTTTTGTAGAATAGTTAACATAAATGTGAATAATAGGACTGATTGCTTAATAGTTCTCCAATGATTCCTTAGTGCCAAAGCTTTTTTAACATGTTAAAAGGTTAATTTCAGTCCTCTGCTTTCATTTGTTGCCACTGCTAGATGTGCTTGGTTTGAAGTTTGGAAGCCCTTCATAGGGATGGCTGGTTCGCAGTTGGGAGAGGCTGTGAGAGGAGACCACATGTCATGTAAATGTTCTGGAACAGAGCAAATAAGTTGGCTCAGGCAGGTCTGCTGTTGATCAAGCTCTGTATTGTTAACAGATGTCTGTGTATTGCATCAATAAGTAATAAAGTGCATGTTTGGAATAACTGCCAGGAGGCAGAGGTTTGAGGGGTTAGTCTGTGGCTTATCAAGAAAAATCCATATCTGATGGGCAAGAAAATGCTGACTGTTTTAATTTAGAGTTTCAGGGCAGTGAATTACTGAAAGAGAAAAATGCATTTCCAAGTGGGACTGTTTATCCATGGATCTCCACGAGGCAGGCAATTGGAAGAGTCCTCGTTTCTTTGTGCTGGCAAATATTCACAGACAGCTTTCTCCTAATCACTGCTGGGAAACAATCATATGCACTGATCTAGCAGTGGTTAAAACTGTAGTGATGGGTAGATTGCCTGATTTCCATATAAGCCATTTCAAATTACTGGAAAGCTTGCTAAACACTCTTAGGAATTTCAGTTTCCTTTCAGATGTTTTGAGGATGTCACTGACTCCTGCTGTAGAAAGCTTTTCTTACGATGCCTAGAAAGCTGTCAGACTCCTATCGCTGGAGATGTTTTCTGCTAGAGTTGGGCAATCCATCATTTATCATCCCTATCTAATTGATACTACTGGTCAGTTTTGTTTTCTGTCATTGCTGAAATATTCTTAAAGGTTTGTTTTCCTGGAAATATTGGTTTTTCATGCTATTTGATCTTTACGTTGCCAGGGTTTAATACACACTTTCCTCAGAAAACACTGTATATAATTTGTATGATCATTCCTGATTTTCATTTCTCTGGGTCTCCCAGTCTTCAAAATGTCTTTTTAGGTCAGTCTCATCTTTCAAAACTGGACAAGACACCCCTAAATATCCATTGAGGTAGTGTTTGGATAGGATTTGGGTGTTAGGATTTACTAGGAATCAATACAAAGGATGTGCCATTTCTACTTCCTCTGTGCGTAGTTCTTGTGGACAAAGATTATTGGATAAATCAATGACAGTTCTTTGATTTCTATAGTTCATCCTTCTCTGGGAAAACACAGTATCACCGTCCCTTATTTTTATCTTCAGCTACAAGCCACAGAGAAGTTTCACTCAGTGCTTTGTTCAAATTGGTGTTTAAATACAGTGCTGTTTTGGGAAGTGTTAGTGTGTATTTAAATAATGTGCATAATGTAGAAAAGAGTAAGAAATCCTTACTTCTAGTTTCTTAATGGATGCCAAACTCCCACAAGTTTGTGTACACAGGACACTGAAAGTAGTAAAACTGCCGTTCTTACTAGTCTCCCTCTAGGAAACATCTTTCAATATTCTGTGTAGACCACAGATAGGAATTTATTGTTCAGAAATTAAGTCAGTTACCTAAGTCAGATGCACAATGTTTATTCAGATGTTTTGATTCCTGAGATGCTTCCCTGAAGATTGGTAGTTTCACTCAAATTCGAGACCATGGGGGCTCGAAATGTTTGTACTGTCTCTGCACAAGCTGGGTTAACTGAAAAATCTTAGAAGCATAAGAAGCACATTGCGAATAGTGCAAAATACCCTTAAAGAAATTATGATCTTAGATTTGTAGATGGAAGTAGTCTCCATTAGTATTTAGGCTTTGCCACTTCATGATGTACATATGTCATGCATGTATGTCAGGAGGGTATTGTCTTTCATATGTAGAACTAGGTTAGTGCTTTGTTTCTGAATTGTGCCTATGGTTAATATTACATTTTTTTTTATATCATTTCAGGAGTATGATGATGGCTATGGAGCTGCTTATGATGAACAAAGCTATGATTCCTATGATAACAGCTATAGCACTCAAGCACAAAGGTAAGCCTCCAGATCAACTGTAATTACATTTGAAAAATTCTGTAGTTGGCCAGTTAGTTTCATTTAAAGTTTTTCAATGCTAACTTTAACAACAAAAATTTTGAGAGGCTTTTTAGAAATAACCGCCTGGGTTATTTGTCTTTAGTATCACAGAAGTATAAAAGTTAAGTTTGAGTGTCTGAAAAGACACAGATCTGAGAACTTGTAACAGTTTTAATTATGCCAAATCACAAATCAGACAGTGTTCAAAAGTTGGTACGTTTCAGGGAAATTTAGTTCAGATTCATATTGGGAGAGAGGAGTGAGCAAGGAGAGGAGAAAAACTTTATGAAAAGTATTAAATCATCTGAAACACAAAGCTGGGTACGTTTCCTTACTATTTACTTTTATTTGACTGTAAGACAAATACACCTTTCAGTTTGTTTTACTGCCTTGTGGACTTCCTTGTGACAAATTTGCATCTCTTGCCACTTGTTTCCCTTCCCTCACTTAATTCTCATCAGTATTTTTAAGCACTTTTGATTTATTACAATTTGGCTTTCTTCAAAAGAGTCACTATTTGGCAATTCCATGAATTGCAAAGAATACTGATATGTCCCAATGATGGCGAAAAAGCTATTTAGTACAAACTGCTTCCATTAGGTAGAACTTAATGGCAAAAAATCACATGAGAAATACAGCAGCTTGGCTGGCTCTCCCCATTATTGGGTAATTCCAATGCCTGTCTGGAAAAGGAACTTCTGTGCATCTTTTACTGAATTGTAATTTATTTTCACTCTTTCTCTTGGACCAAGCTTTTGTAACTTCCTCGTCAGTAGATTTTGTGATGTCTTTGAGAATGTCATAAACATTTCAAGACAATGTTATGACCTGTATCTGAGGCAGAGGAACTGAGATTCCAGTTAATAAATTCCTTTGGTTTGAATTAGAGTGAAATGACACTGAATAACAGGTGTATATGAGGCAGATGTATTTTAAAACAATTGCAGCAGCATTAGGTAGCCATTTTGGTTCTTTTCTACAAAAGTGTCAAGAAATAGTATAAAAGGAAAAGGAGGAAAGGATAGTAATACATTGTGGAGAGGAAGGATGTCACCACCCATGGACCCAGTGAGGAGACTTAGTTGTTGTAGTTTTGATGTCCATGTTGTGTGATGGTCACATTCTTGATTTGTTGAGGATGAGGGCCCGTGAAGCAAAAGGTTCCTCTTGTTATATGCATTAAAATTAGCATGGAAACGTCTGGATCCCTCCCCAGAGAGGGAGTTTGTGTCTTACGTAACACTGAGCCATGTGCAGTCTTCAGATGGAGAGTTCCTGAGATGAGTCAGGCAGTGCTTTGGTGCCCTTAGTGGTCTCAGTGCCCCTCTGTTGGTCTTGCCTGTTCCTTGATGCCACTTCTCTGCCTGGGCTGGATGTTGTGTGGTCACCATGGACCTAAGCAGGAAAATTGGCTCCAGAGAGGTGCTGCCCTACCTTTGTACAACCCCCCTTTCCAGGCACATCCTGTTCTGACTTGCTTACCTGGATCATCATCAGCGTTTAACGTATAGCAATGCATTAACTCCTTACTGTCCAGGCTTCTGGAGGCAAAAAAAAACTTCAAATGGTTGAACAATGTTCAGAAAATCATTAAAAAAAATAAATCCTATAGTTCTGCATTACTGCTTGGGCTATTTGGGCTGATTGGAGCATCAGACTTTGCCCACTGGAGAGAAGGTGGCAATAGGAGAGGAAGATACTGGTGAGTTATGAGATGTTGGTAAATAAATGCTCCTTAGTGTGTTTTACCTTCTGCTAAATATGTAAGATTACAATGGAGCTTTTTCTGAACAGTTCACAGCAAAACTGAGAACAAGGCTGTTTACACCTGACACCTGCCCTGCTGTAGTGTTGTCACATCCAACTTCAATTTTGTTGTAAAAATGATTATTTTCCTGTGCTCAACAACTTAGTCAGTGTGGAAAGTACAAGTGTTGTTATTGTTGAACTAAAATAATGAAATTACCTTTGTCTGATACTTGGCTCCTTCAGAGTCTAAGGTACTGAAAATTGATAAAAAAAATATGACTTAAGAAACCAGTAGTGTAGTCTCCAAAATATGAGACACTGTGGAGTGTTACATTTCGAGAGCAGCTGCTGGAAATGGATTTTTTTTTTCACCCAAAAAAGAATTGCCAGAGTAGTTCTCAACTTTTATGTCGCCAATTCTGTTCTGGTTTACTGCTTCTAGTGTTGGTAAATGGGTTTATTGCACGCAAACATTTGGACTTCATTACAAAGTCATTTGCCAGAGCCAAAGCTAAACATTACTTGGATTTGATTTTTTTTTTTTCCACATTAAGGTTTTCACTGAGTTTTTCTTCCTTTGAACTAAAATTAGGAAAAAAAGTATATCTCCCAAGGAATGAAATTGTTCCTGTGAAGGCTTGTAAAGGATTAATACATAAGAATATGTATAATATTCTTAAATATATGTGCACATGCTTAGCTTTCTAGAAGGAGATACTTCCTAAAATGATTGCTTTACTTTGTATTTTATCTGTAGTTTAACAATACATATATTAGATGATAATGAATTTCTCTTTTGAACGATGACTTCACTTTTTTTGCCCCTGATTTTATTAAGTGCTCTGTGGTGGAAGAAAGCAAGAAATTATTCACTTGCATGTTTCTCACAGGATATCAACACTCATTTTCTGGCCTGGCAAAAAGATTTCTAGGATGGTATTGGCACGGAAAAAGTAATAACTATAAACGGCCATCTGAGGTACCTAGACCAACATTCCTATCTTTAATCTGAATATAAAGTAGTAGCCCATATTGCAAAATGTCATTGTGTAACCATTGTGAGATACTTATCATACTTATGTGCATTGCAATGCCCTTATTATGAAGGAAATTAAGGAAAAGTGCATTGTTTTCATAGTTTAGCCTTATTTCATTCTTGATATTTTGCCCTCATAAAACATGGAAGGAAACTGCCTTTGCATGTGGAGGGCATTCATGTGTTTAAAATGCATCATTCAGTGACCAGCGTGTGGGAATAATTTATCCTCTTTTCCTAAGTTGAAAATAGTGATCTTGAAGTAATAGTATTTCCAGTGTCTTCTGCTATTGATTCCTCTAGAAATACTGTAATACTAATCACATTGAGGAAATTTGAGAAACAGCTAATAAACTGAAAAGGAGTTGGCTCATTAAATTATTTGCAGTAGTTTTTAGTATGTTCCCAAGTTTGAGTGCAGGAGCAGGGTTTAATGTTCACAAGTGTTCATTGTGTGGTATGGTGGAGGCAGTGGAAATGCTCATTTCTGTTTTAAATATTTTGCTTACTTAGTGATTCCCCTGTTAAAGACAGAAAGTTGCAATAGAGTTTGAAATACCTCTGGGAATTTTGGAGGTCTATAAGATGTTGCATGACAGCACATCTTTTGCTGTGGGTGCACAGGAGCACATTCTCCAAATCTGACCATTCAGTACAAGTGTCTCTCCTTGATTGCTTTTAATTTTGACATTTCCAGTATATTTCCCAGAAATGGCCAAATCTGAGATGGACTGGGATGGTGACATGCTCATATACAAAAAATAGGGTACTGTACATTTCTGTGTGCATTAAGGGAGTTGAGACTTTGCTTGCTCTGCAAATAAATTCTTCCTTTTTTTATACTAACTGCTTGCTGGTTCCAAATTTTGAGTGGTTAGAAGTTTAGTGGCACTTTATTTGACACTGTGTGAGGCTGTATCCTTGCTTGTGCTTAGCATTCTGAAGATTCTGTTAAAACCTGTCACAGCACTAATAGGGAGAGAAACATGAGAGTGTTCTGAGTTCTCATCTATCTTAAGGCACTGTAATCCTATAAAAAAAAAAAGTTGTTTTCCTTTAGAACAATTTATTATCCACAATTGTTTGTTCACTCAACAAAGCCCCAAATAGTGCTTCAGGATGTCCTTTAACAAGTATTTTTTATGGTCAAAAAGGCTTAAAATGTCCTTTGGAGCTGTACTGAGTTTGACTGGTTATCTGAACTGATTATTAGAAGAGATGTGATTAAATTATACCTATAGTTTTTTTGCAAACGAATTGTTAAATTCTTTTTTTTATCAGTATAAACTAGGATGGTTAATCAACTGGTCTGCTTAGTCTTGTTATAAGAAAAACAATCTCAAATTAACAAAATATTTCACAATTGCTGAAAATCAAAGACTAATAAACATAGAATCATAGAATGGTTTGGTCTGAAAGGGATTTTATAGTCCATCTAGTCCATCTAGTTCCAACCTCCCTGCCATGGACAGGGACACCTGCCACTAGACCAGGCTGCTCCAAGCCCCATCCAACCTGGCTTTGGACACTTCCAGGGATGGGGCATCCACACACCTCTGGTCAACCTATTTCATGGCCTTACCACCCTCACAGTAAAGAATTTCCTCCTAATATCTAATCTTAATCTCTCCTTCAGATTTAAACCCTCCCATCTTGTGCTATCCCTACATGCACCTGATATGCAGTCAAGCATTAGGGTTATCTATTATGTAGCCAGGAGGTTTTTTTCATAAAATTTTTCTGTATATATATGGAGTAATTAGTATGTACAGTTTTGTGCCAAAAACTTTTTCGTGATCTTAAGGAAAAATGAGTTGCAAGAGTGAGAGCCAAACTTTTGACTCCTGGTGTTGATATTTTCCTATGTCAGATGCACGTACACCTCTCAGTGTCCCTACCCAGCACAACATCCTTACACAACTTATCTCACTCTTGAAAAATTTCCCAAACCTGTAAGAATTTTAATGCTTTTCTTGGATTTATTGCAGAAGGCAGTGGGTATTTTAATGGCCTGATGTTAATGCTCGACCAATTTTATTATGAAAATTCATATAATGGTATTGTGGAGGCAGCGGGGGCATTTAGTTGTCTTCATTTCAACTTGTAACTCAGTTTAAACACTTTCAGTGTGAAGGGAAAAAACCTAGTAATTTTAAATCTCTGAAATATGTTTCAAATTGAGCCAAAGTGCTTTTGTCCCTTAGTGACTCCATACATGATCTGCACAAGTGTTTGCGGAGACAATAATACGGCAAAGGGAAATTGATGCTAATAAATCAATTGTCACTGTCAGCTCACTGTTTAATGTTCTCTAGAATACATAAGATTTATCACTGAGGAACTGTAGAATAATGGTAGTGTATGGAAACAAAGTCCACCAGGGAGATGTACTACATCATTTGGATTTAGCGCTGCCATCTGCTTAATAGCATTGAGATGGCTACAGAGGTACTTATGATCAACCATTCATAGCAGTGACAGATGCTGCAGAGAGTTAACATGCCAGGGAATGAGGTTTGTTACTGAAATTCAGATTATGTGACAAGGTTGCTGAGAAAGGGGGCTGGGTTTGTTACCTCTCCAGCAGCATTAGAGGTTTACTGTGTGCTTTTAAGTTCACTTTCAAGAGAGAATGGCTGACACAGCTAGTGCAGTGCGAAAAAGAAGCGTGGAGAAACTCCATCTGTCTGCTTCATGCACTCGGAAGTTTCAAAGAACTTCCTTAGCTTGTCTGGTAGTATTTAAAACAGAATTCTTTTGCTAGGATTAAAAAAAAAAGCTTTTGTCTAGGTTCATTTTTAACCTGCAGCAGAGATCTTCAGTCTCAGCTACAAGAGGAATAGTTTGTATGACTGTGTGCCTGTGTCTGCTGAGAAACAAGAATGAGTCATTCATGTAGTAATGTCACTTTGTGTTTAATTATAATTTCTCTTTTTAAAACTGTTCTAGATCTTTAGTCGGGGTGATATGTTTCACTTCTACTCCGTTGCAGAATTTAATCTAAACGTGGTTCTAAAAGGGGAAAAAATAGGGCTTGGGGAAAATGCTGGCTTTGTTTACAAAACAAAACATTTGTTTCTGAAATGTTTTCTGCTTTCTACGTTTACCTATTAGTGCTATTTCTCTTGGCAACAGGCATTGTGCCACTGGCTTAAATAGTGTTTCTCAGTTGCTCTTTGTGCATATGTAATAATAATTGCTGTCTCTTCAAATCATACCAAAATGTGATAAATTCAAATCACTGCAAGTTGCCCGTGAGCCTTGGAGCCCCCCAGTTAACCTAATCTGAGCTGAGGGAACTGGCAAATTCTCTTTAGTATACCTATGTTTATTCAGTGCCTCTAAATCATTCTGTGTTTATTGTTAATGTGTTGGGAAATGAGAAGTACATGCTGCAACTTTATGTTAAATCATTTACTTAAATGCATAAAAAGATAACTGTCCATGTGGTAACTCCTAGGCATGTTAAAAACATGGTGTTCTGAATAGTACAATTGTAAAGGCTGAAGAAGACCTCTAAGATCAATTCCAACTGTTTAACAGCACCAGCAGGTTCACCACTAAAGCGTGTCCCCAAGTGCCACATAGACATGTTTTCAGAGCCTTTCAGGGTGGTGGTTCCTGGGCAGCGTGTTCCAGTGCCTGACCACCCTTTCAGTGAAGACGTTTTTCCCAATATCCAGCATTTGTCACCTGGGAGGAGAGACCAACATCCACCTTGCCACAACCTCCTTTCAGGTATTTGCGGGGAGTGATAAAGTCACCCCAAGACGCTTTTTCTCCAGGCTGTCGCTCCAGCTCCCTCCGAGCTGAGACCATATTCCTCACTGTTCACTTCAGCAGGGACTGATTCAAGACAGAAAACTTCTTTGTCAGGAGCACCATGTACAAAGATCTGGTGGTTTAAAAGGTTTGAGGAATTTCGTTCAGCAATGTGTGGTAGTTACTTATGAACTAAGTAAGTGGATGTTGGGTTGAAAAGGATTTTAAAAAAACACCTTGAGATCGAGCAGTGGCCACTGTGCAACTGATGCCTGAAGAATACAACTAAATTGGTTTGTTGAAATCCTTCAAATCTCTCTAAATACCTGATTTTGTCATTCCAGAGGCACTTTAGTTACAAGAGAAGCTGATTCCTAGTATGTAGTTCTTGGCAATACCCTCCCTATTTTCCCCTAAGAGCTCAAATTTTCAGGTGGTTTTTTTGAAATTCTGCATAGTAGTCATACAAAAGACAGTGACATTCCTGTTTAAGAGGAGGATTTTCATAAGGAGCTGAGCGTATGGATTTGAAATTGGCTTATGGAGATGCTGCTATTCGTATTTGAAAGTTAATTGCCAACAGTTTGTTTGTGATGCTCAGTGTTTTAAATTTACATTGTTGAGTTTGTCAGCAATCATGCATTTCCAGGATGTATAAATATGCATTATATGCAAAACAGTATCTGTTACTGTAGTTTTTCAAGATGTAATTCTCTCCATTTTAATGGTAGTAGTTGTTTTTATTACTTTAACTTATAAATCAAATCAGTCCACAGGAGTTTGATTTCTGGGGGTAGTGCAAATGGCTGGCATTTTGTATTGCTGGTGCTTGTGAACACCTCGTATGTATGAGCTTACTGGAGGTCATAATTCTGCAAGATAAAGTCTCAAAAGCATTAACATAAACAAGCTAATGTAGCTTTTAACTGAAAATCCCTGCCATGTGGTTTCCTGCTCAATTTTTGTGCTCATGTTATTGGAACAGATTTTCTGCAGTTTTTCAAATCTAATTTTCAAGTTTAGATACATGGTTTATTTTTCAATTACTTGTTAAGATGTGACAAGGTAAAATATTCAGAAGGGTCTCAATAGTGCAGGTAGTTTTAATTGTGAGTCTAGCATGTCTGAGTTTTTTAAAACTGGTTTACAGAAATCTGACCTGAAATGTCAGTAAACAGGAATAAGACTAAGGCAATTGGAGTGTAATTATGGGGAAAGAACTGAGCACAAGCACATCTCATGGTGCACTCATGGAAAAGATTTTTTAGAATCCTAGTCTTGTTGATGTTAGCAGATTGCTTCACTATTTAAGATATTTTAGGATTACTTTTCATTTATACTAATTAGACTTGTTTCTAAATATAAAAAATTATTCTGGTTCTCTTTATGACTTTGATACTAAACTTAATTATGACTGTGCCTCTGTTTAGAATACAAATGAAAAATACATTTAAAAATAAATGGAGACCTGTTGGAAAAAGCTAATAGTTGGGTCTCAGTAGTATGAAAATTAGTAACAAAACTATAAGTATTTGAGGAATCCAGAAAAGGAATTTTCATAAAATTAGTGTTGATTTTGGACAATTGGTTAAATTTTAGTTAGGCGATTGATTGTACAGCATCTTAAGCCGGATGGTTGAACTATCACAATGTAATGAAAGAGAATTAGTATTTGGTGGTGTTTTGGATTTTTAATTTGAATGATTCCACAACTGAAAACATGAGGAAAGGATGGGTCAAATGGGATATTCTAGGAAGTACTAAATAGGGGGAAATATTGATTAAAAGGGAATATTTTTAAAATACTGAATGCTGTATTGTATTTATTAGTGAACTTGTGGAATTAATCATAGTTTAAAAATATATTAATTCTGTGAGTTTCAAATTAAGTACAGTATGCATAAAAAATAAGGTACTTCAAGCTTGGATGATGAGTGTAACAAAGGAGTGTGTCCAGTTGCTTGGCCTCAGCAGGATGCTGTACAAATGCTGCTGGATATGTGGGCTTTGCAGGCAGAATGTGGATGGTCAGGCTTCCAATTAAGCTTATCAATTTAGAAATAATTTCAAAAATGTCTTTAATGATTAACTATATACCAGTTTGATTGAGATACCAAGATTAGGGAAGATACTACATAGACTCTCCAGACTAGAGAGAGGACATCATAAAGTCACACTTGCCATAGACAGTGAAGAATATATATATAGGGCAGACTTGTTTTCCCTGGTGTTGAGTACAGAAGGCACTGCACTGGGAACTCACACTTGAAAGCCAGTGTCTATTAGCTGAATGAGAAATCAGACTGCATCAGTTCAGAACAGATTTGTGTCAGAGAACGTTTTTGTAGCTGAAGATCTGACACTTTTGCTGGTTGACAGTCAATATACCATGTCTGCTTACTAGCAGTAATTGCAAGTTGCAGTTTTATCTCTGACTACTGTGTTGCATTTGGGTGTCTTTCAAGAGAAGAAAAATCTTGCTTCTTTCTCTTGGTAAAGAAATACCTATTTAATTGGGCAACTTTAGAAATGGAAATGGTTGCAGGAAAACATTGTAATTGTGTTAATTGTTTGTCCTTTTAGTTGAAATACTGAGAGCTGTAAATTGTACTTTTAAGCACAAGTTTTATATAATTCAGATGACAGACAATGAAAAATACGGTATTGTAACCTCAGAAGTCATAACCGTCATAACCATCATAACCAGGTTTGTCTTGGTGTGATTGTGTCTTGGGAGCTGTATGTGCAGCACATGAAATGCACATGTTGATAGAAGTAGTGGAGCTCATGTGAGCTCCAGGAAACAAGTCTTTGCAATTAAATGGAGTGAATTGTCCTTAAGAGAAAGATGTGCCCTACTGCACTTGGAGAGGAAAAGGGTGGACCCTGCTTTGTAGGGGAAGCATTGGAAGGTCTTGAACATGGTAGTGCATTGCTGTTAAGATCTGTCAGATGTTTATGATTATGCAGCCCTGAAAACAGTTAAATGAAACCTTTCTTTAACCAAATACATTCCTTGATGGCCCTCATTATCTTTGAATTATAATCATATGAAACTTTTACCTTAAACTTTCTTCAATTTCAACTGTTGAGTAAGGCCCCACATTAACAGAAAACTGTTGAAAGTTGTTCTGTTCCTTCAATAAATTAAAAAGATAAGAAAATATGATGTATACCTTCTGGAACAGTATTTCTAATGATGGAATGGTGACATAACATCTGTACAGTTGAGAAGGATGGTGTATTAGAGGTGTGGTGTTGGACTCCAGT
Source organism: Grallaria varia (assembly GCA_013396735.1). NCBI lineage: Eukaryota > Metazoa > Chordata > Aves > Passeriformes > Formicariidae > Grallaria > Grallaria varia. Next base: position 39,440 of record VWZG01001736.1, read on the forward strand.
CTGTGACAAGTAAGTGTCTTGGATCTCTAACATTTGTGCAGGACTCTATGGAAAACCAAGAATTAGATGGAATAATACCCATAGCTCCTTCCCAGTATCACAATGAATAGTCTAAAGATTCTTTGCCTGGTACCTCTCAGATCTTCACTGTTCGCTGCTGCTTCTACTGTCCTGAATAGTCTTGTCTGTTTGGAGAGAAAGGAAAGAAGACATTTTTTCTGATGTTGTTGTTTCATGTCTTTATTTTCCATGTGGCAGTTGGGACATGTTTGATAGACACTTGGATAGATAATACCTCCTGTTCCATTAGACTCTGACACCAGTTCACAACCTGCTTTGCAAATCAGACACATGGTGTGGGGTGGCTGGGGCTTGGTTTTAACTAAAAAAATGCGGAATTTATGCCACCTGAATTTTTAGTTTTTCAGTTGCTGCTTTCTCACTTGATATAGCAAACTTTTGACATTACTATGTTTAGCATTTCTCATGTTCTGGAATGTATTGTTGCTTCATTCTATTAAGTTTCAAGGTAAGGCTGTAGCTCCTACTGCTGCTGTTTCTGAGAATCCTTCTTTGTACCTTGTGCTTCACTCACCTCTTCTACTTGGCCTTTTCCTTTCCTCTTTTGCGAGATGAGACATGAGAATGTTGAGAGGATGGGACGGGAAGGCTAATTGAGTTCAGACAGCAATAACTGGGCACTTCAGATGGTAAAACTGCTTTAGGCAACTGGGTAGAGTTCTGTTAGAAGTATGTACACATAGTTCTGTGCCTGGTAGGTGGCACCAAAATGCAGATGCCTCTGTGGGCATTTCACCATTCAGAAGTCAAATTTCTTAAAATTTCTACCATAAAAAGTAATTTCTAAATAGTGATACCTGAGGGAATCCTTGAGAGGGCACTCTGGTCATCCTTTATGTTTATAGGTAATAGATTTGCTGTTATCCTTATTAGAGTACAGTGAGATAATTTAAGGAGGATTGCATCATTTTCTTATATTTTTATAAAGCTTTCACATACAGGTCTGTTGCTTTCTGAGATAATTATCTCTAGACACAGAGATGGAGAGGATGAGAGTATGTACCAAAGGAACTTGTAAGAAGTAGCAGAACTAGGCATTAAATAAAAATCTATATACAAGATGCAAGAAAAGATGTGGATCTCCTCTTGACATCCTGGATTTCTGCTGTCCTGCTATAAGCTGGGTTACAGAATATGGTGTTCTAGTGATCTACAGAATCATTGAGAACAGATGCTCAATGTTCGAGGCAATTATGGAGTTAGGAGAAGTTTCACTACAGTTACTGTTGTCAGGACACTCTTCCTGATTACTGTTGACAGATGCTTTTTATTACCAGAAGCAGCTGAGCATGGTCATCTGATAAGAATGAAGAAAGAGGCTCTTCCTTGTGGAAGAGTTCTCTTCAGATCTGATCATACCAGTCAGGGTCTATCATACAAGAACTCTTGCTAGAGAGATCCTCATCTGTATTTTCCCCTTTGCTGCTGTTCTGCAGAGCTCTGTGTAGCAGTGCAAAGGTGACGCTTGTGGAGCTGCTTGTGGCACAAAAGGAAACCTCTGTTTGTAAGGGTTTGCCACTTTCTGAAACTGCCCTGGCTTATATAGAGGGATCAGTCCCAAAACTGATGCTAATGTGCAGAGGAATGAACAAATTTTCGTCAGCTTTTTCCCTAGCAAGTGTTACAGGAAGCTGTGCTCATTGCAAGGGCTGTTTCTTTTATAACAAGAAAGTTTCTGATCACTCAGTGATGAAACCTGGGATTGTCAGTGCTTAAGTCTGGAATTTTCAAGTAAGATAAAAGCTGTCAATCAGAGACCTTTTAATCTCCCCTTAGCGGTCAGGCTTCCTGCCATACTGTTTGTATTTCATACACAGAAATGGCATAATGACCATTCTAAAAGATGTCTGTAACAAGTATAAAGAGCTGTGGCAATGACATGAATTCATCACAATGTATTTTTACTTCCTTTGTGTGTTTTTGGAAGTATACTTGCACGGTGATTGATCTGCCTGTTTTGAGATTGTCCCAAAAATACCCTAGTGACCTTCTTCTGATCTGGAATCATACAATCACTAAGGTTGGAAAAGACCTTCCAGGCAAGTTCCACCTTTGACTGAATAGCACCGTGTCAACTAAACCGTAAGACTGTGACACATTTAGATGTTTCTTTAACACTTCCAGAGACAGTGATTCCATCCCCTCCCTGGCCAGCCTCTTCCAATGTCTGACCACCCTTTCAGTGAAGAAATTCTTCCTTATGTCCAACCTGAATTGCTCCTGGCACAGCTTAAGGCGATTTCCTCGTCTTGTCCCTTGTTAGCTGGGAGAAGACTGACACCCACCTCACTCTACAACTGCTGTTCAGGTAGCTGTAGGGTGCAGTAAGGTCCCCCCCTGAGCCTCCTCTTCTCCAGGTTAAACACCCCTAGCTCCCTCAGCTGCCCTTCATATGATTTACTCTCCAGACCCTTCCCCAGCTTCATTGTCCTTCTGTGTATTTGTTACAACACCTCAGTGTCTGTCCTGTAGTTAGGGGCCCATGAGATGTAGGTTGAAACTACACTTCTGTTGATATCTGTCCCAAGAGAATATTCCAGCATCTCTAGAGATGATTCTCTAGAAGCTAATAGTTTATACACTATAAAAGTTAGAAGTTCCTTAGGACTTATCCATCATGTCAAGAGCAGTTTACCCCTATTTGTTTTTTTTTCATAAATATTTGTTCTATTATGGTTCACCAAGATATTTTCAGAAACAAATCAGCTTAGCAGAAAAGCCTGAGAAACTCTGGTCGTATTTCACAGGACCTTTGAAGGCTTATGCTGAATGCCTCTAAATTAAAGTATTTTAAGACTTTTTTCACAGCACAGTGAGTGTAGAAAAATGGCAGGAAGCTTCGTGGCCCTCTGCTTCACTGAGTAAAGCCTTAGTGTAGCATTTCTATTTCATCAGTAATGCAGGACAAAAATCTGGTCTTGCTCCTCTCTATCTTGGGCTGTTTCTCTGACAGAGGAAACAGGGACTTCCTCCTGACCTTATTTAAACTACTTAAGCCTCACTTCACACTTTCTCTAAGTATTGTAGGATTACTGCCCAGCCCTTGGCAATTAGAAACAACATACTTAAGTTTATTGTTGTTTGCTAATCCTTCCATAGCATTAAGTGGTTCTGAGTTTTTATGTTGACACGGAAAATCAAATAATTTTCCCTTTTCCATCTGTCTTTTCTCTTGTCAGCCCAAAGCCATTGTACTGGAATGGGGATACAAAAGAATTTAAATACAAGGGGATATAAGCAAAGACTCTGTATGTACAAAAGATCTTGATCACAGCTGATACTCCAGTGTTGATTGCCCTTGTACCGTTTACTTGATGGTTGGGAAGATGCGTGAAAACTCAGCTGGCTATGCCATGTAATCCAGTTATTCACCTAAAAGAATAGATGCATAAAGAAGTACAGAAAAATTAAGAAAGTTGCCTCAAGGAGAAATTTTACATCTGAAAACATGGGAACTCCAAGCAAAGTGTTCCATGTTTAGTCTTGATGGATTAAAAAGGAAAGTATCCATGTCATATTTTTTCCTTTTTATGAAAGGAAGGGGGTCACATGAGGTAAAGAGAAAAATGGATTTTGTGGATTTGTTCTCCTTTCTATGAGACAATGAAAGGAAGAGGAGCAACCTAAGTTACCTGGTGTAGTGGCAGGAGGTTGGAACTAGGTCATCTTTAAGGACCCTTCCAATCCAAGGCTTTTCTGTGAGTCTATGAAAAGGGCTTTCCTCGCAGAATAAATCCATTAAAGGGAAATACAGAGTTTGAATAGTCTTCAGTCAGAATTCTAAGATGCCAGAGAACCTATATAAAAAGTCCAAATGTAAAGGATTATTTTAAAACAAAAATGAATATCATACCAGAGGAGGAATTATTTAATATAGGTACTTAAGTCCTTGCAACAGAATTTATCTCAACTATCTAAGTTAATGAGTTAAAATGTATGTTAGAAGTTTGGTATTACAGGCTGCTTTGACTAGGTTTCCTTTTAGCAGGTGGTTGCTTTAGAAAAATACAATTCTGTAAGATGTATCTTGATAGACAGTACTAGATGTTTCTGCAATTCTCTAAAAAAAAACCCCAAAACCCTGTTACGGGTGAAACAAAACATCTTTTTATATATTTGGTTTGGTTTTTTTAACAAAACTCCTTACAGCCATCTGTATGTACTCTTTTCTTTGGGTCTTTAAGTTGTCTCATCTGAAGCTTTGGGTTTGGTTAACGTTGAATGGAGAGTGTTGGCATTGCTCATGGAGCAGACAGTACTGAATTGCACTGGGCAACTTCCCATTATAACTTGTACTTTTTGGACAGATTAATAATTTTGAAGGTGTTGTCTGTTAATAAAAATGGGTCACTATATACCTTCAGTGTAAGAAAAAGGTTTCTTCTTTTCTGATGTTTATTCGTTTTGGAGTTTATATGCCATAAAATGCGTTTTGGGGGTTTTTTTGTTTAATAGATATATTAGTTCTATGAAATGAGACCTTGCAAAGTCATTGTGACAGGATTGACAGATACAGGGATAGGGCTCAGCTGCTGTAGGCTTCTGAACTCAATGACAGCCTTAAAATAAATAGTCAGGTACTGTGTGGAAGGATAGTAAGTGTCAGTTTTAAGGTGATTGTCACAATAAAGACTTGTTTTGTCACTGGCTGCTGCAGGACCCTTGTTTTCTGGGGTCCTCATCACATGGACTGAGAAACCATAGATAACATTTAGGTTGTATAGAGATATTTTTGTCTTCATAGTGCATTCTGAAGTTTTCATTTAGGATGTGTTATACCAGCAATAACAACTACTCACAAAGACTTTATATATGCATTTGCACACATGAGAACTGTTTTTCTTCTGGCCTAGTTTTGTGGCATTTTGAAATCCCTAACCAAACTCAAACTAAACCACAAACAACCCAAACATAACAAATTGTCTTTTGTCAGTTTGGAAGTGATTGTGATGTGTTGTTTGCTTTATATAAATGCGTTACCTGCTAATTCATGTTAAAGCTATAAAATTGGGGTTTTTTTTGCTCTGGTGTTTTTGTTAGCAATCAATCTAATGTTAGGAACATTTTGTCAATATTAGTAATTACTTGCTAGTGATCATATAAGTGATTTCCTTCTCACTCAGGAGGCAGTGACTTGGTAGCTACAGTTTGCAGAGTATTTTCCAAATACTATCAGGCCTGAGTCAGGCTGTGGTTAGAAAGAAAGGGAAAGAAACAGTTAAGACACTTGCTGTTGTCCTACAGACTCTATAAAAACACTACAGGTAGCCAGACTTACATGAAATATGAAAGCATAATGGAACAGTATGTAGTTAGAATTGTTCTTCAGTTTCCATACAGAGGTCTTACTACAAATGTAAATGAAATGGAAGACTGGTTTAGGGCTTTGGTAATGGTATTCATACATATTTTTGAATCTTAAACACTACAGATTTCTGCTTTTAATGTAGCTCCTTTTTTCATTTCCTGCCTGTTAAAATGATAGCATTTGTATTTGTGCACTTCTGTCTTGTTTCAAATACACTGGAACTTGTGCAGGTATAGCACCTATATAATCCTCCAGTCAGCAAGCTGCTTTGAGCTTTATTGCATTTTTATCAGTGAATTCAAAGATGGAAGGGCAAAATATTAGGCAACAGAAGGCAACCTTCACAACTGCAGGTATAATTTTAAATATAAAATTCCCACATCCACATTTACAACGTGGATAAGAGGCTCAGTGATGGAAAAAAATCCTAAATGCAAGTAAATACGGTTTCTAATTAATGAACAAGCAGGATCTCAGTTGTCAGTCATGTGGATGCTTATCTTTATCTGGGGGCATGTCTATAATCCTTCAAGCTTTCTTCTTTTCAAAGGTAGAACGTGTAATAAGCATTGCTGCTCCTAACTGGTTTGTCTCTTGTTCTTTCCACTTCCCTCTTTCCCCTGCAGTGGAGCAGATTACTATGACTATGGCCATGGGCTGAGTGAAGAAACGTACGACTCTTACGGTGAGTAGCTTTATGAGCTGAATGGCTGCAGTAGTAGACTCCTGAGAAAATGTAATCAAAGAAAGGCTTCCATCAGGAAAGCCTCAGTTCTGCAGTGGGGAACAGCTGTTCAGGGATTCCTGTGCTGTCACAGAGCTCCTTGTGTGCTTATTGAGAAAAATACTGAAGGAGGTCTCTGTGGACTCTCAGCTAATGTAGTGGTGTGAAACTAAAATCAAGGAAATAGAAAAAAAATAAAATCTAAATCGTGCTACAAGCACCCATTTCATGTCACTTTTAATGAGTTTGAAGGAAAAAAAAAAGCGAGTGTAGGACATTTCCTCCAGAACTTTTGGCTGCCAAAAGCAAATGCCTCTAGTGTAGCATAGCTGGCATTGAGACCTGGTGCAGGGTAAGAATATGCTGAAACTCCCAGCTGAATCAGAGCGTAATTGAGTGTGTTTTAATCTCATCTAGTCTTTTTTTATTAGTTCATTTTCATGCATCAGTCTTGGGAAATCAAGCAGGGAATCATTATGTAAAGGTTAGGGAAGTACTTTAGGTAGCTAGTAGACATGAGGGCAGTGGGTTACTCTATACAGAGACAAAACAATGCATAATGAAGCAAAAAGCATATGCTGGAGGTAAAGATCACATTTTTTTAATACAGAAGTGGGATAGTGACAGCTTTAATTAAAGAAATCTGTTATGGGGTAGGAGCATAAAGCATGTTAAAAAGCACCTTTGCTTAAGGGGTAAATGTTAAATCTCTGGCTAGAGATGAGAGAAATATAATCTAGGCTTCTCTAGTCTCAAACATTTGAGGATTGTTAGTAACTACTGTAAAAGTTGTGATTCTGGGTAATGAATGCTTCAGTGATTTTTAGAGCTCTGCTTAATTTTCCATGGTCTGTTTCTCTAAGTCCATTTGGGTGCTTTCTGCTGAAAACTGACCTTAGCTAAGTTGTGATAAATGCACCTAATCCAGTAGTTTGCCCAACATCATCTGCTTAAACTAATTATTTTGCTTAAGGGGAAAGTCAGCTCATCAAAAGAGGAGGTCACTTGGAATTCCTCTGTCCCCCCAGCACTTTCTGTTGGTGTTGATACATAGCTTAAATCTTTATTTCTGCATTAAAATAAGCTGTTTGCCATTATAAGCCTGATACTTCCGAGACTATTTCATTAATGCAAAATTGATGGGGGTGAAAATGTATGAAACTGCTTAATGTAGATGGACTGCTGGGGAAAAATATAGGTTGTGGTATTTAAGGTTGAAAATATAGATTTCTCATTCCTTTTGCATTTAAAATTGGTTTTCTATTTATCAAAGCACAGCCACTCAGAATATTAAGTGGTGTATTTACTCAAGTTGAGAGGAAGACTATTAATACCTTGAAGAATGACTGTGGGTTACAGCCGCTGAAGTTTCTGCACATATAAATAGCTATACACTTTATTTCTTAACTAGCTGACACTGAAGTATATCCTTTAAACATAGAGTTAAAGACTAAAAACCATCTTCATTATATATAAAGAACATTAGGTGCCTCAAACTAAGATTCCTAAGACTGTGTACTGACCAGATAGTTGGCATGTGGAGGAAATTCAGATTCTTAGGAGGAGCTCGAGTGACAATCCAGGAGATGTAGGAAAGATCAGTATTTTTCGGATTTGGAACCCTGAACAGCACCAAAATGAAACCTTGTGATTTATCAGTTAACTCTTTACCTTACTGATTTGACCAGTTGCTTGAAGAGGAGCAAGGACTCCCCTGCAACTGCTTTTTACACCTAAACAGCTCCTTCAGTGGTGTCTGAGAGCTGGGATATTAATTCTTAACCCTCACTCAGCTGCCCTTACTGTTAGGCTCAGGTTCTTCTTCTTTTTTAATGTAAGCCTTGTGTTGTGTGATGAGGAGGCACAAGAGGTTGATTCTCATGTGTGTTACTTTATCAGATCCCTGTGGAACTTGCCTGAGGTGCAAGTTTAATTCTTTCAGCTTTGCACACAATTTGGGCTTGTTCCATTTACCTCTTAGGCAAATGTCCTGACTCTGCAGGCAACCACCTACATCATTAAGAAGTAGCCAGGATGAGGCTTCTGTGAGGAGATGGGGCAATTTTAACCCCCTGACATATGGGGTTCTTGTCATCTGATTTCAAGTGTCTCCTATCAGGGCAAGTTTCCTTAGCATTCAAAGTACAGGGGGTCTTTGACTTTATTTTTTTTAATTGGCTAGAAAGACAAAGTGATGCCTCCACTTTAGTCTACCCTCCGTTTGGATTCCAGCCTTAGTGTCTGAATGGCATTAGGTTCACTTGGCCACCTGTCTGTTTAGGGCAGGGCAATTCTCCAAAAGTAGCTATGGAAACACATACACTGTTTTAAGATCTGTTTGCATTTTGGGTTGGGGCTTTTTTGTGGTTTTTTTTTTTCCTTGCAGGGCGATACAGTACTCTGATTTGTTTGACTGAGTGTACTTAACTACTGTTTCATTATACTCTGCATTTAGTCATGGGTTTTCCTTCTTGTAAGTGCCTGGCACAGTTGGTCTGACTCTCATTTAAGATAGATACTTTTACTACTTCTTTTAAAATACTCATTACCATTAAAAGGTGGTAGGATTATAAGACACTAAACACAGCACATGTTTTTTACAAACTTATTTTATAGTCAAAATTCAAGCAATACTCATCTTTTTTTCCTAGCAGTCTGCCTTCCTATTTCAGAGGAGGTGTGTTTACAGTGAAATGGAATATTGGCCCTGGGATGAGAAGCCACAGGTGTTTGTAGTGATACTTGAAGCTTGGATTGCATATTTGAATTAGGCCTAAATTGGTACTGATGCAAAGAAACTTATTTCTGAAGGTGGCTTATTTTCTTATTCATAATTCATACCCCCTCCATTCATTTCATCCTGGTGTAATTATTGATAGGTCTGCTACTGGAGCTGACATTTCTGTGCATTTGCAACAAGCAGGTCCAGCTGAATGCCAGAGCCCTGAATGTTTTTGTCATTAGCCCATCACACTCCCTGCTCTTTTTGCTGAGGAATCATCGTGGGAAAGCCCATATACATGTGTTGTACCCAGATTGTTTTGGTTCAAATGTTAGACTGCGTTTTGTGCACTTTGGTCTTGGTAAACAATGTGGCTATTTAATAATACACAAATAAGGAGAAAAAAGAGTACAGCATCTGAGAACACTGGAAGTGATCTAACCGTATTTTCCTTTCTTGTAGGGCAAGAAGAATGGACCAACTCACGACACAAGACACCTTCTGCAAGGACAACAAAAGGAGTCTACAGAGACCAGCCATATGCCAGATACTGATTGTACTGTCTGATGTTGTGAAATATCCAATCTCCACCAGTCCTGTATACTGTTCAAAGTAATTTTTTCTATGAACAATCCCTTTTTATTAACTCAAAGTGCGTAAAAAATCTGAATGGATGGACTGAACTTAAAATATTTTGTTGAAAGAACAACCTGGACAGAAAGATATGTAAAACAAGAACTTTGTTATTTCCAAACTGTATTTGAAAAAATAGGTGATCAGAAAAATAACCTTTGATTAACTAGTGTTAAACAAAAAATAGGTTTACTAAATACGTTAGTCCATTCTTTATAACATAAGCGTAACCTTTTATTTTAAAGGTTTTCAACAATTTAGTTTTTAGTTTTTATTTTCAGCCATTTGCTAGATTTTCTCTTTGCAAACATGCGTAAAAAGGGAAGCAAACTACAAATGCGAATAATGTGGTATTTTGTAACTCAAGTCTTGAAATGTTCTGTAGTGTTAAGCAAAGTTTTACCCTTGCTTGATACTAAATAAACTTTTGAAAGAAAAATCAGTGTGTGTGAGATTAATTTTATGCTTTATCTTATAATAAAACTCATAAATAGTAGTAAACAGGGAAAAATGTTTAACAGTGATCAGCATAAAAGGCTCATATTAAACACTGCGCAACTTCTTTTAAAACAAAATGGTTTAAACCTAAATGTATCTCTCTATATACTCACAGTAGATATAAATGCTGTTTAAAGTATCCAAATGGTATGGATCTGCTTGAGTGCCACATTAAATCAAAATATTTTTGTTAAAAAATGGTTTAAAATAGCTAATGAATTTTCTGGAAAAGATGTGACTAGTTTTCATCTTGTTGAGCATTTTTTCACTAGTGCAACTTTGGAATTTTTATGAGAATTTTGGTACGTTAATGACCACCTCGCTCCGTGCTGGAAGCAATAAACACAAAGCTTTTAAAGACTTTCTGACTTGACTAATTGAGGTCGCTTTCGTCAGAGGCAGAGGATGTGTAACCCTTAAAACGGTCTTCATTTGCCAAGGTAAATAAATCAAATTAGATTTTAATCTCACTTAAGTTATCTTAATATAACCAATAAAAACAGGGAGGCTACAACTTAGAAAGTTTCATTTTAGATTGTAGGAAAGACTTTGAGGACACCTAAATTCTTATTTTAAAAAGTTTAGTTTGTATTAGTCATCTAAAAAGCCTTAGCTTAGCTAGTTAAATTTGGACAAACTATTCCCTATTAAACAACTGTAAAACCTCATAACCAGTAGTTTGTAATATATTATTTCCCTAAAAATTCTAGTAACTTAAACATTACAAATGCTTTTTCTTAAGCATTAAGTTTCTATTAATTATAGCTTGATTTACATTGTTTTCTTTAGTTTTTGTTTTAAATTCTTTGAAATTTACTAAAAATGTCTTTTTTTTTTTATTTTTCCTCTCTTGTCAGGAAACCCACCTCTTTGGGCAGCCAAGAGAACAAAAACCTTAATCTTCTGATGCTTTGGTAGGTATCTTTACTCATCTCTGAAATTATTAAATAAATAATGGAGCTTTTGATCAGATCCTTAATTCTTAATTAATAATGCATGAGGTTTTAATTTAGGTGTCATTGGCTCTGTTCAATTCTGGTGGGACAAGTAGTAATTTTAAGCTATCATTAATGAGGACATTAAGCTGTCACAGTGTGTGGACACTCCTCTGGCTGTTTATTGAAAGGTGTACATCGTTACGGCAACATTTCAACCAATTAAATATTTCATTGCACAGAGGAAGCTGAATAAAATGAATGCAATTTCATGCTAGCAGTGTTCAGATGGGAATTTAAAACTCTGATCTGGTCAGCAAACATGCCTAAAATTTGAAAAACACATTTTGTAGACTAATTTTTCCAAGTCAAGCATTTCTGCACAAGTTAGCAGACTGGTTTTTGGCACAAATTGAAGGAGAGCAAATCCATTGAGAAATATTAGCTGAAGAATAGCTGGCTCTACTGTTTAACTGTATTTATGCTCAGATGGTGTATATTTTAAATACAACAGATTTATTTTTTTTTTCTGTTTGGAATGGTAATTCTTCCTGCTAACCTCATGATCTCAGTGCCTTTAGTTGACAAGGCTCAGATAAATAGAGCTCTCTGCTGTGAAGTATTGCATGCATTGCACTGCTTCTGTATAGCACAGTAAATTTAAGAGGCTGCTGGCACAGGCTAAGGTACTGAAAGGCTTTAAAACAATTTTGAGTGTTTTTAACGATTTAAATCAAAGGACTCTTTAAGGGTAGGAGAGCTTGGAGAAGATTTTATTTTTTTTTTTTGAGCTTTGGGGCTCAAAGGGCAAAGATTTAATAAAAACTAGTAGAACTGCTATGGCAAAACTGAATATATAAATATCTTTTAGAAATATTTATAGCAGAATTGGCCTGATCTTTCTGTTCACATCTTAACTCACATAGTATGATGAGTTGCATAGGAAGGGTTCATTTGCAAATATCAAGTATTATATTAAACATACACAAACTTAAAGGGTTGAAACTAAAATATCTAGTAGCAAGGATTGCTGGTAGATAAGTGAATCAGAAGTGAATTCAGTGTTCTCTAATGTTTATCCAATTTCTTTTTTTTGTAATGGCGTCTTTTCTTAGTGCCTCCTGTATGGAGGGTGAATGTGTCAGCATGCATTTGTGCCGCTTCTCTGTCCTGAAGTCCCAAAACTTAAATTGGTTTAAGTTTCTTTTGGGAGGGGAAAGGTGTCTCACCCTGAAGCAGAGGCTGTTTGGGTGCAGCACTGAATGATTACCATAGGAATTCACCGCATGAATTAAGCCTTCCTTCTTGCAAAGCTCCACACCAATAAATCTTAGTCTTTCTTTCTCCTAAGATGTTTTCATGCCTCTTGAAATTCAAGTATGAATTCTCATGTCCTATACATAGTTCACAATAAACTGTATCAGTTCAAACAACTGGTATTAGACAGTCTTCAAAACTATGTATTTGCAGTGCAAAACTTCTTTTGACACTTCCTAAAATAACATGCACTAGGACTGTTTGCAATTGCATTTATTTTTTTTTTTTCTGTGGAGTAGTCTCTGAAATGTAGTCCATTAGGTTTTGAACAGAGAGAAAAATAATCTAAAAAGGTCTCTAAATAAAAAAAAAAAAAAAATCAATGTAGAGGGCACTCTTTCTTCCATTGTGATAAATTAACCTAGAAGTGTTTTCATTCTTGTAGTTTTGTACTCTGGCACTGGTCTATTACTGTACATCACTGGTCAAACAAGTAGTGTTAATGCTTAAAATTAATCATATTATTAATTTGCCTTTATTGAACCTTTTTATGGCATTTGCACTGAATTACAATTATAGTTCTTGTGTGGTTTCCATAAATCTACATACATTTATTGTATGCATAATTGCCTGATTCCACTGCTTATAATCTGACAGTCTTCAGAGAATTTGTGGTCACCAGTCTCAGGACATACACAAATAAATTGTATTTTGCTCTTTTTCAGGAACTTCTGCCATGTTAATTATGGACTGCTTAGAGCATTGTACTTATCCGTGAGCCCAGATGCCAGCGAGAGGCTGCGGAGTGTGAAAAACCTGTTCAATATTTCTTGTATTAAAGCCTTAAAGTGTATAACAGTATACACTTTTTAAAATAACTGTATATTTAAACTCTTAATTGTATAGTGATGCAGCAATGTTTTATTTGGAGCTCAATAAAGAATTTCCATCTAAGTTCCTGTTACAAAGCAATAATGCAACCTCCCGTTCCTTTAGTGACTCTTTTTAGCCTTATGCAGCGAGTGTAAGAGAGTGTGTGAGGTCTCATGCCTAGAATTTAAATGCTTTTGGAAATAGCTTGTCTAATGTATGAACAATATGGATAAGTGAAAATGAAGATTGGTGGTTTATGCAGAGGCTTTTCTTAATAGATCATTATAAACAAGTCTGCTCAAAACAAGACTCTTGGGTAGAAATGATGCTCCAACTTCCATTCCCTTCAAAAACTTGTATGACATGGAGGTGTTTAATCCCTGCCAATTTATACTATGCTGCTTATTCTCTTTCACTTGGTGTTTGATGCATAGAAATGTTTTCTCTAATACACAGTCACAGGTTTTCTAGCAGTAGAGTCTTGGATGCGGTTTTTACACCTTGATAAATCTTGCATCCAACAGTCTTTGTTTCCTCAGTGCTTTCTGTTTTATATTAATTGTGAATGTGGTAATTTGTAACAGAAATAAAATTCTGATAATATAATTTCTTGTGGTTTTTCCTAAATACTTACTTGCAAAGCACATGTGTCCCATTCCTCAGTTATGGTTCCATCTGACGCATTTTTCTTCACTGAATCTCGAATTCATCCCAACAAAAGCATTATTTGGTTCTTTGTTGTTCTACTTTGAAAAGAAGCAATATCAGTTGATAATTTCACACTGCTTTAGCAGGTTTTCATAACTTCTAATTCTCTATACTGACTGTTGAGGAATGGCTTTGCAGTTACAGGATGTGGATAAAATTAAGATTTTGTATTAACCCTGGCACTGATCAAAAAGTCTTGAGTAAGACAATTTTAATACATGGTAAAAACTGACCATAAAAAAAATTGTATTTTTAACCTTCAAATACTTAAGGTGATTTTTATCTGTTAATCTCTCAATCTGGAGTTTTCCCTGCTGTCATCTTTTACGGTACTAAAACTGCATTTCTAAAATGTTTTCCACAGCAAGCAATAGTAATTATTTAAATAAGTGAAAAGAAAAATCCAAAAAAAAAACCTTTGAATGAGCACAAGAGATGTATAATAATGATTCCCTTCAGACGGACAGGCAGGATTCTCTGGAGTGGAACAGCACCCAACATTTTAAATGCAGGCCAAATATAAAAACTGTATATAGATACTGTGTGGGGAATTTAGATAAGCAGAATACAATTTCACTTGCTGTAATTTGAACTGGACACCAGGATTACCAATACAAGCTCATTTGAGGAGTGCTATGAACTGTTCAAGGAGTGAAGTATCAAGCCCTTCCCGTCTGGAGTAGTGAACAACAGAGCTCCTCAGGGGCTAATATCTAAAATATTTTGCTGCTGTGACTTAGCTTTGATAGTCACATATTAAAATATCTCACAGATGTGGTAGTTTTTTTGAAGTCTTGTCTGATTACTGAGTGGCCAAACGCAGGACCCACTGGGGTCCAGTGGAGGTGGGCTGGCTGCAGCCCCTCCAGCTCTTTGTGTTACAGGTACTTTGCTTCATTTCACTGAAAGCTTAAGGACTGACTGTCAATGGCTTTTGCAGCCTGGACTTCAGGCCCTTCCAACCCAAACAATTCTCTGATTCTATTTTATTATAAAAAATTGTCTTTTGATTGTGTTTTGAGTGAAATCTGGGTCTCATGGGACTAGCTTTGTTGTTCACTTCAGGAGCACACATGGACATTCACCCTGCCTGGGGGATAGTTCTGATGCTCTGTTCCATGATACCAGCTCTACATGACATCACCTTACCTGGAAGGTTTTAAGCAAGGCCATGAGCCTGCTGCTTCAAATGAATTGTCCAGTCTGCATCACACCCTTCCCAGTAGTGTCTTTGCTGTCTTGGGTCTGTCCCCACCTTTAGGTACATAAAAAATGAAATAACGTTCCCTGACTGTATGAATTATAACAAACTTTGAGGTCATACAGCTTTTTAAATGATGTTGCAGAGTGTACATTTCAGGTTGGAACTTCTTGCTTCTGGGCAAAGGGACTGAAAATTCAAATCTCAAGCTGCAAATTTAAAATTGAAATATGTGTATAGTAATGATTTGGGGTAAATAGAAACAAATCTGTTCTTGAGTGGTTCTGATTCCATTTCCCCACACAGAATTTTGCAATTCTTTTGCAACTATTTTAGCATTGTCATTGGATTCCTGTAGTAATTTCACAAATGTGTGCTAAAAGACCAAAACTGCAGGAGAATTTCCAGGTTACAAACATCCAATAACACCAGTGCTGTTTGCAGCTGAAGTAAATGCACACCGAGAATCGGAATATCTTTGGCTTTTTAACTTTATGAAAAAAAAAGACTAATTGGATGAAAGGGCTGAGAGTTATTTTTACAAGCTCAGCAGTTTTGCCCAAGACAGCTGCATTTGTTTAATGGGGAGAAAAACTCCCTTGGTAATGGAAATTATTGAAGGTATTTAGTATTGAAGCAGATATTGTGAAGATAAATGTTTGTGCCGCTGCAGATACTTCATTGTGCGTTGACCCTTGTCTTCAGGCAGGCTTTCTGCATGATTGCACGTCAAGAGAACAGCGCTGGAAAACTTGGATTTTAAAGATAGTTAAGCTGTAGCCAGGGGTCGAAATAAAGCTGCTTTGCTGCGTAGTTCTCTTTTAGGTTTGTCAGTGGGAAAGTATTAAAAAAGTATGAGATGTCGACATTCCTAAAAATAGCAAATCAGGGAACAGGCTTAGGGGGAAATTTTCACTCTTCAGTCAAAGATGTACCTGAAAAGGATGAAATTAAAATAATTTGTATTTGATAAAAGTTTGACAAAATCTATCAGGAATCTATATATCCAGTAATCAAAATATATCATGCTCTTTCAAGATACAAAGTCACTGAACTAAAATTCCTGACTGTGATCTTATTACCCAGAAAAAAAATAAACATAGATCAATCCTCAGGGTTGAGTTTCTGCTTTTGCAAAGCTAAATACTAAACTACTTCTTTATGCCTAGAACCATTTGGGTATGAAACGCTTTAAATAGTCTTATCTTTATATTCTTACTGAAATTTAGAATCAAGAAAGTTTGCACCTGAAGTGAAATTCTAGCCCCTTTCTGAAGATAATGGGAAGTTGTGGGAGTTGTTTACTGACCTCCATAGACTGATCTTTTTTTCTCCCTCTTACACAAAACATAGTGAACTGCTCCAGGCAGTAACCTGTGAACAAAATAGTTTGTTATCTTCCGTGGCAAAAGAGTAAGTAATAACTTGTGGTCTTGCTCTTGGTTGTGAAAGGTCCTGATGCCCTGAACATCTTTTATTCATTTGATTACTTTGTTTTTTCATTCTTCTGTTAGGAGCTGGGTTTTCTTAGTGTGGAGGTAGCTATTTATTGTCTTTCCTACTGAGAGAAAATATGTAGATTCCGTCTCACAGCAATAAATACTCTCACTAAGGATATACTAAAAAAAGGGAGGGGGGGGAAACAAAGTACATTTGTCTCTAAATGCATTCTTTGGATAATGCAATTAAGAGTTCAGAAATCCATGGGTGAAGATGCTCTTGCCTCAGATGGTAAGACTGCTGCAGAATTACACTGCTAAACATGCATTCATGGACTTTGGGCTTGTGCTAAATCATTTTGCAATGTTTATATTACAATATAAATATTTACGGTTTAAAGAATCCAATAGCCCTTTCAGGGTAGTTAGTTACAGCTTGAAATCAAATGAGAAGACTAAAGGGTGGTGAATGCTGCCTGCATGCATTTTGGGAATCATCTGACTAATGTCGATTACAGAATTACCCACATATGAAAATTGACCTTATTTTGTTTAAAGTTTCATTTTTTTATAGCACATGGGGCTCTAACTTGAAATGGTTTGAATAGAAAAATCCCTTAGATATTTAAAGTATTCTAGTGACAATTTTCTAATACAGCATACTAATAAGAAAAGTGTGTGTGGTTTTTTTTGTTATTCACTTGAAGACTATTTTTTTTTTTACGTCAGGAATAAGGTCCCTGTAAGACTGACAGAGGAAGTATAAAAAGAGAAAACAGAGATGGTCCTGAGGCAGTTACTTCTCTTGGAAGAACTATAGGATGAATGGAAAGGGGGCTGTGGAAAAATTTGGTGGTGTGTTTGAAAGTGGTGACCGTGAATTGCATTGACTTCATTGCACTAATTACAAGTTTGAGGAAATGAAAGTGGAAAAAGCAATGTAGGCATATTGCACAAGAGAAAACTGGGTGAGGGATGGGGAAGACAGGTGTTGAAAAGGCAGGATAAATACTAAAAGACGTTTTGGATTTCAAATTCTGGAATAGAAGAGGAAAGCCTCCATGTTCCAGAGCATATCTTCCCTGAGCTACCTTGGGGAGCCGTGAAATAGCTGCTAATCTTTAAATTGGGGGTTTGGGGAGGTTTTTTGTTGTTGTTGAGTTTTTTGGGTTGGGGGCTGGGGGGTTTGTTTGTTTGTTTTTATTTTGGGGTTTTGGTTGGTTGGTTTGGGGGTTTGTTTGAGGTTTTTTGTAGACAATTCCCTGGAATTTGCCCTTGATTTAGACATACTTGATGTTAGGAAGTTGAAGTGATGCATCCTACTTCACAGTTATGGCCTGTGGTAACATTTTTTTTTCTAACTTTATGTGATCTGACATTGAAAATCCTCACATAGCAGGAATAACTTTATTAATTTTTGGTGATATACTTCAAAGATATAAGCACATAACTTGTAAATGCCACAATCAATACCCCTTTGAAAGGTCACTTTGTGGATGACTGAATAATATTTATATGCATGTGTACATAATTTAATGTATTTGGTAAGGGCTCTTCAGAAGAATAATTCAAAGGACAGGAGATGATATCTCACTGTGAGAGACTTAAAAAGCCTGATTATGGTTTATAATTGGTCGCACAGGGAGAAAATAACAAGTACTAAATGACTCTAATCTAGTCGTGAAAAAAAGCAAGAACTAATGCTGAGTAAAAACCCTGCAGTCTTAAATGAGAAATTAGGCTCAAATGAGAGTGATTAACCACAGCAGCAAGCTACATGCAAAAGACTGGGCTTCTGTTGGTTTTCCTACATAGCTGTTAGATTGAATGATCTAATAACTGCGTCTGAACTTGAAAGTCATGGATCAGTAATTGTTGTATAATAATTCAAACCATCACAAGAAAGCCCTTTTATAAAACTCAGATTCAGACTAGTAATCTGTGAGAGTTAAGATGATCAAAAATTCCCTTTATTAACAAGGATGAATTCTCCGTTTCTGTGTATATGTTATATATGTACTGTGCATGTCTTGCTGCCTTTACAAACTGAAAGCAGTGTAAGTCAGTATTTACTGATGCTGACATACCAACACAGCTCCTGTTCCTCATGCAAGCTACATTTAGAAATTCTGGATATTGCTCTGGTTACCTTACAAATTATGCTTTTTGAAAAAACAGCGTCTACTTATTAAGTTAAAAGCAGGATCTAAATTTTGTTAAAGAATCAGGCTGGATTTTTCATTTCTGACTTACGTATTTACAATTCAGATGACAAACTCTTGACTGTTTGCCCAGGCTCCCCTTATCATCAACCAAGAGAAACAAGCTCAAAGGATAAATCTGCTTTTTGAGAGGGAAGTATATTGAGCTCAGGGGACTGACTCACCCCCTGAAAGCACCTGCTTCTTCCCCCTTGACTCATGTGGGTGATTAAACTTATTTGGATGTTTAAACTTTAGCTGTCTGAAGTGAAGCGTGATGAATCTCACTCAGATTTCTGTTCCAAAGCCAGCTTTGTTGATACTTGAAAACAGCAGCAATTGATGACGTCTGGGAATAAATAGATACTCAGAGGAAATCACTGAAGACAACTCTCATAGCAGTGGGTGTACAAAACATGGTTTGCTACATAGCATGGAGTCACAGAATCGTCAAGGTTTGAAAGGACCTCTGAGATCGAGTCCAGCTGTTATCCCAGCACCGCCAAGTCCACTACTAAACCATGTCCCTGAGCACACCATCTGCAGGTTTTTGTACACTTCCAGGGACAGTGATTCCTCCACTGCCCTGGACAGCCTGTTGCAATGCTTGACCACCCTTTCAGAGAAGAAATATTTCCTAATGCCCAATCTAAACCTCCTCTGATGCAACTTGAGGCTATTTCCTCTTGTCCTATCATTCGTTACCAGGGAGAAGAAACCCATCCCCATTTGGCTACATCCTTTCAGGTAATTGTAGGGAGCACTGAGGTCCCCCCAGTAGAGGGGACTATTCTAAAGAGGTAGGAGTAGGTGAGAGGATGTGTATATAACCGTGTTTCTTATCTGCTTGTCCTTCTCCACCCATCCTTCCTTCAGCAAAAGCTTTATGCTCTGCTTGTTGTTAGCAGAAACGAAAGACAGACTTTCTTTTGATGGCTTCTGCTGCAAACATTTCTCTGACAGCCTTAGCATATGCATTTATAAGGACATTTTCATACTCAGTGTTCGTTTCCACAGCCTTATGTTAAACATGGACATGTGTTTTCGTTTGGAAGCATCTTAAATCTCAGGAGTAGCTATCATATTGGCTGAGAGGACTTGCACAAGAAGGAATTTCCCTTCCAAGTCAGGATATTCAATGATACTATGAATTTATGGTTATGCTATAAATGATAGTTGCTGCTTAAAGAAAAGGTTTAAATTCTGAAGGAAAGTCTAAAGAAAAAGCAGGTGAATTTCTGTGCATAAATACTCAGAACAATGGGAAGTAAAAGTTTTCCTCTTTCAGTCTAGTGTCTGAAATACTAGTATCCAGCCCCCACTAATAACCATTAGAGGTTACACGGAAGGAAAATAAAAAACTCCAGTGTGCTTATCTAGTTATCCAGAGCTGTTTAAATAACCTTACTTATCCTTTAGAATATGTGCAGGAAATCTTTTAACTAGGAAAGAAATTATGCAGCACTTCTGCTAATGAAAATGTAAGACTTTATACCTCTGTGGCTCATAACATTTAAGGAATTCACTAACTTTCAAATGCTGTTCTGTTAAGGAAGCAGTGATGCAGGTAGGTCGTTTTGCACTATACAGAAGAGCCAAAACAGGACTGAGGTTTATCATGGGTGTAACATTCCTCAGAGGCTGAAATCTTCCAAGATTAACTTTGGTTTGTAGAAAAATGTGTATTGGGAATGGAATTACTATTTCATTTTAAAATTAATTCTTTTGAAAATTGTTTTCAAAAAATGTACAGCTCTAAAGGTTGGTTTTCTTTTAGAGCGGTGTAGTAGCCAGCATTAACCCAGAGGGAGAGAAGAGCAGTGTGCCAGGCATGGTTTGTCCCTCCTGGGAAACATCAGGGCACTCTTCTCCTGGGCTAGAAGCCTCATTTGGTTGCCTCCTGTTATCTCACACCTCCTTACTGACCCACGTGAATGCCTTTTGAAATAATTGCAGTTGTTAATGTAGTAATAGAATTAACTTAGTAGTGAATAAACACACTAAAGATGAAGCCTGTGCTCCCTCCTCTGTCTCCTCTCATGTGCGAGCAGAGGCTGTAAGTGAGCTGATTAGAAACAAGTTCCTGATGATCAGCATATGTCAGCAGGAAAAGAGTTGGCTTCCTTATGCTACTTCACTACCAGATCTATTATTGTCCTTCACTGTTGATCCCCTGTTCTGCTAATTCCAGTGAAGGGCTGTGTAAGTGGAACTGCTGTTAATCAGGTAGTGCTTGAGGAACAGTGCTACTGATTAATCATCCCTGCAGATCTTTTGTTCTACTACAGGTACATCTAGAGAGTAGGCAACATTTTCAATTATATGCAGGCATTTATTTTTCAAGAAGATTTATTATTTAAAAAAAGGCACCAGAAGGACTAGTAAACCACAATTTATTACCTATTTTCTTTTGAGCACCTGCAACATATCAGGTCTAGTGGGCAGAACACAACACTGCATTAGTCCATGTATCTGTGAGTGTCTTTTTCCTACTAGCTCTGTGTGAGATGCTTTAAAATTTAAAAAGTCTCACCTATATTTTAGGACAGGCCTCATGATCCATCTGTATCTTTCAAACAAACAAAAGTCAGAATTTTAAGTCCCTGGCCATAATATATTATAGTGTGATTAGAATGAAGCAAGTCCTAAAATTTTACAACTTTGATTTAGGCTACTCACCCAAGTACAAACCACTAGTCTTTAAGCAAATAGAGTTCAAAATTTTGTCATTAGCATCATACAACTTCCTCATAAGGGGAAAAGGAGGGGCAGGCACTGATCTCTGCTCTGCTGTGACCAGTGACAGGACCCGGGGGAATGGCCTGAAGTTGTGTCAGGGAAGGTTTAGGTTGGATATTAGGAAAATGGTTCTTCATCCAAAGGGTGTCTGGAGACTGATCAGGCTCCCCAGGACAGTGGTCACAGCACCAAGCCTGACAGAGCTCAAGAAACATTTGGACAATACTCTCTGATACATGTTGTGACTCTTGGGGATGGTCCTGTGCAGCACCAGGAGTTGGACTCGATGATCCTTCGGGTCCTTTCCAACTCTGTGATTCTGTGATATTTGCAAATTAGGGCTGTTACAGTTATTTTAAAAAAAAAAAAGGTGGGGAGATGACTGGGTGGGTTGGCTTTGGCCCACCAAGCTGCACTCTCAGCCCCCTTTCCACCTGGGCAGGTTGAGAAAATATGACAAAAGGCACACGGGTGGAGATGTGAATAGGGAGAGATCCCTCAGCGATGACCATCATGGTGTTGACTGAGAGAGCTGAGCATTGCTTACCACACAAAGCTCACCATCAGTTTGAGTACCTCAGTACTTAGTGCTGATGGACCCTGGGTCCACACACAGTGAGTGGGAGGAGCAGATCTGACTCACAAACTGTTGGAGATGGTGGCTTTGTTCTTGGAATAGATCAGGCCTCCAGTGGGACTCAACAGCATCTGTTCACCCATGTCTGCATCCTTTACTTAAGCCTAAATTGGATATTAGGGAAAATTTCTTCACTGGAAGAGTGGTCAAGCATTGGAACAAGCTTCTCGGGGGAGCAGTGGATTCACCATCCTTAGAAGTGTTCAGAAAACATGTAGGTTTGGTGCTTAGAGACATGAGTTAGTCTGGACCTGGCAGTGCTGGGTTACCAGCTGGACTCGATGACCTTGGAGGTCTTTTCCAACCTTTATGATTCAATGATTCCTACTCTCCTGAAGAGGCCCATAGGTTACTGACAGGGTGCCACACTCCTGCTACTCAGGCACGAAAGCATTTGTGATGACTTAAAATCTACGGAAAATACTGACAGAGTGCCTGTTCTCCTCCTGGTTAGGGCAGTGATTTGTGAGCCTCACAGGCACTGCTTTGGTGTCCCTTCTTTGGATGCCTTTTACATTTACCAATGCTTTAATTAGGTGTAGCAAAATTCCTTAATGGGCAAATCCATCCCCACCTCCTAAGCCTCTGCTGAAGCTCAATTATCTGTCTCTTAGATTTCCAGCAACTGTGTTAATTTTCATCCTGCACTTCTCCCTTTAAGAAGCAAGTAAACCATATTCCTGAGCCTTCTCATGTTCATCCAGACCCAGGTGTTTATTATTTCATTTGCCATTTTCTCTGGGTTGCTCAGCTTTTGATTCATATTTGGATTGCTGCCTTTCCTGTTTTCAGGGGTTTTTTTCTTTTTTCTTTTTTTCTTTTTTCCTTTTTTCTTTTTTCTTTTTTTCTTTTTTGCCTCTTTTTTTTTCTAACCCTTTTTTTTCCTCTCCCCCTTTTTGAAAGCTGCTCAAGTTATTCACACCAGCAAACTGAGTCTGCAGCCAGATATTGCTCATGAATGAACATGTCTCCGCCGTTATGACACCAGAGCAACGCTTGCAGCAAAGGGCCCTGTGAGGTGGTGGTTGCCAGGCTTCAAATAAGATATCAAGCTTCAGGCTTTGCCACAGAGGAGTGTTTAAACACCCTGCGGTATAGGAAGCATAATTTCCATCTCTGTCCCGATAATCTGAAAGGGTAATGACTGCACAGTTTGTCTAGCAAAGTTCCCGGTGCTGCTGTGCTTTCACGTGCAATTTTTCCTTTCCTGTCAAGTTCCTGTGTGGCATCACTATGTGTTATTACACAGCTGCTTCTCTTTACCCCAGAGAGAGCTGCATTTCAGCGGAAGACAAAGCAATTGCTGTTCTTCAAGCATGTGAAGTTCCCTGGGAGTAAAGAACTCCTAATCTTCTGCCTTATTTGACTTTAAAATCTTTTTCAGACATCTGCAGATTTAAGATCAGCGGTTTGGATACTGGTAGGGATGCATCTTTAAATTATTATATCCTTGCAGATGATTAATTCTTTTTACCTCCCCCCACATAGGAAAATATTTGACTGATCTAGTCTAAAAGAGACAGACTTTCAGGCTTACTAAATCAGACTAAATGTTTGCAATTAAACATCAGTGTACTAGAGGTCATTTGTATTTGAAATTGAAATTGAAATTGAAAAAAAAAAAGTCTTAAAATCCTACCAGCTGTGCATCCTTGGGATGCATTATATTTAATTTCAGTTTGTGTTAATTCCTACTAGTTTTTCAGATACCTTCCTCGATTTAAACCAGAAGATCTGATCCAAGTGTTTTTGGTAAAATTAGATAAGAAGCAAACAGTCTATGATGCAAATGAGATGTTAAAAAAAAACAAAACAAAACAAACCACCACCACAGAACACATCCATACACCAAATATCTATTTTTTCACAAAGGAAGTTGTATCACCTTGGTAATTTCACATAACATGGAATGAGTACAATGAAGAAGTGACCCTGATGCAGAGAGCTCGTTCAGGTTAGCCATGTGTGGTATGAAGGTTTGCTCCTTCCTGTCACAGAGAAAAGTCTAGTAGTGAGCTCTCTCTGGTTTTCAATATTATCCAAGCCAAGCTCCTGCAAATTTTAAGGATGTGAATTTTCCAGACCCTCAGGATTGGTCATTGCGTACCTTAAAAAAAGGGTCTTCATGCAAAGGTTCTGAATACATGGAATTCTCTTTCCTGCTGTGCAATCTCGATAACCCCTTTTCATTTTGGCAACCTTAAGTTTTTTAAAGTAGAGGGTTGACAGAATTTCCAGAATAGGTATTAGACATGGTAGAAGGGTTATGTCTCATGAACAGGACCTGATGTGGTCACCACTGGCTTGAAGGATGAGTTGTGGTGCTTCCCTAAATTATGGATATCAGCTGATGAATCCAAATGAAGCAAAGACACAAATTTTAATAGATTAATTAAAATTCATTACATTTTATATGAGATTCTCTGCTTCATGGAATTATAGAATCACAGAATGGTTTGGTTTGGAAGGGACCTTAAAGATCATCCAGTTCCAACCCTATTGTCATGAGCAGGGACCCCTTCCACTAGACCAGGTTGCTCAAAGCCCCATCCAGCCTGGTCTTGAACATTTCCAGGGATGGGGCACCCACAAATTCTCTGGGCAAAAGAGCTGAACAGGGTGTGAGAAGTGGTGAAAGGAGATATGAATTTCTTGTGAAGGTGTCTAACGAAATTTCTTTCGGTTCTGGTTCACAATGGTTGATTCCAAAAACCTCAGTTTCACATCTGGAAATCAGCTACTAAAACTCAGTGAGATGAGTGGTGTCTGGCTTGAATACTAAGACGAGTGAGAGTATTCTAGGTAGGAATATTAACAGTGACAACCAAAGCCAATTTACTTTTAACCCTCAGCACTTCTATTTCCCACCTCTCATATTAACTACCTTGCTATGGGACATGCTATTTAATGTGTGTTTCTGCAGTGCATTCACCTATAGAGAGAGAGTTTGTTTTCATTTTCTTTGTTATAAAAGTTTAAAAGGTCATTCTAACTCTCATTTGAACCAACACTAATTGCAGTTTACTCATTACTGTAACAATCAAACGCTGAAGGCAAGGGCCACACCAGGTTCTGTGGGCACAGTAGAAGATGCTTTTTCTTCTTAATTTATATATGTAATGAATCCTTCTGGATGTTATAGGTGATAGTTGTACTGCAAGACATTATTAACACTTAGCTAAATTACTGTGTTATGAATTCATTGAGTGCTGCACAAAAATCCCATTCCTGTGACTAGTGCTTGTAGCCATTCAGTAGAAGAGGCTCATGTGTCCTTCTCCTCTCCAAAAAAATGCAAATCCAGCAATTCTTTCCAAAGCTCGATAAAGGGATCTCAAACCTTGTTTAAAAGGCCACAGGAGACAGTGCCTGCTCTTTCTTTCCTTGTGTATGCATTGTGCTTTTGCCAGCTCTTAGCAGTACTATTTCTGGGAAATTATCAAAAGGTTGAATTTTGCAGTCTGCAGCTTCCAACTCTTCTTAGCAGTGTCAAAATAAACTTTAGGGTGTTTGCATGCAAGCCTATGGATTGACTTAGCCCAGACATGCTACCAAGTATTTTTATTTTACACTAGAAAAGCATAGGTGATGAGAATATTATATTCTGTTTGACTAGTAGATGCAAGTCTAGAAGGTGTCACAGTGATATCTTTCCTAAAGTTTCATGGCATGTCACTTCACAAGTGCCAGAACTTACACAGCAGAGAAAGATTTTCTGAGTTAGGCAAGTAGAATCCGGCCCTAACAACAGAAACACCACAGGGAGAATATCTATTAGGAGAATACACTGTTGGGATAAAACACAGGAAGGCTTCAGGGATTAAAAAAAAAACAAACAAAAACCAACCCCCCAACAAAACAACCAAAAACCCCCAACAAAAAAAACTATCAGAACCCAAAGCGTGATATTCAGATTAAAAGATATCTTGGAATGTGAAATTCCCTCCCTCGTTCATTAGCCAGCACAGTAACGGAGCTGCCTGTGCAGACGGATGCAAATGCTGTGCTCCATCACAGAGAACAGCACAGGGGAAGAGGGAGCAGCTTCACTGCTCTGGTGGGACTGAGAGCTGTGCTTAGCAAGGACAGAGCTTTTGGTCCTTTTAATAAAATGACAGTAATTTGACAGTAATAAACATTAGGCTGTCACCGTAATGCAGCAGTTTGCAAATAATGTTGTCATTATCTTATGCTTCATGTCAGAATTTGAGTCTGCTTTATCAGCTGATTAACGGGGAAATTGGATGAAATTCTTTAAATCAGACAGAAAGGAGCTTGGATTGCGCTGGGAATGAGTTGTCTTTTGTTTTCACCTGTTCCTTTGAAGTCCTGGTAGTACTTTTTCATCTCCTTTTTGTTGCCTTTTTTTTTTTTTCCCCTCATTTTGAGCATTTGTGCAAAGCTGTGACAAGTTCTGCATAAACGATAACATCATCTAAACTGCGCAACGTGCCATTTAAAGAGTTCCTGGAGGTTTTTTCCTAGAAATACACAGTTCTGAAATAGTGAAGGTTTGCTTTTTGTTGTGAGGTGTTTTTTGGGCTTTGCTTGTTGTTTTTTTGTTGGGGTTTTTTTGATGTTTTTGTTTGTTGGTTTGGGGGTTTTGCTTGTTTGTTTTGTTGGGGTTTTTTTGTTTGGCTGTTTTGGCTTTTTAAGTGCCTTCATCATTGACTTCTGTGTTCCTGCTAATAGAGATTGTGGCTGTTCCTACATAGCAGTGATCTAATACAAATTACGATTAGCCTTCCAGAACTCATTTTAGAACGGAGAAAATTATGGACAAAGAAATTTGCCAGTGCCTTGCCGGGCATTTCCTCTGTCATGGCTACCCACCAGGCAGTCTGTTGCACCACAGCCCTCCAAACCACATCTTTCCAAATCGTATACCTGTCTTTCAGAATTTCCTAGATATTCATCTGACTCTAACTAACAGGCACAGGGAAGATTTGAACTTTTCATACACTTGATAACTACACAAATCAAATGCATTTCTTGCCGCAGAAAACGAGTCAGGAGCAGGATGTTGGACATGTATCCAGATGCCTGACAAAATTATCAGCTGTCTTGTTTTCAGAAGGCGAACTATCACCATCTAATACCGTCTTTCAGAAGTGTTTGAAGAAGCTGCTGGAAGCCCATCTGACTCATAATGGTTGCTGTGTGTGCTGAATGTGGAGAGTGACAGATTTTCCCACATGTCCATTCCCCCAGATGGTTCACAAAAAGGGAGTATCCAGCACCAATGTACCCATTTCTTAGGGTCAACAGATATTCACATTAAATGGGACCTCAGTAGATCTCTAATCCAACCTACTTCTCACAACAAGGTCAGTATGGGATCCTATAACATTGCGCAGTTTTATCCATTTGTAAAACTCTAAAGATGAGGAGGCACAATGTATCTGGGCAATCTGCTTCACTGTCTGGGGAAAAAGAGCTCTTTCTATCCAGTCTGAGACTTCTTGACCTTGTTGTCTCTCATCTCCCACTGTAAAAAGCCTGGTTCCATCTTCTTGATGACATTCCCATGGGAGCTGCTGTAAGTTCCCTCAAAGCAACCTCTTCTCCATGCTGAACACTGCTCGTCCCTCAGCCTCTCCTCCAGGCCGTTCCAGCCCTGGTCACCTCAGTGGCCTCCATGGAACTTGTTCCAGATGGTCGATGTATTTTCTGTATTAATCTATTTAAGTCTTATTTTAGTCAGCTGAAAGATGATAGGAGTTAATCACTTAAACCCCTGCGCTCAGACCTCTTCTTTGAAGGGTAATAATCTGCCCCTTCTGTCCCTGCATCCTGTGGGCAAGAGCACAGGATTACCTTGTGCTCAGGAGGGGAGACACAAACACATTACCCAACTTGGACAGAGGTGGCCTAGTCATTCAGTGGCAAAGTCAGGATGATTAACTAGATCCTGGATCTTTTTCCAGCTTTGCTGGACTGGACTTCAATAATCCATCTGATTTCGCTGGCGTGGAGTGACAATGATGATTGAATTGAGAATGAGTGTCAGTAAGTACTCCCAAGAGGCACTTGACACCCTCTGCAAGAAAATCAGCAGCCAGTATTAAAAATCAATTAGTATTTTCACAACACAGCCTTTGCCATACAACGCACAATGACCTTTATAGGCTGGAGAAGAGTCAGTTTAATGTACTATATAATGCCAGATGGTAATGTCTTTCCTCACTTAGGTGGCTAGTGATTAAACTCAATTATCTCAGCCACCAATTGACCTTTATCCATCTCCCACAATTTAGTGAATGGAAGTTGGTAAAAGCTAACAGGGCAGATACATCATATTATGACAACTTCTCCTTATAACAAGATACAAGTGGGAGTGAGGCACATCTGAGATGCACTTGTTTCGAGCAATTTTTGTACTCTTCCAGATAAAGGAGAACTTGTCGTGATGCAACCAAGTTACTTTTGTGTCCATCATGTCCTACATGTATGTTTTGGCTTGCTGTTTTCACTGTCGTTCTGTGTTGGAGGTGTTCGGTAGATAAGTATTTTTCATTTAACAAGAGTAGAAAGAGATACTTGTCATACCCAGCTGTTGGTTCAGTGAACAGGGCGGCAATTTACCCTCCTTATTCACTTCTGGAGTCTTTATTCAAAGTACATCCAGTAGCTGACACTATGCAGAGCCATAGTGCAAGAAGTGTCCTTGAAGTAGTTGTTTACCTCCTTGCTGCTGTCGTAGTTTCTCATGATCCAGATATTTGCTAGCCCTAGAGGTCTGACAAAACTTTTTCTGAGGTCAGGAGTAAAATGAAGTGTCACAGCACAATCTTCCCTCATGATCCAATGCATGTGCTACCCCAAATAGTAGGACAAGTAATTACTTCAGCTCATTTTTAAATCCCTGCCGCAGAGGACTAGTTGATATTTCTTTCTAAAACACATATATTTATATTTTTTCAATCTCTTCTGTTCAACCCAAGGAGGGATTTACCATTTACAATTGCATTTTCACTGGGAAAATTTGAATTTTACAAGGCCCCAGCATGTATGTGGCAGTTTTGCCCTTCCTGATAAGACTTCCTAACAAAGCACTTCTGTTTCTTCTCAAAGTTCCTTACAATAACTGTGGCCAGGATACCAGATTTTGAAATCTGGTTGAAATGAAAGCTGATTTCAGCTCTCCCTATGGAACAGTATGTGGTTAACTTTGTAGTCCAGTAATGCAAACACAGCATCTAGAGTATTTTTAAAATTAAATAGCACATCTTTGTAAGTAATTGAGTATTTTTTTCTTTGGTTCTTCACCATGTTTTCCTTGTATTAAAATATTCTAGAAAGAAAGGAAGTGAAGGCTGTTTTATCATGCCCATTTCTATGGACTCATCTTTTTTCCCCTTGCTGATCTTCACTCTGCTCACAGTTTCACAATGCCTACAGTTTCCTCCCTCTTGCAATTGTCATTTGGAGCAATGATTTGGCAAAGCTTTCCTTAAGACGGTTTAATTTTCTCTCCAGACTCCAAAGATGCCAGCATATGGCAGTGAAATGCCACCACTGAATTACTGTCTCTTTTCATGGTAATTACTTTAGGCTTTTGGACTACATCTATTCTAGTTAATTGAATGGCACCAGGGAGCATTCCCAGCGATGGGAACTTGATAGACTGTCCTGTTAAATGGTTCCTGCTACGATTTTGGCCCCAGCCGGCTGGCTCTCTCCCAAATGCAGCCTGGACACAGTTGGAGAATCAGCACAGACCCAGGATCGTTCCCAGTCAGCAGTTTGGATATGCCCACCATGTTTTCCAGGCTGGGAAAGTTTAGCAGTACAGATAAAGGCAAGTCTGTGCCAAAGAATGATCCCAGACACATGCAGCATAGGTATCTAGCCAGCCTGTAACCCAAAAGCAGTTTGGGGTTCCCTCTTTCCCTCTTTACCCAAAAGGAATCATGATTACTGACCTAAACAAAACCTATGTGTTTTCACATGTAGAACATGTTATAGCTTGGGAGCTGCTGTCCTTCTGTGACAGCTGAATTGGTGATGTTCGTAAATATCTCTTACCTTCCAATCACTGATTATACAAATACATGCACATATTGCATGTATGTGTTAGACCTGCTCCAGAGATGACTCAGGACTGAACAGTGCAAATGCTCCACTGCCCAGGCTAATTGCTTGTTGCAGAAATTAGGAGCTAAATGATGAATAAGAAAGAGAATATTGGGAGAAAAAGGAGGATTTCTTGCCTGTCATGGTTGAATACTGAACTGAAGAACTAGATCTCTCCACCCAGTGCAGAGCTTCCAAGAGATGCCCCACAAGAGACCCAGAGCCAGTGGATTAGCTCAAGGTGAAAACTTTTATTACATCTCAGAAAAGTGTCCATTGTCTCTATCTGAAAGTTGTTGACAAGTTCAGGTTGGGCTGCAAATTGACAACCATGACTCCTTCTCTTCCTTAATAAAGAGGCTGAGGAGAAGGAGACAGAAACTGTGTCTTTGTGGGACAGTCATATATGGCTGTATCTAGATTGATTTCTTGGGTGTTCAAATAGTTCCTGTGGGATTTTCTGTCTAATTAGTTGGAAGATGTTTTCATGCTGAGACCTTCTGCTCTCTCAGAAGACCTAGAAAGGCAGCTCCCTTCCCATGCTTACAGCTCCACATATTGCTTTTCTGGGTGGCCACATATTAACCCTTGAACAGTGATTGCTGGTGTGAAAGCCTGCCTGTAGTGTGCATTAACCATATGCTCGTACAGATATCTTGTTCTTGACACCAAAAGCAGATGCTGGCTTAAAACGTTCTTAATCTGATTGCAAACTGTCCTGGTTTCAGTGGCCTGGCAGGAAGTTTGCAGCAATACATAGAATTTTAGCTGAAAATTAGAAAGATCTTTCAAATAATTCAATTTTCATGGAATGTGTAGTTCTGTATTTAAAGTTCAGTGACATCAAATGAGGAGAAATTTTTCTAACATTAAAAACAGAAGAAATTGTTTTGGTATTTTTTAATTCAACCAGCTATTAATATTAAAACATTTTTAAAGCAACCCTGCGCTCTCGAGATTTACAATTAAATGTCCCCAGAATGTAATATCAAGGAGAGCAAGTATTATTGATTAATTTCATTATACAGGGTACAGTATTCACTTTAGAGAATCACTCAATACTAGTTATCAAAATATATGCAGAGGACAGGTAAAGGTTATGGAGCTCTCTGGAGAGCACAGCTAACAAAGTGAACTCTCAGCTATGAGTTCTGTGCATGACTTAGTACTTTTAATAGTGTAAATACATGCATATTAGAAGCCCTGTTGATCATCAGGACCTACATTTCAAGTCAGAAATAACAAAGTTAGTAAGACAAACACAGAAAATAATAGTCCATTAATCTGGGTAACAAAAGTGAACTGCAAAGCTTGGTGTCCGTTTGAAAGTCACTGGTAGAACAGAGGTTTATTGCACCCATGTAGTAGCTACAGAGTGGAGGAGAAGAAGAAGAAGCATCTTTTTTACCTTTCTGAGGTTGGTACTGCAACAGGTAAAACTGTAAACCCATTTATATATTTTTAATGCTATTACTATTTTTCCCAGTGTCCTTAACATCTTATACATCTATGTTTGTTTTCACCAGTGTACGGTAACTTCCACTACAAGCAATGTAATGATTAGAAGGCAAATAAAAGGATTATCTCTCTGAAACAAAGATGCTTTAAAGCTACAGGCCGTTTCATTAATCCTTCTCTGCTTCTGTTTCTTTCTTTTTCATTAGAAACATTTATCTGGAATGGCTGCTTACCTTGTCTTGTTCCAACTGATCTTCCCACTACAGTTGCAAGTTCTAAAACCTTATAACACAAATGAATAATAGCTCTTACACACCAACTAAGAATTTAAGATTAGCTTCCATTTTGGTAAAAAACAAACTCCTCCCTTAAAAACAAACAAATAAATAAACAACAAAAAACACCCTTCCCCCAAAAATCTTACCATCAGCAATTACTTTTTAAAGTTTCATGGTTATGAAAATGCACACAAATATCAGACCATCTGGACACTTTTTTATACGTGATAAAACCTTATTTTACATGATAACTTTAGTCTAAGCCACTTCAGTTTCATTGAATTTACATGGTCATTTGCAGTTATTTGGGGTGACTGAGACCATGAGGGAGGTGGACCGTGTCACCCAGGTGATGAATGCTGGGGTCATCGTTCAGGTTTCCTCTTGCCAGCTGAAATGAGAATCCCCTGCTATCCTCATATGGATATGGTCAGGCAGGCACCTGCAACTGTGGGCTGTTGCACCCGCCCCATCACACCGACTTGCACTGTCCATGGAGAATTGGAATGCCTTTCTTTATTGCTCAAGAGGAAAGGTAAGGAAACATGGACTATGAAATGGAAATGAGCACACTGAGCTCTGTCGCTGTGGTGACCACCTGTGTCTGGCAGGCTTGCAGGTTCATTTAGCTGGTGGAAATACATGATACACTGGATTACAGGAGGGGAGAAAATGGAAACTTGAACCCACCTGAATCCTGTAAAATTACTTTTCTTCATGTTGTGACAGCTTTGTCATCCTTTACAGTGACTTACGGGGAGGCTAGTCTAACTCTCCTATTGATTTTTCCCAGTCCTGTGTGCTTGTTTAAAAAGAAAAATGTTGCTCAAAACTGAGCGTGATAATCTTAAATATGTTATTTACTTTTTGAAAGGTGAGCTGGATTATGATTAATATGGTAAATAGCACAAACCTAATAGAGCCAATGCTTCTTTATGCCTCACAGTGGTCCAGTCCTGGCGCAGAGAAGAAAGTAACAGTCAAGCCTGAATTAAGCACTCTCAGATTTCATGCTTGTGCAAGGGATTTTGATTTATTTACTGATATCTCTGTGTATGCCCCCATTCAATGACAGGAGCTAATGGCATCCTGCTGCATAAATGGAGATGAAAAACTCAGCCATCTGCTGGGTACAACCTCCTTTCCCACTTCCCCTGCCCCTTTCTGGGGTCAGTCTCAGCACTGATCTCCTCAGGCAGCCCTCCCTTTGGTACTTGTTTTGCATCTGAGTGTATCAGATACACTTTTTACAGACCAGTGCTGGGAAACAGTGACCATCCCTGTTGTTTGCGCTGGCAGGCTGTGACAGGCAGCAGCCTAGCCCAGGAGGAAGGGTACAGGTGAGGCATGACACCTATGCAGATCCCTGTGCCTCTCTCCTCTTTATTCCTTCTTGTTTCGCTGTTTAACCAAAGTCACATCCCACCAGTGCACCAAGATCCTCAGCAACTCCCTTAGGAGTCACCTTAGGGTACTGGAGACCTATCAAACATCTCTTGCCTCCTTCCACTGACAATGAGGGATCATTTGTCATGAGCCTGCAGAAGATACAGCTTCTCCTTGGCAGATGAGGCCAGGTGGGTCCCAACCTGTCAGACCTGCTGTTCTTTGTTGGCTCTCAGAAGGGTCTCCAAGGCCTCCATCAGCCATGAACCTGTAGGAGGCTGGAGGTTTGTGTGGTGTCTTCCCTGCAGAATTTGCAAGAACAGGAGTTCTGCTTGCTATTGATCACCAAAGCTCAATATAAAAGTGTTTCAGGCAGCAGAGCTTGGCTGGAACCGCAGTTGCTCCTGGTGCTGCTGACTCCCAAAGACAGAGCACCACTCATTACACTCTTCCTGAGCTCATCTTCCTTTCTCTTGAGATCACAGCGCACATTTGTCATGTTGTGCAGCAGACTACAAACACCAGGGCTTGCTTTGATTTTCCTCCTGGCATCCCAGCTGGGCAGTGATATGTTGTCTTGTCATGCTGAACTACCACTTTGTTTTGATATTTTTTCACTGAGTGACACAATATTTCCCAACATCTTGCCTTGAAATTGGAGCAGGGCCTAAACGGGTGGAAGAAAACATTGTTAAAAATCTCTTGTTCAAATAAATAAAAAATTATATTGAATGATCTCTAATATGTTAGTTCTCATAAGGCAATTTACATACAATGTGGTTTGGTTTTAAGTTACACTTTTAAACTGGTGGTAACTTTTTACATTGTCAAAATGTAAAAGTTACCTACCAAAGTTATTTTAATAAACCATCTACGCAAAATAGTAACATTTCCACCATGTTAAACATAGGACTGCAAAGAAACTCAGTCTGAAAGTTCATTCAGTATTATTTTTCCTTTTGAAATTTTGATGTATTTTGTGAAATTGTGTCATAAATGTTTGACTCTTTAGTCAAGACTCATTCTGAGGAAGCAAGCACACACAATTAAGTCAGTAAGACACCAGTTACACTGTGATGAAGTCATGAAGAATAATGAAACCCCAAAATAACTCATGATTACTGGTCAACCCTCCCAGAGAACTGTGATCAAAAACATCAGTTGCAGGGGTTTTTTTGTTTGTTTGTGTTATCTTGCTTTTTGGCTTCAAAAGGAATAAAATATACATCCGAATGGTACCAATACAAAAATGGAACTGAGGAATATTTTAAGTAAATAAGTATTGGTTTAGTAAATCCTGCTGTGAGCAGTGAGACATGCATGATGAAGCCTCCCCTGTTGTGGGCTCTCATCTCAGCATAATTGTTCTCATTAAGTGTCTTTCTATGGATGGAGGATCCGTACCATCCTCCTTCCATATGGATTATCTGGTGCTTAAATTACAGTTGAGGCTGAGGTTCACCATTCCTTGGGGAGGACACTAACTTGGTCTTCCTTTATGTATTTCAACAAAACATGAGGAAATTTGGTAGTTTGAATTGAGTAGGTTCCTTCCACCAGTATGAGAGGTAGAAGAATTTAATCCCTTTCCCTACTCTGTCTTATCCCAGTGAGTCTCCTATCTTGCAAGCGTTTATCCCTTGACCTATCTACTCCCTTGACTCACATGTCTTCAAAGAAAAAAGAAAATTAAAAAAAAGGAAAATAAAATATAAACAAACCTAAAACCCCACTATTTGCCTTTTCAATTTATGCCGCTTGTCCCTCTCCTGCTCTTATCGATGTCACTGCATACAATCCTTGTCTGAAATGGTTTGCTGCAGATAATCCCACCCTTCTGTTGGGTTTGGAGTTCCTTAAAAATGCTCAGATTTAAGTCTTCCTCTTTCCTGAATTAAAGGCTTTTGCAGACATTCTGCCATTCCTGCACAGGTTTTGATCAGCTTGTTTTCATGAGTAAGGTGTTTTGCCGTCATCTCATCACATACAAGCCGGCCTTCCTCATCCCTGTGTAAGTCACTGCTGTCAGGAGTGGTCTCCCAGGCTGTTGCTTTGACCACGTCATCCCACCATGGCATCCTTCTGTACTTCCCTCAGGATTCTTTTTTCTTATTACTAGAAAGCCCAAACAAAGCACCTGTTTGCCTTAACTGAACCAACTGAACTGAACTGAACTATCTACTCAGCCTCATTCAATGAATATCACAATGTCAGCTCCTGCCTCCGCTCCACCCACGGTCTGCCAGCTTCCACTAGTTGCCCTCTCCTTTACTGCTGTGCATTTCCCATAACAAATGTCAAAATTCACAACCTCATCCTTCTAAAATACCCTTAAAGTCCATCCTTATCATGAACCCTACAAAGCATTTAGTATTATGTAGCCATCCCCTTTGCAACCTGAATTTTTGCATTTATTTTCTTGGTTTTCCTGCCTTTACCCAGATGTTTGGTGTCAGCTCCGCTAGGAGAAGTTTTGGGATAGGCCCTACATTTGCTACCTGGTTGGAAAGCAGTCTGACTTCTCAGAGTGAGACAATTTTTTTTTTTTTTTGCTCAAGTGTCCCAAGTCTAACTTGATATGGTTTTGCATTTTATATTTTAAAATTATTTTTTGTATGGTTTTAATCTCAGAACACTTAGTTCCAAATTCGATAGACTATAAAAACCCACAGTCACCCCAAAGACTGTTGCAGATGTCCAACAGAAGAAGCCCCACATATGGACTCTTCTTCAAGCTCAGTGGTGCTTTCCCTGCCATAGACCCCACTTTTGTGAGAAACTGCCATGTCAAGACTCACAAGCCTTTTTCTTTTGACCTTCATTTTTTTTGTTATCAGATCCATTCAGCCAGTGCCTTTTCTTCTTATCCCTTCCTTGTCTGCCTGAATGACTCATCTGCTGTATCCCTTCTGGCATTTAACTTCAGAGTTGTCTGGGCAGGGACTGTTGTTGTGATTTAGCTTTATAGCATCTGGTCCCAAGGGACTCAGATCCCCAGTGATGGTCTTTCAGCATTCCTGCTTTCCTGCTCTCCCAGTGATTCTGTCTCATAAAACAGGCAGCTCAGAAAGTACCTGTAAATATATTAAGCATATAGCACAGTGACAGATCCCAAAAGAATCTGATTTAAGACCAAATCTTTGTTTTTATACTTTGTTTGTATACTTTTTTGTTGAACAGTTCAAGTAAAGGACAAAGTGTCAGCCTAAATCTACCATCTTTGGTTATCTCATGTCATAGTTTTCATCTTATTTTTATGCAGCTCACTTAGGCATGTAACAAATAAAGGTCATTTCATTCTAGAAGAATTTTTATTGCTTTATTTTTAAAAATTACCTTATTGCTACTGAAGAGATAGATAAACAGGCAGTGCAGGAGTCTGGAATAGTTTATTCCAGGGTTTATCCAGCATGGTATGTGTGTCATTGATAATGGTCAAGCAAATGCAAGAGGAACAAGGCAGCTGCTCCTGGTGGTTTCTTCATGGAGATATGTCTGAGCTGGGGGGACATGAACATCTGCCCAAGTACCTGCTTGGTCATTAAGCACTGAGAGGATTGGTGAGGAACAATTGGTAAGAAAGTATAAGGCATGAAACATTGAATTGCTAGTGCATGTGCCAATGGGGAAAGTATTGGGATGGAAGTGGTGGCTGCATGATGTTCTTGAAGACGTATCTTTGTGTCCTGGATGGTGGGTGGCTTGGACATGGGCATGGAGTTTGGCTTTAAGGAAAGGGAGTGAAAATGCAGGATATTGTTGGAGCAGATGCAGGTGCCAAGAAGGAGCCAAAAGCAGCTTCCCTGAAAGAGGCCTCACTGATAACAAAGGAACCTGTGGAACAACCTTGGCTGGCAGTGAACTGAATGGCAAACCTGCTAATAGACTGTGGAATGACACATCCCAAGAACTCTGTTAATAAAGTTGAAATTAAGATAGATAAGGACTGTGTGAACTCACCAATTTTATAGAATATGCCTCAGTTAATACTCAGTTATAGCTGTGTGTTGTTAGATAGCTTTGATGGAGTGTATTGGTTTTGGAAAGATGCATGATTGTGTGTTGAGATAGTTCTTTCTTGTACTCTGTTAGGCCCCTGCGCAGGGGAACATAAAGGTGCCTTAATGTAAATGTTAGATGCTCTCTTTCCTCCATTCCTGAAGATGTTGTAACTCAGTTGACGTGGAGGACTTAAAATAAAACCTTCATTTTTGTTTGATGCAGTCAGGCTGTATTATTTAACAGCCAAGGGCTATAAGCTCCTAAAAAGGCCAATAGAGAATTGTGTCAGTGTAACTGGATGTCGTGACAGGATACGAAGGGCTGACATCTTATACATGTGAATTATCCAGAACAGAGCTCAGAGTGGACCTACAGCTATGGCAGTACCCTGAGACAGTCCTGAGAAGCCCTTACTTATGTGCAACCTTCTTTCAGACCGTGCCACAAGCTGACTGGGGAGTTTAAGATGGTTTATCCCCCTCTGTGTGCTGACTTCACCGTGGTCCTTGTCTCTGCCTTACACAAGATGTGATGCTGTTACACAAGAACTGAGGGATCTGCTGCTAATCTGCCCCTGTCCCAGGGAGGTGGCATTACAATAATTTCAGACAGGTAAACAAGGAGAGGGGTAGCTGTCACTGGGGCAATTTGGCATGAAAAGTGCCTCTCACTCCTGCAGGAGGTGGTTCTGCAGGAGTGCCACAAGAGCTTTTAAATAAGGGTGTGCCAGAACTGCCGAAATATTTAACACTAGGCAGCCTCTAAAATAAAAAATAAGGAAAAAAGTATATTGAAAGAAATGCCATGAAGACACACAAAAAGACAGCTATTTTTAAACATCCTTAGGGGTATGAGAAACAGGGAGTTTGATATAATAGGATTTTTCAGTGTCAAAACCAAAATGGAATGAAATAACTATGCAATGTCAGAAATTACTTCTTCCATCTTGGGTTTTATTGTCTTTGTAAGCCTTCTCTAAACAGCAGTTTTGAGATCTCAGTCTTTCCTCCCTCTAAATCAGAGTTACATATAAAAGTTTGTTCAGCAATTGTTCCCCTCAGCCTCGTATCTGTGCGTCCTGTAATGGCTGTGTCATCATGTCATAGCTGAAGTACATTGAAATCCAAGTAAGACAAAGGGCTGGTGAGAGGAATTTGCATCAAGGTTTTGATGCAAATGTCCCCCAGGTCATCATCTCTGTGCTTGGTGACAAGTGCAAGGATTGCACTAGAAATGCATCACTTGCTATTTGGTGCCTGAAACATCAGCTGGGAATTTTCCTCTTTGTCTTTAGGGATTTGCCTGCATAGTGGAATTACTAGAAAGGGCTAAATCTTCACAAGATGCAGTAAGGAGTTGTTTTCCTGTTATTACTTTTATGCATTGTAAATAGAAGAAACAATAATACTTGCACAATAAAACTATGGTAAATCATACAAGATGTGGCTCCTTTATAAAAAGGTTCATATGAACCCTTTACAGAAACAAACAAAACCAAACCAAAACCCACCCTAAACAAAACAGAAAAAAACCCCCAATGTATTTCAAAATAATTATTCTGGAGTCAAGTGACAGAACCTGCTGAATTGACGCCTGAAAATATCAGTTTAGTAGGAAAAGTGGCACAATCCATACAAAGAAGTGTCACAATCAAATTTCTCTGCTCTGCACATAGGCACATTCAAATTTGTTCAACAAGATACAGTACAGGAGGTCCTGCAAAGCAGAACTTCTTTGTGATTTCCATGGAATTGAACCCAGCAGACTGATGATTTAAACAAGCTACGTGGATTTCCAACTAGATATGTAATCAAAGTGGAAATGCAATGGAATTTCTTTTTGTCACGCTACACTGGATTTATCTCACCATAAAGACACTTTGCAATGTCCTTTTCTCAGGATCAATGCTGAAATGTCATTCTAGATAACGCTTTGAGTGAAAAAAGGCATATTTTATGAAACATGATGTGGGCTCTCCTACCGGTTAAAAAGTCAGCCTTCATGGAGGATAAAATAATAAATAATACAGACTACATATTTTTGTCTTTTATCAGTAGTGGCTTTTGCTTTGTGGGTGTGGAAAGAGGGTGGGAAAAGCTGTTTTAAATTAATTAATTAAATATAAAGAAAACGGACATGCTGGCTGCAGCTATGAGGCAAGGATGTCATTTATGGGATTGCCTACTAATTTAAGTTCCTGCCTCTACTGCATTTTGAGAACTATTGCCTTATGATGCCTAAGAAGATCGTGGAATCATAGAGTGGCTTGGGTTGGAAGAGATCTTAAATATCTCCAAATTCCAGCCCCCCTGCCATGGGTAAGAGCACCATCCACTAGAGTAGGTTGCTTAAAGATGGTAAATTGTAATTGCTGCTACTGATTGGAGAAAGATTGCAGCTGAAATCTTTTATAAAATAATAGCAATAATAATAATAACAATGTTTCTTATTATACCCTTATCCGCCTCTTGCTGTACTAGTAGCCATTATTTAAGTGAAAGATTGATATCAATCAATATAACAAAAGTACCACAAATTCCTACCTGGGCAGTCCTACAGCAGTTTAAAATCAATTTTATTTCACATTAAGGCAGCTAGGAATAGTATCAGGTCACATGCTAAAGCTGCTCTTTTGCAGTAAATAGGTAAAACTCGATGCAGGTACACACAGATTCAGCACTATCAGATTACAGGTGTAGTGAGACACTGTAGTGCCTGCTGGCTGAGCGTTGCTGCCCTTTTAGCTAAGCTGTGTAAGTTTGGGATTGAGGGGTCTGGGTAAGGAATTCTGACACCTAAAGCCTGACATGTTGAAATTTTGTTTTGCTGCTTCTCTGAGGAAAAAGAACAGTTGAAAAGCCCTGACTGTGGAGCTGTGAAAACCCTGGAGAACCTGAGGGCATGGTGGTCTGCTTGCTATCAGACAGGGAGGTTTGGATCTTGAGGTCCATGGAGCAGCTCTGTGCTCTGATCTTGCCCTATCTGGCAGGTGAGCTGCCAAGAAACTGGGAATCACCAGAAACTTTGGTAACCTGGTGGACAAGTAAGTGAAGATTTGAAGATTTGAATTAGTTTTTTTGGTATGGTACGTATGAGAAGCCTGGGAAAGTAACCACCTCCTCAAAATTGCACAATTCCAGCTAATTCCCAAATTATGGTAAGAAAAAAGTTCAGGAGACTTCTCCAGAAGCAAAAAGAAAAATAATGAATTCTTCTCCTTTTGTCCAGACATTGCCAAAGAAATAATATTAAGTACCATTATCGCTCAGACTGGTGTCCTTGGGCTTAATGGAATAAAGAAATCGTTGGCTTTAATGGAAGTAAGAAGCCGTTGGCTTTAATGGACGTAAGTTCAGACTCATCTGCAGCTTCCCAATTTCTATTCACTGCTGTATCACCCACAGGAATTGCTAAAGTGTTGCTAAGAGGTAGATTAACACACGGGAAATGGAGACACAAAAGATGAGATCCCATATGGGTGAGCTTGACTCACCAGAATACATAATCAAGTGTTTATTTGTGTTTGCAGGCTACAGAGCTATCCCTAAGTCTTTAAGATGTTCACCTAGGTCCTGATTAATCAAGGTAATCAATGAAGATAGATCAATTAATCAATCAAATTTTTGTCAATGATGATATTAATAGAGAAGAAGAATTGAAGGTGCAAGTCATACCAACACAATTCTAATTCGGCCATAGATGTGTTTCAAACATCCTGCCCCTGAGGAGATGCAAGAAATACCACCCCTTTGTATTATGTACAAACTCTGGAAAGAGGGCTTTTGACCTTCCCCGCAGAGACAATTATGGCTCTTTATTGA
Source organism: Grallaria varia (assembly GCA_013396735.1). Taxonomy (NCBI): domain Eukaryota; kingdom Metazoa; phylum Chordata; class Aves; order Passeriformes; family Formicariidae; genus Grallaria; species Grallaria varia. The sequence continues at coordinate 80,417 of VWZG01001736.1, forward strand.
CCATGAAGTTTTATGGCCTTTGTACTTTTCCCCCCCCTTCCTTTTGCATACAGATTGCAGCCAAACCTCAAGGGCGTGTTGTCAAATAAAATGCTGGCAGTAGAATTTCTTTTCCTTTAATAATAGGATAATATTTACATATGCAATAACATAAGAGAGGGTAATAGAGTGCTCAGTTCTGCACATCTGATTTTGAAGAAAAACTCGGTGATATTTTTTAGCTTTATGGACACTGTCTGCAGGTGGCCCCACCTCTGCTGTTAACGATGTTCAACTTTGATGATTCTCCATATTCTCCATGTTCAAGATTAATTAGTTATCCCACAGAAGGTTCCTGTTCTCTTTAATTTGGTAACACATCCATCTATCAATGTAGACTTTCTCTGAAATCCTCTGCGTCTGTGAACTGTCCATTTTCAAATAACCTTTTCAACTGTTCCTCATCCATCACTTTATATTTTACTTCAGATACAGATTAAGATCTGATATCTTCCTTTTCTTCCTTCTTTATTTAATTTGGGGGGGGGGAGTTTGTTTCTTTTTTCTTTTTTTTTTTCCCCTTCTTTTAATAAAGTGTGATTTGGGATAGCATAAAGGTACTTTTAATCATGTATGTGTTCTCTAAATTTCCAACATTTCTCAGCATCCCTAGAAATCCAAGTTACTCAGCCATAGTAAAAGAACATGTTTTTATGTACATAAGTATGTGTATATGTAATATACGATAATTACTTATAACTACTATATATCTAATTACAACAATGTTGTTGGTATTTAATCAAACTTGTTTAAAGAAATTACCTCACATCTCTTTGGGCTCCAAATTGGCATGAGTCAAATTGATCTCCTTATCCCTTTCTTTTATCTGGAGGAAAGCAATCTGGTAGAATTTGCTGTCTGGCCGTACCTCCCCCTGCCCGGGGAAAGGCTGAGGAGGATGAGGGGCTGCTGGTGGAGCCTCTGCACAGTGGTACCCAGGCTTCCATCTGCTCAAGGTGGTTGCTAAGGAACGTCTGCAGCAAATAACAGCAGTGCCTTCCCCCACCTGCTCCCACGCCGGCTCCAAGGGCTTCGCTCTCTCTCCTTGACTCCACAGGCAGGGAAGCACCAGCTGCTGCAGGATAGTGTGGAAGTTTTTTTTCCCACTTACCCCCTCCCCAGATCCTCCTTAAATCCGTCGGAACTGAAGCACCTGCTGGCATCCCAAAGGCAGCCTTCCAGTCTGTTGCCTCCCCACCACGTTAACTTCAGTCATTACAGAGATTTTTTCTTTGGTCTCAGTTCCTTGCCTGCTTTTCCAGGATGTGGCAAACCACATCACGATTCAGGCCTTCAGACCCAAATGGTTCGTGCAAGGATTTACAGTGAAAGGGTGAGAATTCATGTAGCAAGTTCCCTCCTCTCCACAAATGCATGAACTATTCCCTTACAAGAGCTGTGACTTGGATCTCATAATTTATGTATGCTTGGTGGGAAATGAAAAAGCCTGTGTCAGACTATCCTCATACTTTAATGATTACTCTGTTTGAATTAATTATACCCCTTTTGGTATTTTTTGAAAGGTCTGTGGCTGATGGTGCAAGATCTGATTTTATAAGAACAGAAGAGCTGACCACTCGTGATTATGAAATGATATACAGTTGAGCAAAGATTCTTTATCTCTACTGAGAGCTAAGAAAAAGTTCATAGGCAGAGCACCCTACTATGAATAACCTTCTTATTTCTAATGCCACCCAGCCATGCAGACTTAAAGATAAGTACAGATGAACTAAGAGAGGCTGAAGTTATTAAATGTAATGGAAATGGACTTTAAATTTGGCGAATCAAAATTTTGCATTAATTTTTTTTCTTTAGTACACTTAAATTGCCACCATAGCAGTTCCATTTTCCTCATCAAATTAGTTAAGTGGGAGGTGAAGTGGTGCAAGTTCTGATCTATCAAGGAGTCACAGCCTCCGAGAAGAAACAATTGAAATATGGAAAGAGCTGTTGCAAAGCCAGGCCTTCTGCCAGTGGGAAGTGGAGGCTTTTATTCTTTAGAAAGTCTTCTGAAAGGAGAGTTGTACCTCCAGTTAATACAGTGTTACCCACCGTATTCTGACATTTCTTTCTGTTTTGGCTTCCTCCAGGCCATTTTATTCTCCACTTTGGACAATGCAAAAAATGACCTGGGGTCTCCATCAGCTGGGAGAAGAAGAAGCTTGGAGGAAACGTGGTCTATGTTGGAGCTGCTGTAAGAAACTTCCCACAGCAGATGATGTTTAAAGCAGCCCATTGTATGGGTGGCACTGCTGGCCTGGAGGGAGGGGGAAGGCTGGGCAGCTGCCTCTGAGGGTTTTTGGGAAAGCTATAGCACAGCATGGGCTTTGCTTGCAAAAACTGTGGCTGGAGAGCCTGCCAAGTCTCTTCTTGCTCCCCTGACCAGGGCTGGGGAGGCTGCAGCCTTCTCCTGGAGCTGGTGGTCTTTGTAGCCAGGATTGTGTCCAGACACAGTTTATGGGCATCACAACATGAACTGAGGGGAAATATGGGATATCCAGGGTTAGGATGGATAATTCCCTTCTGATATCACACTTATCTATGACACACATACTTATAAAAATTGTTTTTCTTTTTTTTTTTTTTTTAATACAGTTTTCAGTACCTCAGCAGCAACAAAAGAAACCAAACCAAACCACACAAAGCACAGTGCGTTTCCAACCAAGCATGAACCAATAATGTGCATATTGCAACACTTCAAATTGTCATGGAAGATATTACACTAAGTCATCATAAAGGTTGTGGGCTTTTTCCCCTTCCATTCCCATTTAATTTCCATTAATTTTAGTAATACCTCTATTAAAAATATCCTTCATAAGCTTGGGAGTGCAAATTTAAATTACTGTTGAAATCAGCAAAATTATCTGAAAGCTTTGTCCCTCCATAAAAATACTTCTATATTTAAAAACAATTTTGTCTCTTCTGGGCTGTCCAGAGTCATGATTCCATGAACAATAAAGTTTGGGAATAGATTGCCTCTGGTTACTGTCCTCATGAGTCAGATGTCCTTATGTATTAGCAGGTTTGGGGTCTTTAAACACTGTGATTCTTCTCTTAATTGAATCAACGAGAGTTCTGCTGGTAATTTCAGTGGGAATTGGTTTTCCTAATTAAATGTTTCATATTTTTAGGGCATCTCCAAGTCTGCATGAGGAATCTTCATCTTGGCTATAGGCTGAGCCCAGGTTTAGACTAGGCAGTTGAAACAAGTCACCTCTTAAAGCATATCCCTCAAGAAAGTTGATGCTGTACAGACCATCTCTGCTTTTAGCCACTAAAAAAAGAGAAACAACCCAAAGCAAACCATCTCTGCCAAAGATTATGTCACAGTGACACCCCACCTGATCCCAGAGGGCTGAGATATAAATCCAAGGCTATGGAGAATCAGGTTCTCTGTAGGGATCTCCAGGCCGTTTTCTATGGGTAATTTTTACATCCAGAGCAAGACAACAACATTTGTGGTGCTGGACCAAAGAAATTTGCTGCATTGGTCTCTGCCCCACACCGTGAGGATGCACTGTAGGATGAGTAACTTTCCAAACCTCTGTCCTTCATCTTGTTGCACTGGGAAGACCTGCACTTTCTTTGTCACTGGGGAGATGGTTTTACTTCTGTCCTGTTTTGCTTTTTGCAGTTTGCTGTTTGATGTTAACAGAGAATGAAGGAATAAGGTGTTTGAGTTCATTATAATTTGTTCTTCATTTCCACTTCTTTTTTTCTTTAGGTTGCATAGATTATTGATATGGCAAAGTGACTTCTCTATTTAACCCATTTGTTCATCAATTAAACTTCCAGGTGCCCAGAGACATTTGTGTCCAAGAAAAAAAGGAAGTGCCAACCACAATCACACAGAAATGTGAAAACTACAGCTAAAGTATCAGTTTAGGTGGATGGTGAGGATTATTTGAATGTTCCAGCTCCCACCCAAAAGCAAACTAGAGCTGTGGCTTTGCCTCTAGTTGCTCCGATCCCTCTTCCACTGTCGCAAAGATACAAAACCAAATAATTATGTATTAAGGCTGCCAACTCCTTATTCCCTAATATTCCCCTAATATTCATACTAAGGAACCGATTAGAGGGTATGCTGATGGTTGGTGGTTTTTTTCTCCTTTTTTTTACCATCTGTCTGCTGTGAATACATCTGAAATCCCTGGTTTCCACCAGCTAAAATGTTCTCATCAAGCCATTTTTTTTCTCTTCTAATTATCCTTTTAATTCACTTCTGCTCAGCTCCCACACCTCCTCCCCCCAAGCAGATTGTTTATATTTTTGCAAAGAGCTTCTGAGAATTGCTTATCCTGCTCTTTTCACCCGTTCCCTGCTCCTCTTTCCAGAAATTGCTCTCTTGTCCCCTCCCTTGCTGTGATCTCGGAGTGAACGTGGATCACAACATTCCCAACTGTTTCTGACAAATTGCCCCACAGAGAACTAATAATCTGTGATATTAAGAGTATTTTCCTGTTACTCAGCCCTCTCTGTTCTGCATCAGCAAGTGGGATAGATTCCAGTGCTTGTGAAGAGGTTCAGTAAAAACCAATAGTGCTTTACTTCTGGAGAGAGATATTTCATCCAGTGATGTCACCGAGCTACACAAGCAGCTGCTAACTGAGATTTGACTCAAAACTTGCCTGTTCAGTAATACTTGAGTGGCTGAAAATGTGCAGCCTGGAAACAAATCACAGGGACAATCCTGGGAACAATCAGCGAAAGATTTAGGAATTAAACTGCCCGTCATCTTCCCAGCCTGGGTGCTTGACCCAGGGGTGGATGCAGACAACTAGTGCAAGGTCTAAGTGAGAGCAGGGTGTCTAGCTCCAAATTCGCATTCCCACAACTCGTTCTTGGGTGTCATTCAAGGCTGGTGACATGTGAATGCTCCTGCTTCTTCAGATTTCCTGGCCTCAGCACAGCCTGCTCTGAGCCCCTACCTCTTGTCTAAATGCAATCAGGGAGCAGGAAGGAGGCAGCACGAGGCTGGTGTCTCCTGAGGAGCTCCATACCGTTTTCAGATCTTCCCTAACATGCAGTGACAGAACTGGGTTCCTCGAGAAGCTGTTGCTGGTGGTTTTATGTAATAGCCAACTTCATAAACACATTTGTAGGTATCTATAAAAAGCCTTTGCTGTCATGTCTGCATATGCATTGCTGTGCATATCATGTAACTTACATAGAACATAATACATGTGGAACATTCCTAACAGTTCTATATAAAAATTCACTGTTAATTGTATAAAAATAATCATATTTAGATAATGAAATATGTTTTATGTAATATTGTTGTGGTTTAACCCCAACTGGCAAGTAGTCACCATACAACCACTCACTCCAGTCTCACCCCGCTCCCTGTGGGAAGGGAGAGGGAATCAGAAGAGTAAAAGTGAGAAAAGCGGTGGGTTGAGATAAGGACACGTTAATAAGTAAAGCAATAGCACACAAGCAAAGCAAAACAAGGAATTCATTCACCACTTCCCAGGTTGACGTGGGTATTCAGCCATCTCCAGGAAAGCAGCTCTCCATCACTCATAGCAGTAACTTGGGAAGACAAACACCATCACCCCAAATTATATAGTCGTAAGAACTTCGAGTCCAACCATTAACCCAGTGCTGCTGAGTCCATCAGTGGAACATGTCCCCAAGTATCACATCTACATGCCTTTTAGATACCTTCAGGGATGGTGATTCCACCACTTCCCTGGGCCTGTCAAAAACAGTGACAAGTATCTTGGCAATGAGATCCTTCAGCTCTCAGCACCCTAATTTGCTCATCCTGTAATTCCATGGACTTGAACATGTTCAGTTGGCTTAAGTACTCCCTACCCACAGCTTTCTCTGGAGAAGTCAATGCTGCTTTCCCACAAAGTCTGCTGGTAGGATCAGGGAGCTAGGAGGCCAGAGAACAGAGGTTTTGGGTGAATGTTGTGGAGTAGAAATGGAACTTTCAATTCCATCCACTTCACATCCCAATATTTAATTTTAACAAACATTCAAATTATTGCAGTTCAGAGATATTTCATACAATCATTAAGGTTGGAAAAGACCTCTAAGATCATTGAGTCCAACCATCAATCCAGCACCACCACCATGTTCACCACTCAACCACACCTGTAGTGTCATATCCACACATTTCTTGAACACTTCCAGGGATAGTGATTTCATTACTTCCCTGAACAGCATGTTCCAATGCTTGACAACCTTTTCCCTGAAGAAATTTTAATATCTAGTCTAAATCTCCCCTGGTAAATCTGAGGCCATTTGCTCTCATCCTGTTGCTTGGTACCTGGGAGAAGAGGATGGCACCCACCTCACTACAACTTTCTTTCTGGTTTGACGTTTAATTGGGTCACCTAAGCTGCTTCAGTGGCTCATGGGAAGAGTAGTCCAGAGCTTTCCTCTCTTCCTCAGGCTGGTGTCCTCATCTGCATTTCCTTTCTTATGAGGCACCCTGGATTCCTTGATAGTTGAATTGTCCTCATGATTCATGTGTCACTTTTTTTGAATAGGAAGTTTTGCTGTTTGAAAAATAAAAATGCCTTTGGTTTAGTTTTTCTAGAAAAAACAAAACAAAACAAAAACAAAAAAAACCCCAAAATATGCAGAAAAGTCATAACTTTTTCAAACTGTCTTCTTTCACCAAAAACCAAACATATCAACAGGAGACCAGCTCTCACTCGTGGTATTTCCACTGTCCGTTATATTCAAGCTCAGGGATTTTCTCTGAGGTTAGGTTTGCTCCTGTGAAAATGGAACAGTGCACCAGAGGTCTCGGTCAACCAACTGGAGACAAAAGGCCACAGGAATTCTTGCGACTGGCAGGGTGATAGACTGGCCCAAGCAAAAGGATGGAGGACAAGAAGAAAGCCCCCAGGCCTGGATCTCTTTCATGAACAATCAAAGGCAGTCTAGGGGGAGAGGTAGGCAAGGTGCCAGCTCTACAGTGGTGCAGATTTTGTTATCGTGCAGTTACTGACCCTGAATCCTCCTGCCAGCCAGAGATGCTGTAGCATTGACTGCACAGTCAGGTTATCAGCAGAGCAAGGACCCGACTGCACAGCTGATCAAATGAACCATCAATCAAGTGACTCACACTGCGTACTTAAACCTCCCGCTCAACGTCAGCTTATAATTCATACAGCTGAACATCTCCCAGAGCAGCTGCCTTAAACTGAAGGCAAGAACTGCAAAAGGAGGTAAAGCAGCTGAAAAATTAAATCACCAGTTACTAATAATAAACATCAGAGCGCCTCCTGACCTCCTCCAAATGGGCACCTCATAAAATCATAGAAATGAAGTTTCTTAGCTCATTGGGAATTACCTTTATAGCAATGCAAAGAGGAACACTAAAAGAGTACTGGAGTAGGAAATTGCTGACCACGCAAAGCGTGGGTTGTGAAAATGCTTTAAAGGGACAGGACTAGCCAGGTGTGAAAGACAGGCACTGTATTACTTGTGTGACTCTGCACCAGCTAAATGCACTGGGACTGGCTAAATTCAAGCTGGAGCTTGATTCAGTTGCCTACAAACAGGTTTCTAGTGCTTCCTGAGATGGCTCGAGATGTCTAAACACCTGCACTAAGAAGTCTGAAATGAAGCAGCGCTTCGCAGACTGACAGTCTTCAAGACCAGATGCTAAAAGCTGAATTGGGAGACTGGGATATCTCAAATGGCACTGTCATGATCAAACATAGTACGTATCTGTAGTACAGATCACTCAAGTTAGCTCAGGTGATTCCCTCTCCTTTCTCTGGTAGTCTGTGACTAGCAGAGGGGAAACCTTTAATGCAACACTACTCTTGTGCATAGAGCATCTGCTGCTACATTAGTTTAAGCAAATTTAGTTTAATGGAATAGGGAAGCAAATTACAGTAGTGTTGCAATTTGGATTCTGGAGTGTGATTCATGTCTGGGGCACAGACTTTGCGTGTAAGTCTTTGCAGAGTTTCTACATTCCCCTCCTGTGCACAAAATGGGCATAACTGCATTTTCTCTACTTTATGAAAGTGACCTGAAGGAGGATGTGTTAAACAAGAGGAGGAGATCTGATACCCAAATAGAAGGTATTACCATAGAGATGGGACTGATGCACAGCAATAGCATGGTTCTTGTCAGGTCTGCTGTGTGAATCCAGTTATTATGAATAACTGTGTAACTAATATTCTGACAGCTCCCAGTGTTGTATTCTGTAGGAACAAGGAAATAATGACTTGCTGGAAACAACTTTTTACTTAAAAGACAAAGGGCCTAAATGGTTTCTCCAGAAATCCCTGTTTTCCAGGTTGCAAATCTTGTTTTGCTGATGTGTTGAAGCCCCTTAAAAAACATAAACACACTCTGCTAAGGCTTCTGCAAAGGTAGCAGGAGCTATTTGTTAGCAGATCTTTAGAGAGACACCCTGATGTAGATTGGACTAGTGGAAGAATTTGGTTTCTATGTACCTAAGAGTGAGCATGAGGGGAGAATTAGATACCAGGATGCTGGTTTTAATTGTTATACATATATACATTTTAAATCAGATTTACAGAAGTTGTTTATCAGCTGGCATCATTGTCATGGACAGCACAGAACTGAAGTGTCAGTGTAAGTCAGACCTCATAAAATGGTCCTAAATTGCTACCCCTAGGAGTATACAACTTTGTGTCTTTCTAAAGCTGAAACTACTCTGGAAGATGATGAAGCAGATCTTTGCAACTGAAATATTGTTCAAAATTTTGTTCTGTACCTGAGGACTTCCCCTGTGACACAGCATAGTCCAGGGACATTCAGCGATGCCTTTGCTACTTCCTCAGAATTCTCCCTTCCCCACAGGACTCCTTTCTGCTACAGAGGATGTAAAGGAGAAGGTTTAGGATCAGGTCTGTCCTTGAGATCCCATCTCATAAAATCATTTAGGTTGGAAAAGACCTCTAAGACAATTAAGTCAAACTCTCAGCCTGGCACTGCCAAGCCCACCACTAAACCGTGTCCCTCTGTGACACGTCTACCCATCTTTTAGATATCTCCAGGGATGGTGCCTCCACCACTGCCTTGGGCAGTCTGTTCCAATGCTTGACAACCCTTCTGGTGAAGAATTTTTTCCTTATTTCCAATATAAACATTCCCTTACACAACCTGAGGCTTTTTTCTCTTGCATTTGGAATATGAAGGATGCCTTGAAGATCCTTGTTTTAGTTCTCTGTTCAGTCACAGACTTTCTTTACATTGCATGAGAACAGCAGACTATTAGGACCAGGAGCCTGAAGACACTGCAGTTCACAGATGTTTTTACCTTGTCTTGGCAGAGCCCCTGCCACTGTGAAACACCCCAAAACTTCCTGCGTGATCTCAGTGACATCCTGTTGCAATACCTGATGCCTGTATTCCTATGGTAGCACTGGGGAAATACATAAATAAATACATAAGAAAGAGAGAATATAAATTTGCTTGCTTGGAGACTTTTACTCAAGGGAAAACAAGACCAAGATTTTGGTGGCTCATGTAGCATGGTTTTCTGCTCCTGTGCAAGGTAGGTGTAATACATCAGGACTGCATATCTATTTAAAATGATGGCAGCTATAGCTTCCAGAACAAAGTTGGCTTTTAAGCATTGGGGGTCATATCAAATCCCATCACTATGTCAACACTGGATTGCCAACCGTCATGAAATATTGAAAGCTGGTAAAAAAAGGGAACCTATCAAAACGAGCTGTCAGTAAGATCAGTGGAGAAAAGAAAATGCATGTCAGTAAAGGCTTTAAGATAGTTTAAAAGGAAGAAAAAGAGAATTTTTTCCCCTTAGTCTGGTCGCCGTTCCTAAGCTCCATGCATATTTTAATATGTAATTTGAATGTATTGGGTTTTTTAATAGTTTGTACAATAGATTCGGTGCAAACCAGCTACTCAGAGTATCATTGTAAAGACAGGTGGGAATCCAAAATTGCTTTAAGAACATAATTTTCTGATATGGAGAAGCATTTTTAATGTACTGTCTGTATTTATTGTGCTTTTATTATCTGAAGTTCTATTAAGAAAAAAGATGGGAGAGTGAAAAACAAAATGCAAATTTTCCCTCTACTAAACAGGTTTTGCTGTTGATACTCTAGGCCAGGATCTTCTCTCTTGCGTCTGTAAGTAGATCAGCAAAACTCAATGGAGAAACATGGTTGTAAAGTCAGGGCAAATCTTTTCTGTACTACGTTATGTGCTGATCCTGCCTCTCACCACTTTTTCTTATAAAAACTCCAAGAATTTTAAGTAAAATCTAAAAGCTGTACAGCAATTATTGTATTTCGCTTTTGCTTACTGCTTTCTTTAAGGTTCTTTCTGTGACAGTCTCCATTGAATGACAAGACATCTCATAGAGAGGCCAAGGGTTTTTTTCAGACATGTCTAGAGCACCTGAAAGTAAAATTTCTATGGAAAGTGCCCTGATCATTCATCTCTTGCAAATAAGAATTGCAGGTAACTTTTTAAAGAGTTTTCTCTCTCAAATGGGAGTGCTAAGAAGCTCTGCCCTTCCTTCATGGGGAAAAATTTTATATCTGTCAAAATTAGGCAGCAACATTCCTAGAATGCATTAAGGATGCAATTCAAAATTCAAGTGAAAGGTGGAAGGCTACATCTCTACTAACAAATTTGCCATGGGGAGAGACTGCACACTGCAGATTATGTATGTGTGACTAAAATCCCTTCACCAAAATATCTGTCTGCATCCAAAGGCTTCTTGGTTCACACTATTCCCTGGACCAGCCTGACCATTGTCCATGAAAGTGAAGGACAGGAAGCAGAGAAATAAAAGCATGTGTTCCAAACAGTGCTGGGGCCAAGTCCCATGTTGTTCTGGTCCTGTGTATTTCATTAATCAGGATGTAGCCAAAGAGACATATTGGGAATTAAAAGCACAAATGGGAGTCTGATGATATGAATTTCATCTACTCTACTAAAATGTCAAGAAACCTACTGAGCACTGACCAGGCACCTTGTGCATAAACAAACAGTGAAAAACTAGGAACTGTTTTCACCTAGTGGAGAGCTTTTACTTTGATTCAAAGGAAAAGACCCTGTGGGAAGATGAATATACATTGACTGAAGAAGGAAAGTCCAGTGCTTGTGTGTAGCCTGAAATCCCTCCATCACGAGGAATGCTGCAGCATATAAGAATAGGGTGGTGTCAGGCTTAGAGCAATTGTAGGTCCTTGGTCCAGGCATGTTGTAGTAATGTAGATATCCCAGATCAAATCCAGACCTGCTGTAAGTCCTTGGAGCTAACACAACTCTGTTGCTCACACAGTAAAACAGAAAACTAGAGAAGACAGAATCGTAGAATCACAGAATGGTTTGTGTTGGAAAGGACCTCAAAAATCATTTACTTCCAATCCCCTGCCACTGGGAGGGACAACTTTCACTAGACCAGGTTACTCAAGAGCCCTATTCAACCTGTCCTTGAACACCTGCAGGACTGGAGAGTCCACAGCCTCCACGAGAAACATGCTCAGAGGAATAAAATAATTTATTCAAGGTCTAATTTTAAGTCACTAGCAGAGTAAGAAAAATAATTCTGAACTCCTTCTTCCAGATGATCATCATGCTTGCTGGCTTTATGCATAACAACAGCATGTTGTTAGAGAGAGATCAAATCTCAGCGTGAAACAAAAGCTTCTGAAAGCACCATTTTTCACTCGTTGTCCAGGCAGGGCCCAAGCTGTTGCAATTTGTAAAGAAAAAGCTTAAAATAATCCCCTAATCACACTTTCAGAAATCCCCATACTTCCACCTGTGCCACACAGAGATTACAGATGTGTCTTCTGGAGAAACTGATTTGGTTTATAGTTAACCAATCAATCTATTGCAGTTCTAGGTCAGTTTTACTCCTATTTTTAGTACCTATGTTGTGCTGGCTTACATCTAAGTTGAAGCAACTTCACTTAGCTCTTAACTCTTTTGGATAGTCTAAGAAATGCATGTTTCTTTTTCTCTAGGCCTGATCTCACCTGGCCGTGGAACTGCAGATTTCCTCTGTATGTGCTGTCTTAGTTTTCAAAAAGCATTGTCTCTTGTGCTGCTGATGAAGCCGACTCGGGAGGTGAGCTCACAGATTGCCTCAGGTGGGATATTCTTGAGTCCTCACTGTATACAGACCTAAAAAAATCTTTTCAAACTCAATCTGCTTTCCTGTCAGTTGCAGCATTCCCCCCCTACCCCTGGTTCCCAACCACACCGTCCTAATTTCCTCCCTGACTGATTGCATCAGTCTTTTTTCCTTCTGTTGCTATTGTTGCTGTCCTTGTCACCCTTGTTATTCGGGCAAGTGTTCTGCAGCTCAGTTAAGCATCCTGAAGCCAAAGAAAAATGTGTTTTGAAGTCACAGCGACATGGAGGGTTTCAGTGGGGACATCTGCTGGCAATCCTGTTAGGTCAGCAACCCATTGAATTTGACAGCCTGATAGTCCTAAAACTTAGAAAACTGCAATGCTGGAAAGCTGACAACATCTGCTGCCAGAAATCTGAGGGTCACTTGTCACGGCAGAGAGCTCCTGATCCGTCAGGGTAAAAAGCTGAGTCTCGAAGGTTGTGGGTATCTTCCCCTGCTGCCCTGTAAGAAGCAAATTGAGAATGATCAGACCACAGATGGGCTGGCCTGTGGTTTTTTTCTGTTCTGAGCCCACTTCTGCAGTGCCGTGGCTGTGCCCAGCACCAGAGTCCCCTTTGCAAGAAGGGCATTGCAAAGTGCGGGGAGATCACCAAAGTGCCACCACGATGAGTGAGGCTGAAGCACTGACCTGGTGAACAGAGGCTGAGGGAGCCCAGAGAGGCTGTGAACTCTCACCTCGGTCAGGTAAAAAAAACATATGGGTGACGCCTTGGGCAACCTGATTTTAACCGGCCTTTATTTGAGCAAGGCGTTGAACCAGGTGGCCTTCAGAGCTCATTTCCAACATTGATCATCCTGTGGTTCTGTGCATCGGGAGGAATTGTCATTCCAGAGTTCTAATAAAAACTTTAGCTATGGACGTATTTTATACTTTTGTGCAAAGTTAAGAAAGAAAAACGTGTCGGGAAAAGTTAATGGTTAAAGTTACTGATCAGTTAGTGGAAGCCATTAACATTAAATTATTCTATGGAGAACAAAAGGGGAAAAATTGTCAAGATTCAGCAAAAATACAACATTAGTAGTTCTTTTGAAAGAATAAAGGACTTTCAAGGGACTCAAAATAGCAAATTTGATGAAGAAATACATTAATTGAAAACTTTTCTTTGCAAATCCTCCAAAATGGTGGGTTTTTCATGTTTTGAAATTTCAAATGTGAACTGCGACTTAGAATTCAGTTTTTCAGTCTTCAGAGAGAAATTTTTGCAGTTCCATTTTTTCCACCTGCTTTTAATACATGATAGCAGAAATAACCTGTGATACTATGACATAAAAGAAAAAAAATTCTTTATGTCACATTATGTGACTACAGAGTGTTTGCAAGGATCTCTGAGGCAGGCAGGACCAAAAACTTTCAGGGTCATACTGTGTGAACCAGTAGAGCAAGAATACACTTACCCAGTGGAGCCATGCCCTTCCCTATTGCCAAAAGTTAAAGTTGCCTCTTTGTTCCAGTATTGATTGCAGCCATTTGTTATATTCTGAATCTCCAGCCTTAGAGTAAAATTTGTCAGGTTTATTCTCTGCCAGAAGGTCACCTTCAAAGCCAGTTCATCTATTTTTTGTGCAAAATATATATTAGGTAAGAAACCTGCAAGCCTTTTAACCATCCTCTCTTCCTTCCACCACCATTTATTCTTATCCAAATGTTTTGATTTAATCTGCATGTGTGGGCAATTGAATAACTCCTAAATTGGAGTTGGAAACTTTTTGTTTACATTTGTTTGTCCTTCCTCTATTAAGCTGAGGACAACCTGACTCTATTTATGCTGCCTCTGAGCTTTTCCTTTTCAGCTCTTGCTGAAATACACTTCTGATCGCTGCATGGCAATTGGGGTAGTTTAGAGTACAGCATAGATTGCTCCCAGCAGAGTCCTAACAAACCTCAGGGTCCAGCCCTTTGTAGCATCTATCGCTCCTTCGTGAGGTGGCATATGCAGGACCTCGGCTAATCCATGGGACCGAGTACTTTGGAATGACTGGACACTGTCTGCAGATGGGCCTGCCTTTATTAACAGATGCAAACTGGATCACTTTAAGAGTCTGAAATAAAATGTCTATTACAGAACACTATTAGGCACCTAATTTTTTTTTGTATGATTGGCATGACCGTGTCCCTTTCCTGTGCAGGAACATCAGGGCCTCATTAAGGCTGCCCCTGGCCATGCTCTAAAATCCCATACCAGCCATGACTTGCTATCAGAACTCCATAAAAAACCCCAGAGAGCACAAGCTTCTCCACATGGGACCCAGCAAGTCATCAAAAGGAAGAAGGACCTGCCTTCCTCAGGGTGCACCTGCTGGAGATCTGACGAAAAGTTGCATGAAGCATAGACTGAGGATGCAGGAGCTGTCTTGATGTTTTGTCTTACTTTGGATGATGAACAAGATGATCTTTAAAGTCCTTCCCAACCCAAACCACCCTGTGATTCTATGAAGAAAGCATGCCCAGCTGCAAACCCAGCTATCTGTAAGAGTAGCTCTGTGTTTGTGCATCTGAGGTGTGTGTCTATGTGCACACATCGGTAGAGAAAGGCAGAAGGAGAATTCATGTTGGATCAGCTGAAATGCTGGTAGAAATCAGAGAGGCTGTGTGTGTAAGGGGTATTAGCTACAGTGTCACTGGGATCTAAAGCAAGTTCAGACAAAAAGGTCAGTACTGTTCCTGAAGATGTTAAGTAGCTTCTGGCACAAGTGGCTGCTCCTGCAGATGTGTCTTGTTTCCTGTCTTTGCTGAAAAGGGAAATGATGCAGTGAAGAACAATTCTTTCCTGCAGTAAGAGAAATAACTCTGGCAAAGAAGATAGGGACATGCTCCCATTCAGATTGCTTAATGACACAATATAATGTTCAAATTCAGATCAATGATCCTTGGTCTGAATCAGGCAAAAAAAAAGGCATTTACCCTTGATGTCTCACCCTGTACAAGTGAGCAGCCAAATCATTTACGTACCCGTCAGCAAAGTAGATCTAAGAGTGGGTTCCAGTCAGCAAAGTCGATCTAAGAGTGGGTTTTAAAGCTGGTTTTAACCATCTCTACTGTGAGCTGCCACCTTCCAGCAGTGAGGCTTGCCTGGTGGTTTGCTGACTCTCAAAGAGCAGCGCTGTGTCCTTATCCACTGATCCAAAGCTCTGACCTTGGTGTAATGAAATAGGGATGGGACCAACTCTTGGTAAGGACTAATAGTGCCCTTTCCTTACGTGGAATCGCTACAGAACATTCCATGAGGCCATCCAACTCTCTGCTTCACTTTGAAAGATTTCTTGGAAGCACAGGCTTTTTCTTTTTGTTCTGCTTGTATGTTAGTAACTAAGAAAATCCATGGAGGAAATCAATGTGAATTAAGAATGTTAACTCCCAGTTATTATAAAGGGAATGAAGAGAATACAGTGAGCTGAGTAGCTTAATTGTATATCTTTCAGAGTGTTTGAAAAATATGGGTTTACTTGCTATATTAATTGCCTTTATTATCCAGTACAATTTGTAGCCAGAAATATATGAGAGTCAATTAAGGTTTTGAAGAAAAGTTTTCTTTTCTTTTCCAAACAGAAGTGTCATATATCATGCAATATCAACTCCAGTGTTAGACTAGCAGAAATTTACTGCACTATGTCCCTGCAGTGAAAATTTGCAGCTAGATTAATGTTCCTTTAGCTGGCATTAAATCAATTTCATACATATGCTCGTATTTTCACCAGTGACATTCTGCAACAGCTGATGTTTTGTAGGAGCCCTAAAGAAAAAATCAGCAGATTTCGTACAAGCTTCACATATATATGTGTATATATATATATATATGTATATACAGGTGTAGAAGACACTTCATGGTTCTCTTGCTACAAAAAGTCTTGAGTTATCAAAGTGGGCCAACTGGTTTCATGTTTTTCACGGCATAGACACTGCTTGTTATCAGTACACCTTCATACTGTTGAGAAACATCTAGAGTTACATATATCTAATCTGGATAGAATTGACATTTTCTTTTTTCCCCCAGTTTATTGAAATTGTTCTTGTTATGAAACTTACACTTCAGCAATTGACATATGGGGATAAAACTGCCGCATCTTCCTACCTAATGCCCAACACGCTCAAATGATTTAATCCTGGCTGGTTCTCAGTGGATCCATGAGACAACAGCACCTTCCATGACAAGCCATGCAAACTGCCCAGGGAGGTTCTGGATGTCTGTGGGAGTTTGCCTCCTGAGCAGGGCACAGCAAAATCCAGGACAGAACTCCAAAAAGGTAATTTTTTTCCTGAGTGCTCCTTCGGAAGAAAGGACATTGAGGAGAGCAGGATGCATCTTACTAAGGATGTCCTCATGGAACAGCCACTGCAGCCCTGGGGACAAAGTCTGTCCATCACCCAGGGCATGAGGAGTGGTTTGTGCAGCAGTGACATCACAGGGACATCACCATAACATCACCATGACATCACTGGTAGACAAGCCACTGGAATTTTCTCTCTTCAGTTACCTTGTGGCAAGTAAAACCATACCAGCTGCTTTGCTTGTCACCTGCTATAACTGCCCCTCTTGTGCTGAACTGGCGTCTCACCTGCTGCTTGGTATGGCACCAGGCAATATGAATTTTCAGGGGAAAAAATCATTTCTGTTCTCAACTGGAGAATCTGATCTGAAAAATAAACCCTCATTTTATCTCACAGTAGTAAAGAAGGAGTAAGTTTAATAAGTGGAGAAACCGCTGCAGGTGAAAGGAAAATCAAGCCCAAGATCTGCAAGTGGCTTTACTGTGAATTTGCAATTGAGGAATTTACTGGGATTTAAGGATTTACAGGCATTCAAGTACAGGTATATTCTGTGCTGAGACATACTATGATGCAGAGACAAAGTAGCAAAGACAGACTAAATATATGGATATCTCTAAATATGCTCAGGGGGGAAAAGTATTCCTTTTCCAGCATTACTGAGGTATAAGAAGGGACCTGTAAAGGACTGTGAGGTCTCTTGGAGTGACAGTCAGTGGAAAGTGTTGATCCTGAAAGCTCCCCTCAAAGTGCAAGAGAGCTCATCCAGCCCTTTTTCGGTATGATCTCCATTCTCTAGTAACTAATCACCTCACAGGCATCACCAGCTCTCAACGAGATAGTAAATATTCCTTATATTTATAGAGAAGCGAACAGAAACATAGGAAAGGCTACCAGAAAAAAACCCTTGATTGGCATTAATACCCAGGGCTCCAGGTGATCAGGCACAACCCTGAGGTGTTTAGACTTTCCTTATATATCTAAATTTTATGGCAGAAGAACTCTAGCTGGGGAAAGCAGCTCTTCCTGCACCGGGAAAATTGCTGGGTAAGGTTTCCTTAGGATGTTGCTCAGGGATGATTAGGAACCTGTGATGTTTTTATGTTATCAAAGTCATGCATAAAATCTGTCACTAACCTGGACAACGAACTCGAGCTGCCTGAATTCTGATTTTACATGTAATTTTCAATCCTTCTGTCTTTTTAGCTATGTTGGTCATTATCCAAATGTGTTTCTAAGCAGCATCCAGAAATAACACCATCCTCCAGTTTTCTTTAAAGGAAGGATTCAATTTAATTCTCTGTAAGGTTTCATATGTCTTTTGTCATTTCTTTGCCTTTGTCCAGTTGTGATGAGTACCTTTTGGCAGCACAGTATAGAGATGACATCTAAAGAGCAGAAAGAGAGAGATTTTGGTTTTTTTCTGACATGTGAGGCAGCAACATTATAAATTAATATAAATCAACAGGTCACAAAGAAATCAACCCATTACGCATTTATTATTGCAAGTTGCTTGAATGACTCACTTTTGGCTTTGGTCAGCAGTGTTGAGTGTAAAGAGAGGCCTCTTACATGACTTCCAACAGAGGTGGCATATTCCTTTTTAATACATATATCCTGGGGTTTGCTTCCCCCAATTATAATAAAATTTTCAATGCAGGGTGAACTGTGCACCAGCAGAATCATAAATGAAAAGCTAAATGAAAATATCCTCAGAGATGTGGCAGTCCTGGAAGACAGCTCACTGTTAAATGTCTCCCAGCCTTGTGCATGGAACAGCCGGTGCATTGGTTCATACACTTCCACCTGCTCTGTTGTTCTTAGGAAGGATGTCACAGTTTCCACACAGGTCACTGTCTCTCTAAACCTAAAGATGAGCTAAACTGGATTTTTATTTTTTTCCATAAATTTCTGAATTGGAATAGGTGCAGTATGTTTTATCTATTGATCCTTTAACTCTGTTGGGCTTGATTTTTTCCCAATATAGGTTACATGATATATATGGTATAGGAAAGTAAACTTTGAAACTTTGAGCATTTTTAGGCTATTATCTTGAAGTGTTCAATTTTTTATTTTCTGTGCTACTTCCTGTTTCTTTTTCTTTATATATGCACACATATGCATACCCATACCTAGGCTTCACTATCATCTCGTTTGCCTACCCTGCCTTTTTTAAAAACCTACTTTTTAAAATTTCTGACTATTCTCTGTGTCATATGTAATTTAATACAATATTTATAACCATAGTAAAATGAACAATCACGCAGTGCTTTTCTGTGCATGGTTTGAAGCAATTTTCATAAATAAGGATTTAATAAAAAACAGGTTTCATTTTTTTACACTCTAATTAAAAATTAAGAGGAAACAAAATAAAAGAAGTGCAATAAAAATAGACTGAGATCTTCTTTAAATTGCATAGACTAACCAGATTGGATTCACTGGATTTACTTTAATTTAGAATTGTGCAAGGGAGAAAAGCAGAGCTTGGAATAACCATTTGTGAACTGGTGGGAGCTGCAATAACAGGGTAGTAATTAAAGGCTGCCTGTAGCACAATCTTTCAAAGGATCTCATAAGCCTTTGCCCACTCTCCCAGAGTGTCACCTGAAAACTCATTAAACAAAGAGCTTCAGGTTTAGCAAGGCAGGCAACAAATCAGCAGAGAGCAGGGCAACATTGGCCATTGTTGAATTACCGCAACTCAGTGACCAGCAGTGGTGGGTTGGGGTGTCTTGGCCGTGGCCACCACCTGTAGGACTAGCCCCTGTAGATGTCACATCTGCTCTCAGGATTGTGTGTTTGGTGAGACACTGGCACAGGTTGCCCAGAGAAGCTGGGGATGCCCCATCCCTGGAAGTGTTCAAGACCAGGTTTGATGGGGCTTTGAACAAACTCATCTGGTGGAAGGTGACCCTGCCCACAGGAGGGGGATTGGAATCAGATGATCTTTAAAGTCCCTTCCAACCTAAAACATTCTGTTGTTCTATGTGGCATTTTACACGCATTGTAAAATCCATAAAATCCTATAAACTGAATAGAGAGACAATATAATTTTCTGCATTTCCCCCCCAAGTGCACTGTACAGATATTAGCCCATATGATTTTCCTGGTTTTAAAAGACTTATAAGATCAATGTTATGGCTTTGATCCCTGGATGGGCCATTCACTAAAGAGCTGGACTTGATGATCCTTGTGAGTCCCTTCCAACTCAGAACATTCTGAGATTCTGTGATTTCAGTGCCTTTCTAATATTAACTAATTTTTTGTGATTTTGATTCTTTGTTTGCATTTTGTTAGAGACTAAGCTAGTTTGTGAAAAATCAATTGAAACATTTATTCTCTAATTAATTTTATCTGATATAGTCAACATTTCTAATGCTCTTTTTCCATGTCCAGCCACGAAAATTAAGACTTCTTTAAGAAAAAAAAAAAAAATAGAGACAGCCTTTTACATGAGCAGCAAGCACAAATCTTAATTACGTGTAGATATCCAGAGACAATTTCAGGAATTGACACCGATGAAGAGAGGTTGTTCACATTACCTCCCTGTAATTACATGAAGATGAGAGAGGAAACCATTGAGACACAGTGAAAGAAACCAGAGGGTTTGTACAAGATGATCTTTAAGGTCCCTACCAACCCAAACCATTGTGTCATTCTGTGATTATTATTATTAAGGGGCAGTCGAGGGTAAACATGGGTAATAACACCTAAGATGTATTCAAGATTGTTTTAAAATACAGAATCCTTTCCTTTCATGGGAGAACAAGAAAAGCAGAACCAAAAGAACCCAAGCCCCAAACTTATTTTCACCTCGAGAACTGTCTGGTGCTGAGTGGTTTTGGGTGTATCTGAGGAAACCACAGTTCACTGCTTCTCTGGAAGGAACAGATGCGTTTAAAGTGATATTTGGATCCAATCCCTGTACCCCAGAAAACACCGTACAAGTCAGTGTGACTTGTTTGAACCTGAAAGGGTTACTTGGTGTTTGAAATTGCCATTTGCCCAGTTCAGAGAAAAATCTTTCTCCAGTGGGAGTAAAACCCCACAATTTTCACACTGTGGAGGAAAATGTATAACAGGGAGGGGACTGCGCTACCTCCTGTTAAAAAAACTACAGTATTCCTTAAGGAACAGCACATCACACATAGAAGTGAAACACTTTTGATCTACTTAATGCTTAAAAGTGAAAGTCTTTGTCCTAAGGGAGAGAAAGAAGTCTCTTATAAATTAAAACGTTCTCAATTGGATTATTACATAGTTTCTCAGTGGGAAAAGAATAAAATTAGAAACTTCTAGTGTAAAAATTAGGGGGTGGGGGGAGGTCTGTGAAATTGCTTTCTTTTTGGAACAATGAAAGAGGCTTGCCATGTCTTCATGGCAATCGTTCCTGGTCGCTCCTCAAAGGACCTTGCAAATATTGCCTGGATGTCTAAATGCTGCATGAGAGAGGGGCAGGCAGTACATGGACTGATGGAACAGTGTCACAGAGGCAGCCTGGGCACCAAGTAGCTCAGAGTGACTGGTAACTTGGAGGTTATGGGAGAGCTGTAATACCATTAAGGCTGAGAGGCCAAACCCCTTCTGAGAGAGGCATTGAAGGCACTTATTCTCTTAATGCTTTTGCAAACAGTGCTCATAGTTTTGCAAGATGACTTCACCTGGATAAGAACTGGAGGCAGCCAGAGGCTGGATGTAACATAAAGGTTTTTTCTCAGTTA
Source organism: Grallaria varia (assembly GCA_013396735.1). Classification (NCBI taxonomy): domain Eukaryota; kingdom Metazoa; phylum Chordata; class Aves; order Passeriformes; family Formicariidae; genus Grallaria; species Grallaria varia. The sequence continues at coordinate 101,565 of VWZG01001736.1, forward strand.
ATTATTGTTCAAGTGGAGAAATATAATAAGGAAGTCAGAATATAACCCTCCAAAGAGCACATTTGTTTGTTCTTTATGTACCCACATGTACTGGCATTTATTATTTTACATTGCAAGCAAGCAATAATAGTCCTGTGTCTGGCTTCATAAAGTGTATGAATTTGCAAATATGTCTGTATCAATATATAGCAATGCACAGTCTGCTGGCATTCATTTGCATCTCTGTATTTCTGCAGCGCTAATCTCAGCTCCTGTCCAATATAAAGATGTCAGATTGTCTTTTACATTAGAAGACCATTTATATTTCCACTTGTCCGTAGTTAAATCATTGTTTGCAAGGCAGCTCTTTAAGTCCAACTCATTCGTGTATGTGTGTCTACCTTCCTTTAGCTGAACCGATACTGTCTTGGAAACTGCCCCAGAAAATTTGGACGTTCAACATCACAGCTCTTCCACCACCAGACTCTTTCAGATATTGAGAGGCTAAGAGATAAATGTTCTTGTTTGGTAAAGCCCCAATGCAGTATGCCTTATGCTGACTCAGAAAAAGTTTTTACTAAAGCTTTGTGGGATTAGAAAGGGGGGTTAAAAATCTAGTCTAATTATATCAGAGCTGATTAAATGTGCTTTAATCCTCATTCTCCGATGATAGACTTTTAAATTAATTTAGTTTCCCTGCACCACCGTTTAAAACAAAGTTCAAGAGCTTTTAGTGAACAAAGCCACGGAATTATAACCTTTGTCTGACTCTCAAACGTGAAAAAGCATGATGTGAGAAAAAAAGGTAGATATTATCAAAGTCATTATTTTGTCAATTTTATCACAGTACAAACAACTGCTCAGGTTTCTGGGTTTCTGTATTTTTCTTCTTTTTTTGTGTTCTTCAATTTAGGTCAGCCTTTCAAAGCAAAATTAGTCATTCTTCTCAGAGGCAGAGCACTATTTCACCTTTTCATAATCAACTCAAGGTGTTTCACTGTTGTCTGGAGTGTGACAGTAGAATCCTGCTCTAGTAAAAACCACATTTTCTTCTAGAACCAACCTCAAACCCTAAAGATCTAATCAAAAAGGGCGAAAAAAGCATAGAAAGTGGAAAGATTTGAACCTCAACAAGCAGAGACATGCAACTTTGCTGCCTATAAAGCATATGGCAGTGAAGGTTTCAAATCTGTGCAAGGCTTTCCTCCTTCTCAATGTAATATTTATGTAAAACGAAACCTGTCGTACCCATCATTATGTCTGTCAAGTGTAGGCTCAGTGACTCCTGCAGAGGTGAGGTGGCAGCAGACGTCTCAGACTGGAGGTGCAGCCAATTACATCCAGACAGTGGAAACACAACAGACCTTTAAAAGTGTATTTCTTGACGCTGTAAAACAGTCTCCCCTTTGCTTATGACGACCTTAACACACACCAAATCCTAATCTGGCTTAAACATAAGGATTTTTTTTTCCCCCATTAATCCTGCTGGCAGTGAATGGAGCCCTAGTGTCACTCAAAGAGTAGCTTGTGAGTAGCTTCTTTCCTTCTGTTTTTCGTATGAATTGGCTTGGATTTGCCCCTACTAAGGCAATAGTGGTGACAAGCCACAGGAGAGTACGCCTCTGTGAGATACAGATCCTTTTTTCATTTTAAAGACAAGCAGTGATGTCATTAGCTCCACTTATAGAATGGCTGATAATACGTCATTTATTGATCTGTTTAGCCCAACAAATATCCCTGATCCCACTGGGCACAGTCTGAGCATCCCTGTGCTTATCCTCCAACAGCAAAACGCTGGGACCCAGACAGTTGGGTTGCTTTTTCCTCCATGTAGAACCCTGTCCTATCACAGCTAAATTTGAAAAGCTTCAACCCCGATAACAACAGGTGAAACCTGTTGGTTCTGGCTTGATGCATCTTCCCCATAATCATGTGTGCATATGAATGTCCTATTAGCTGTAATAAGGGTTATGTATTGAGAACAGATGCTTTTTAACCAATAACTGTCTCATGCTATTACGTCTAGATTTATTTAAAAGCTGTTGTCTACCCATAGCATGTGAACATTAGAGTGCAGATTTTCACAACAAGCCATTGAGAAAATTGTCAGTGCTGCTGATCATCACAGTGCAAGGATAAATTTCAGATCCATAAGGCTGACCTTTTTTATCTGAAGCAGACTTCACTGGTGTCAAACAAAGCCTTGAACCGCAAAGGATGAGTGTTTCTCCTACAACAAAACTGCAGTTCAAAATCGTCTTGGATATGAGAAGGAGCGCCTCAGTGTTAGATGTGCACTTGGACTGCCTTGTGCACTGGTGGGTTTTTGACCAGAGTTAATAAAAAGGCAGAGGTTGGAGAAAGGAAAAAAAATAATCTGTGACAAGTTTGCTCTCAGGGTGAATGTGCAATTTGGTGTGAGCTGGGTTTGCTCACTTCTCCACATCAGCGTCATGAAGCATTGCAAAGCTCACTTTCCAGCTCAGGTCAGTCAGGGCAACAGGTTACAAAAGCCTTTGTGAGAACTCAGGCAAAAGTAATGGGAAATGCTGTGTTTCATAAAAAAAAAAAAGGCAAAGAAAGAAAGAGACATAGAAGGGAGAGTGTGGGTGAAGAAAACCAATAAGAAAACACATTTACTGTGCAAAGGCAGCTCAGCATGGGGAGCTGAAATGAGTCAAGGGAAAGTAGAGGTTTTGTTATCACACACATTTTTCATCTCAGACCTCCTCTGTCCCTACACACAAAGGCAAATGGACAAGTTACATAACACAGGATTTCACATTTCTCCTTGAGCAGCGGCTGCACATCTAGAAACTCAGGGCTGCCTTAAGATCTGTCTTTTTTGAAGCTGCATGTCTTCTCTTCTGGAGCCTGTGGACCTCCTTCTTGATCTGCTGCAGGCAGAAGGGACTAGATCTTTTTAAAAGTTACTTCTGAATAACTAAATCCTCTTCCTCTATGCCACAAGAAGTCTCATGATAGAGGGACACTCTTCTGACATGTAGCCCAGAGTATATAATAACCTCAACTCACTTTGCAAAATGCCCTTATTGCTGGTTCTTCACTGGCAGGTAACGAGGTTTCAGGTAATGTCAGCTAATGTAGAACGGAGAGCGGTCTTTGCTTTCTTTACCATAGATCCCTGAGACTTTTTTCTTCTCTGGGAGGCAAATGGATAGTGAGAGGGAAAGATTGCAACCTCCAAAATGCTCCATTTTATGTATTCATTTGAATATATAAATCTTATTCACCAGGCAGGAAGCCTTGACACTGAACTAATTAGGAGGCACGCAGAATTCCAGGTCCTTGTTTCCTCAGAGGCGACAGCACAGCAGTATGGACACATTCACACACAGCCTGGGAGCTCCTCAGTGCTGTGTGAGTGGGGTGGCAATCCTTAGAGGGCTCCTTGGGACAACTTAATTAGGATTTGCTATTGTCTACCTGATGCACAGGACTCCAATACAGTACTTCTGTTTCACAGAGAAATTCTTTTTTTCTCTATAAGAATCTTTAAGAAAATAACTTAACATACTGCTCAGCCTCTGACTTTATGGCAGTTCAAAATAGTTTAGTGAGAGTTATCAGTAAAAATTTGTATTTATCCATGCAGTTCTTTAACGTGGCCCCAAATGTGTGACTCAGTTAGACTCGTACTTTCTTAAGCAGCTAGTTTTAGTCCTGGGGCTGGGTTACTTGTTGTGTAAAACATTTTTATCCCTGCACGTATATATATATATAATATGCTGTGGAGGGTAAGTACATGTCAGTGGTTAAATCTACTGAACACTCCAGAGCGACAGCCAAAATGACCTCACTGGCTGGGTCTTCAGGTGAGGAAGGAATGTTGCTCTGATGTTTCTGTCTGGTGTTTCAACCTTGCAGGGCTGGTTTTTTGCAGCACAGATGTCTGAGCAGCCTCCCAAAGGCAGAGGTGAGCAATTCCACAGGGGAAGCAAGTCAGGCATTTAAGAGATGAAGAGTCGTTGAATTCACAGCACTTCTGTCTGCTTTTCTAACCCAAACCCAGACTTAACAGATGGGTCCTAAGGTCTGTTTCATGACCTCCCATGCTGTCACCGAGATCAGAAATCCCCGCTGCAATTACTGGAAAGTTCCCATGTCCTCATCTGTTACAAATGTTGACTCCCTGGGGAGAACATGGAAGTCAAGGATGGAGTAAGGTTGACATTGTGACACGGGGGTCACAGTATAGACCCAAAATGTTATTTTTTATTTTGGGATGAATAATTTTTTAAAACAAATATCTTTTTTGGTCCTTCCCAGCTTAAAGCCATTAGCACAGTAACAACCTGCTTCAAAAAGGACAGTTTAAAAATCAGAGAAAAGGAAAGGGAAGAGGTAGTTCACTCTGCTATGAACCCATCAGTAAACTGTGAAAAATGCAGAATTCTGCAAGCCCCAGAAATCTTCCAGCAGTGGCCCCTGGTCTAAGGATGAGTAGCTCTATCTCCTCTTCTACAATTGCAGACTTTGCTTCAGCTACATTATTCCTCTGCAGCCTGACTATGTTTTTCTATATTTCCCCTGTCTATTTTCTGAAGAGGCAATTGTTGCGAATGGTGGAGAAGGTTGAGTGCCTAACTGAAATAAAGGAAAATTAGTTTTTAAGGAGAGTAAATTGGATAGAATAGGACCCGTAAGGGTAACAAGCTGGCGATAATTCAGCGTAGTCTTCCTGTTCTGCTCCTGTTTATTAAATATTCTTATTGACTTCTGCTTCTCAGTACTCTGTGTTCTACTGTACTAAATTACAGTAACTGAATATTCTGTCTACATATGCTGACTGGTCATTTGAGAGATGAGTGCACTTAAGACAGAAATGTTTTCCTCTAGTCCTTGCATGCTTGAAATCCCTATTAGAAAATGTACATCTGTGAGAATGCACTTCTTGTCAAATAAGATTTAATGCCAAAAAAGCTACAGAGCTAAATGAAATAATAACCTTTAGAAGGAACCTTCTTTTTGACACAGATTTTTCTAGCCCCGGCTAGAATTGTGGATAGGAATTAATGCCTCCATACCCATATTCTCCCTCCAGTAAAAGAAATCCTAATACGTAAATGTTCCAGAAAGCTTATTTTCCCCTTGTTATGACCTAAAAATGTTGAAGGAGATTCTTGAACTTTATAAATGTTGGTCTCTGTTGCTTGGGGAACAAGATGCTCTGAATATCAGAGTCTTTGGCAAAGAAGAGTAAACAATATTGGGCCAAGGAATGCTCTCAAGCACAACCATGCATTTAGCCATAATGTTTAACTTGCACTGTTTTCTCTAGAATAGTTTTGACAAATACATCTAAAACTCCCTTGGGTGATGCCTGGATGTGACAAGGGGAATAGCATAAGCCAGTGATTGCTCTCCATAGACACAGCAGATGAGACCATCCTGTTCTTGTGTGAGAATTCTTGCTCCATGGATTTACGCTGTGGTTTTGTTGCCAGACAACAGGTCTTGGTCAATTTTCTTTACTGCTGCAGTGTAGATCAAATGTTCCAACTTTCTCCTCTTTTCAGTAGAAGGGGATAGGGAGAAATGCCAGTTCTGTCCCTTCCTTAGATAACTCCATCCCTGGAAGTGTTCAAGGCCAAGTTGGATGGGGCTCTAAGCAATCTGGTCTAGAGGAAGGTCCCTTTCAACCCCAGCCGTATTATGATTCTATTGGATACTGGACTGCACAATCCTATTCTCATTAATGCTGTCTTCTTAACTAAAAAGGAGGGAAGAAATATTTTACTTTTTGCTGTACAGTGGCAGAATTTCACTGTTTTTTCCACCCAGTATACCCTGTTTCTGGGAGACAGGACTTTTACCAGGAGGTTACAGTTTTGAGGCCCCTCCTCCTGATGAAAGAGTTGAAGTGAAGCTTTGCAAGGCACAGGCAGATATGTGACCATTAGGAGATTTTACAGCAGTGTGGAATTCTCTTATGCTGTAAGCTATTTGTTTTTTTTAATATCCTTTTATCTGATAAGTTGGTTATGCTTTGAGAACACTTTTCACAATAAACTCCCAGAGGAGAAAAATGAGAGGACAAATATCTAATTTCAAAATCCCAGTAAACGTTGTTTGTTGAACTGTTCAACAAACTACACAGAAAAAAAAAAAAAAAAAAAAA
>VWZG01001736.1:107694-140663 GCA_013396735.1 Grallaria varia
AAAAAAAAAAAAGAACTGCTCCTCCATTTGCTCAGAGATAGAACTTTCAGGCTCATGAGATATTTGGAACTGAAAATAGTCACATTTATGAAATTCAAGTGCCTCCAAATGCAGAAGGAAAAAGTACATCACTTTGGGAACATATTTAAAATTATAATGTATAAATAGAAATTCTATCCCTCAATGCTTCATGTTGTTGGACTGCCTTTATTTTCTGTATGAGTGATTGAGATTTGTCCTTGCTTCTGCTGCAAGACCATTCCTTGTCTTCCATTGCTGAACTAAGTACATGCTCCACCTTACTTAGCTGTCCATGAACCAGAGGCTAAGCCTGAAATCCGAACGGAATTCAACATCCTCAAATTCAACATGCATTGAGTGATTGGAGGGAGCTGTTCAGTAACCATTCAGCTTGCTATTATTGACCTTTGTTTTGCATTTTTAATCATTTAATCCAAATCAAACATTCTTCCACTGAACTGGGTCCCAGAGCCCCGCACTTCTCACAAAAGCCAGGACAATTTCCCTGCCTTAGAAAACCATATACATATACACATACAAGCATATACAGTTTTTTATGGGGGAGGAAGATATTTTTTTCAGTAGGAAGTAGAATCATAGAATCATAATGGCTTGGATTGGAGAGGATCCTTAAAAGATCAACTAGTTCCAACCCACCCCACTGTCAGGGACACCTTCCACTAGCCCAGGTTGCTCAGAGCCCCATCCAGCCTGGCCTTGAACACTTCCAGGGATGGGGCAGCCACAGCTTCTCGGGGCAACCTGTGCCAGTGTCTCACCACCCTCTCAGTAAAGAATTTCTTCCTAATATCCAATCTAAATCTATCCTCTTCCATCTTGAAGCCATTAAGTTATCTTTGTAGTTGCCAGGACAAGTAGCTAATTTGTTATCTGTTTTCAATGACTTTATATACAATTGCATGCAAGTATAAGATAAGTGTATCTATCTAACTAAATACTGTAAAATGTCATACCTAGCCAAGTATCTGAGGTCTTGTACCTCAACTTAGAGAAATGTTTAGGAGTAGAAAAGCTAATTCTGTTCTCTCTCTATGCATAAAATTTTAGTTTTTATACCCCTGGGATTTTTTAAAACAATTAAGGCCTTATAAGTGTTTTGCTTTGTTTTTCCCATGTGCAAATATATTTAATTTATTTGGTATATTTAAGGCAATAGACTTGGAATTTTTCTCAGCCTTCCCAGTTTAAGGTATCCCTTAGCTTCACATTGTTGTAATCAGAAAGAAGAGTAAATGCCAGCCACTCTCTTTGCGTGACAAGAGTCATTGTGAATTATGAAGCAAACCTGTCAGGCTCAGGTCTTTCAGAGTAGAATTCACACCTTGCAATTAAGGTGCCTATTTTATCACTCTCTCAGGGGAGAAAAAAAGGGAATTAGGAGAATAGAAGTGATCTGGGTGACAACAATCATTTACGCACAGCAGATTCTTCCCTGAGTTTTTCAGGATTTCAAGACTAGTTGTCATTTTTTTCCTTCATGTGAGTCACAGGAACTAGACCTGGAAAAACTTCTCTGAGTCATTCTCTCAAGTCTACTATTGCAGAAAAGCTCACCAGCTAACCTCTAATGTAATAGACTCAGAGCAGACCCAAAGATATGTAGGACCTTGTAAAGTTCTGATTTCCCTTATGAGACTCAAATATCTTGAAAAAAATCTAAAGAATATGAATTCTGATCATAAATAGTTGACCTTTGTTTAAATTGAACTGCTTGACCTCCATATGTCCTCTCTCTTGAATTATTCTATATATAGGATTCCACTGAGTTTTCACACATCTCAAGATCCTTAATGGGGAGAAGCAAAATTTTGATAAGACCATTGCTTTTGCTAACCCTGTTAACTGTTGTTATTTTTGTTATTTTCTCTGAGGTGCTTCAGCTTCCTGTGTCTATACCCAAAAATGATTCAAAACAGAAGTTCTACGTGTTGCCAGTTGGAACAGAAAGAAACAAGGAGTAGTAAAAATCTGCTCAGTACAAGGATGGGGAAGGAAAAACCACTTTTTATTTCCTTTATTGCAACCACAACTGTTTCTTTGTCTTATGTTAATTACTAAAATGGAAATCTCCAGAGCATGGGGAATAAGTAGAAAGACTTCTATTCACTCTTCTATATTCTCAACTTTGGCACATTATGGATCTGCACAGGGGGAAGGAAGCATTTATGTTGTCAGGAGCACATCCCTTCACCAAGTCTTCTAATGGTTTGTTAAAAGCCACACTGTGCAGGCCAGTTGACCTCTGCCTTCTTGTCCCCCTGCTGAGGCAGAAGCCACGCCAGCAAGGCATAACAAAGGTTGAACACTTGTCATTAGCATGTAGGCTCTCAGAGGCCAGAGGGTAGAGCAGCCTGAAGAATGTTCTGCTTATTGGGTCATGTCTCATGATCTAACAAGTAGCATGCCTGACTTCTGGCTTCTATTCCTTTTCCTGTGCCTGTTCTCCACCTGTCTGCCAAAGAGGAAGGCAGGCAGTTCTTACTGTCCTAATCAGAGGCCTGTTTTTGAAACTTTCTCCATGTTTGCAAAAGAAATGAGGGTTAAGAGCTCAGTTTAGTTGTGTGAGTCAGTCAGAATTTCTATTTGTGCTGGAGATACAGAATTATTTTGGGACTCTTTGGCAGGGTTTATTACCTTAGACTTGCCCACTGTGAGCAAGCACATGTACCTGTCATATTTTGCAGATAACATGGGAAACATCACCCCAAGTTTGCTCCTAGGTCTGTAAGACAATACCTTGCTCCCAGGGTGAGGTCTGGGGTGAAACTATAGCCTTTTTTATTCTTCTTATGTATTACTCATGTGGTGAGGGTTGTTTGCACAGAGCTTTAAAAAGCCCTCTCTGTCCATGCCTTTGCTTAATTAATGAACTGAACACAGCGATAGATGAAGTAGGGAGAGCAAAGGAAGGACTGCTGCATAGCAAGGCCTTGACACTAGTCAGCAGGAGTACAGCTATCTGCACAGCAGAAGTCCTGCAAAGACTAAGAGCATTTGGACTTGGATTTCTAGGAAATAAAGCTTCATGCCTTAACTCTCTCTCTGTGTTTCCTTGACTTTAGGCTGTGCAGTTATTTCCTAGCCAAGACGCAGTAACTTAAGCAGCTATCATGGAAAGATGTGGGTGGGAAAAATCCTCTCTTGAATTTCTGCTACTTTAAGCAAGTAACACCAAGTATTATATTTCAGTGTCATTATTAGTGCAGTGATACTGATGTGATTACAGTTCACTGTGAACCAAAGTGAGATGGTAACCTGTTCCTGACAAATGCTGAAGGAATAAGACAAGAAAAGGCAAGGGTGACATTTCTCCTGATACAACTTCCTAAATACCAGGAGCCAGCATTTGGGGTACTTCTGTCTCTGAATGCTGCATTGTACCTTTGTGTTTAATTGCTGTTGATCGAATTTGTTTCCAAGAATCTGTCAAATCACATTTTGACATTTCTGGAACAGTATTTCTATGAGTTCCACTATGTCCTTGTTCCCTGTATGAAAATATAAATCCTTTTTATGTTTGCTGAAGCCTGCCTCATTATTTCATGTATCATAGAATTATAGAATCATTAAGGTTGGAAAAGACCTCCAAGATCATTGAGTCCAATCTTTGACTGATCACCACCTTGTCAACTAAACCAAAGCACTAAATGCCATGTCCTCTCTTTTCTTGAGCACTTCCAGGGGTCGTGACTCCATCATCTTCCTGTGCAGTCCATTCTAATGCTTTGCCCTCATTTCAGTAAGGAAATTTTGCTTAATGTCCAAACTGAACCTCCTGTGATCCAGCTTAAGGCCATTTCCTCTTGCTCTCTTGGTAGTCACGTGGAAGGAGAGGCTGACACCCCCCTGACTACAACCTCCTCTCAGGGAGTTGTAGGGAGTGATGAGGTCTCCCCTGAGCCTCCTTTTCTCCTGGCTAAACATCTCCAGCTCCCTCAACTGCTCCTCATAGGGTTTATGTCCCCAGTCCCTCTTATTCTTAGGCTGTGAGAAAAAATACATGTCAATTGCCTACTTCCTTTCTCCAGGATTTTTAGGACTTACATACTTTACTATTGTGTTTCCCCCCTATCTTCTGTTTTCCAAACAAAAAAATTTGCTGTTTAATATATATCCATTTAGAAGATGGTCCATCTCTTTAGTAATATTTTCCCTTCTTGTATTTAATTTAGCTCTAGTACGTAATATTTCTGATGTAGGGATGAGAATTGATGCAGTGTATAAGCTAAAGGAACATTAAGATTTTACAGATTAGAATTACAATGTTTTCTGGTTTGTTCTCGGTGCCTTCTCCTGTAACTCCTCATGATGAATATTGGTCTCTTCTGCCCAATAATAAGTGATCTAATGAGGGGAAATGACCTCATGTTGTGGTAGAAAAGGTTTAGATTGGATATTAGAAAAGCATTTCTTCACTGAAAAATTTGTCAGTCACTGGAATAGTCTGCCCGAGGAAGGGATGGAATCACCAACCCTGGAAGTATTTAAAAGACACATAAAAGTAAATGTGGTGCTTGTGGACATCGTATTAGTTGTGACTTGGTGTTGCTGGGCTAACAGTTGAACTTGATGGTCTCAGAGGTTTTTCCCAAACGATTCCAAATGATTTTTCTCAATGATTCTATTGCCCTGCTACACTTGCCTTTCTGTCTGCTCTTGAGGCTTGAGGAGGTATTTTCAAAATGTGAGTCTGTTATGAAGAATCTGTTCAACCTGATGCTACCAAAACATAGTATTATTTTTTGCAACCTACATGCAGAAATAGAAGGGCATCTCATAATGTTTTAGTGTGAGGGCATAGATGGGATAGCCAGTGGTAACACGATACAGATCAAAGGGTGGATGATGATGTCTTCCTAGGTTGATTCTTGGAAACAAGAAGAGGTTTCCAGTTGAGAGAACTGGGAGTCATCCTTGAGTACAGTTCCGTGGCAAATCTCACATTCCTTGGGTAGGGACATCTCTATGAAAACCCCATTTTGGGAGATGTATAATATGGGTAAGACAGAATCTCCTACTAAGCAAAACGCAACACCATTATTTCAGTTGTATAGGGGAGAAAAAAAATAGTTAGAAGAATAAAAAGCATTTTTAAAATAGGGAAAAAACCCACTCCAAAACCAGGACTTTTCTTTCAAAATGATTATGTTCCAGAAAGTTATTTGCCTGCAGATGATGGCTAATCTTGGAGTGAAGCTCCTGGCACCTGTTCAAGACGCCAGGACAGAGGGTGTTGTTCAGAGAGGGATGAAGCTGTCCTTTATCAATAACTCCAGTGTTTTTGATATAAACAAGCTTGTTCCATCTGTGCTGCATCCTGTCATTGCCTGAACAATGCTGAGAGGAAAATCCTACGCCCCACTTACTTCCTGCTCTTGACATACGGAGCACCAAGAGATTGAAGGCAGCACAGGGTTGCAAGAAAAGAAATGAAGTAATGGCCAAGCAGAGCACAGCTCTCCCATCTTTGCTGACTCCTCCAGGGATGACAGAATATATAGACCTGAGGATACCTCTCCTGAAAGCCATGATGCTGTGAATTTGAGGTACTATGTTTTGCTCTGGTTATATTGCAAGAGATAAAAAAAAATGGCAGGTGTGGGCTTTTTGTTTCCCAGTTCTAGAACCCCACACTGATGAACAAAACCACCACACCATTTTACAAGTAGTGGGTCTGAGATGCCAAGGTGAGGAAATCCAGCCTTTCACTTCTCATGATGTTTCTTATGAAACATCTTATGTGTTTCTTGTGAGAGCAAACCAGATCCTGCGCTGCATCAAAAGGAGTGTGGCCAGCAGGCTGAGGGAGTGGATTCTCCCCTTCCACTCGGATCTTGTGAGACCCACGTGGAGTACCGTGTACAGTTCTGGTTCCCCCAATACAAGAAGGACATGGAACTGTTGAACCAAATCCAGAGGAGGTCACAAAGCTGATAAGAGGACTGGGTCACCTCCCCGATGAAGACAGGCTGAGGAAGTTGGCGCTGTTCAACTTGGAAAAGAGAGTTGTATGGAGACCTCAGGGCAACCTTCCAGTATCTGAACAAGCCCTACAGGGAAGTCAGAGAGAGATACTTTTTATCAAGAACTGTAGTGATGGGACAAGGAGTAATGGCTACAAATCAAAAAATGGGAAACTCAAGTTAGATAGTAGGAAGAAATTCTTTATCATGAGAATAGAGAGACACCAGAACAGGTTGTCCAGGAAGGTTGTGGATGACAGAACCCTGGCATCATGCAAGGCCAGGTTGGATAAGGTGTTGAGCAACCTTGTCTAGTGGGATGTGTCCCTGCCCATGATAGGTGTGGCTGGCACTAGGTGATCTCTAAGGTCCCTTCCAACACAAACATTCTATGATTTTTGTATTTCTGTGATCATGCAAGTTGAGCATTCCAGCTTTGAGTGAGAAAGGGAGAGACTGACAACTGATGTTTGTGGACCTGAAAAAACTAGTCATGGATTAGTAACAAGAACTGCAATGGAAGAAGACTGGATTACAGGAAGTGTGAGGAATAGCCATGTCTTATTCCTGCTACCGTCATCAAAGGTCTGAACGCTGACTTCACAAGACCCCTGCTCTGGCTGAAGATAAACTATTATAATGATGCATTTCCCCTTGCATTCTAAAGTACTTGTTTTTTAAGGTTTGGGTGAGACTGAGGTAAAGCCTGTGTTCCCTGACCGGTCCTACTGGCACCATTTGAGGCTGTGATGAAACACTGTTGTGTTTTTCACTAAGGAAGGAAAAAGGTTCTCTGTAGCTCAGCATTTGAATCCATACCCATGTAGGCAGGCCCTTTGCCATTCTGTTTGGAGCAGAGACAGGCATCTCAGATGCACCACATTGCAGGCTATCCCTCACTGAATTCCTCACTTTTTCTTTTGCAGGAAAAGGAAAAAGAATCTGGCCATCTGGGAAAGAGTTTTCTTCATGCAAGTGGAGGTAAAAGCAGCAAATTCCCATGGAAAGTCATCCTTTCAACTTCTGCCTCCAAATAACCTTCAGCTCCCACAGCCTCACTGGTGAGCAGAGTTTGTGCAGTCCCACACATGACCAAAGGCAAGGTACCTAATGGATACAGCCAGGCTTGGCACAGAAGACTGATCTCTTTGGCTGAACAGGAGTAAACTCACCAGCCTTTTGGACTCCTGTGCCTGCTGAGAAGATGGACAGTTCACTGCACTCTTAATTGGGATCATCCACAGTAAGAATCGGTTTTGGCCAGTTCTTCAATACCCAGACCCATAACTAATGATGTACATCATACCCAGAGGAAAGTGGTATTTTAGAGTTATGAAGAGTGTCTGGTTAGTGCCTGCTTAATGGGGATAGACTCATGCTCAAGCCCCTGTGCAATAATTTGCCCACATGAGGAAAACATTCAAGCTAACGGGGGTATTGGAAGTGAGGTTTCATACTCCTCTGGAAAATTTGAGTTATAAAAATAAGACCTCTACTTCTATTTCCTGAGAAACATCTTGACATACACATGTAAGCAGCTGCAGCCTCAAGGCTGTGGCTCCAGAGCTCCTCTCCCCACCTCCAGTTGTGTCCCCAATGGGAGGGAATTGTCTGATGCAGCCTAAGGATGATTGAAGCTTAAAAACACTTAAGGTCCAGGGCAGAGAGAGATTAAAGAGTCCTCTCCTCACAATTTCACTCCTGCCTCAGCTTGGAGGATAGCTTTGGGGAACCAGTTTTTATTCTCTCCCCAGTCACGGTACAGGAAGCTCAGGTGCTTAATTCTGTGTGGCAATTTGGGTGAGAGCCTGCTAAGACTTAGGTTTTAAGAAGCTGCCCTTGTTTCCTCTGACGTGTCTTTTACAGCCTCTCCCCATTTTAATGTCACAGCAACTGATGGTCTTTGATTTTCTATGTCCTGAAATAAATAATTCTCATTTTGCAGGAAAAATATTGACAAACAGAGCTGTGGAGGACTGAGGAGCCTCGTGGTCTGGCAAAATCATCCAGTGGAAGGAAATACCCAGCCAACATTCCACTTTTCCCTCCTCTCTCTGGTGTTCCATATTAATAGTAAGAGACATGAGAAACACTTTTTTAATGGAAGAAAGTTAAGTTCTGGTCTCCTCAACCAAAGTATGACTTCATACATCTAATGATACACTTGTATGCATCAATGTAATTGTGTATTTTGATGGCAGTAGAGCTGTTTTTGTGTAATGTGGTCACAAGTGACTGAAGTCAGGCCCAAAATTTTTTGAGTCTTCTTCTAAATGGATAAGCAAACCCAGCAACTTCAATAAGAACAAAACAACCAAAACCCACCAACAACATATTTTTAAATGTTGTGTTACAGTAAAAGTAACCCCTGTTAGGAGTGTCAGTTCTGATTAGAGAGTTCAGATTTAGGATTTACATGGCATCAGGTAATCCCTATTGAAGAAATCAGGGCCGTTGCAATCAAAATGTAGAATACAGGGAGAATGTGGTTAATAGTAATATTAGCAATAATAGTAATTACAAGAATAGCATCTTCAGTTTTAGTAAGGGACAAATAAACCTCCAGATAACACAGATTTAAGGAAAAGGAAACTCTACCCTACATTTTGTTGATGGTAGTATAACACTGTAGGAGGTGCTAAGTCTGGCTTTAAAGTGCCTGAAAATACAGAAAAGAACATACATCAGAATCTGCCCTCATTAAAAACCATGTTACTTCTCTGACTTCAGCAAAAGCAGAATATTGGCTTCTAAAAGCAGATTTTAGCCTCACAGATGACTCTGATCACACACTTATACAGTGCTATAAATTGCTAATGGGCTTGTGGATTCTGTGAAGCAGGAAGGAATTGGTTGCAAAAGTGCTGTTTTCAAAAAGAGCTTCTAAAAGAGGAGAGAAGGGAACATAATCAGGATTCCTGCAGAAATCCAAGGTCACAGGCTGGGAATAGAACTTTGGAGAAGGAAAACAGAAGAGAATGAAAAGTTAGATGGGTAAGTGGTGACAGGCAGAGAAAAGGTTAAAATGATGATGGGAATGAAAAGGATTTCACAAAATCATGTGGCAAGGACTTCAGATAACCTTTGTTCTCTGGTTAAGCCACTTTGCCTTTGGTTATTGCTAGCATCTTCATGATGCTTAGCTGGAACCATCTCTCTGTACAAACTTCAGCACAATAGGGACCTGCTCTCTGTTCTCTTATATCTCCAGGCATCAGCATCACACATCTAATTAACAGCAGTAATAAATGATACTGTGTTGCCTCTTAACCTTCAACATTTATTTTTCTATGTGCTGCATTAAAAAAAAAAAAAGAGAAAAGATTAATAATCCTCAATCAGAGTGAACCTCTGAAGAGATGACACCATCTGGGTGATTAGTACTTGTTTCATTTGCACGTTGAACTCAGTACTCTTCCAGCACTAATTATTGCATACCCTTTCCTTATACCACGACTTCTGGGGCTCTGTGTGGGATATAAATAGCCAGACTAATGACATGCTGCATGGTGCTCAGGAGACCTCATGTTAGTTTACAGCATTTCTCTGATTATTACTTTTTTAATAGATAAAGATAAAATACTGGTCTCGCAAGCACGACATGAGAGTCTTAATTTGTTCACATTTTTCTCAGAGCCAGCGCAAGATGAAATATTTATATGTTCTTCTCTGACTGCAGCATTTTGAATGTACTGAGCTGTTTATTGTTGTAGTTAAGGACTGATAGGGAAAGAAGAACATTCAATAGCAAGATATCCATGTCAAGTGTGAAAGTAAAAAATGGGTATAAACACGGCAAACATAACTAAGGATGGTGCTAGGGGCCCAACCTGTCCTTTACAGGTAGAGAATTTAATAATGTGTCAATTGGTGAAACATTTGTAGGGGAAGTTGTAGAGTCACACACTGTTTCTAACACTGAAAGGCAAGGCAAATGTAAGGTCATTGAAATGGCTTATAATGCCAACTGAAATAATGAGGTTTGTCATCTTGTGGGGATGTAACACAAACTATCTAGAATGGCCAAGAGAGGAAACCAAGCTACAGCTTTTGGATATTGTCTGAAATACAGACGCTACTGATGAGACGCCCATCCTTGGATGACCCAAAGGTGACCTGGTGACACATTATCCTCCTAAGATTTCACCCAAGTGTCTTCCTTTCTAGCTGAAAATTTACGACGTATAAAACTCAGTAACTGACGATAAGCACAGCGAGGATTGGTGTGGCATTTCCACTGTTGTGATGACATTTGGGTGGGTTAACTCATCCCCCTCGGGGTGAGTTAATAAGCACTGATTGTTATTCACTCCTTGTTTGTATCAGGACTAGCGGAGACTTCTTTCTCCCTGTACAAAGCGTGGGTTTAATAAAGATTTTAAGAACGGTGTTGTGCCATGTAAACAAGTATATAGTCAGGCTTAAAGACCAGACTAGCAGTCACAAGAAGATTTAATACCATTTCTGCTGATGATTTTTGCTGTAATTCACTTGCTTGAATGTTTTCTGCCCAACTCAGCGCTCACTCTGCTCAGATCTCAGCCCAGTGCCACTCTGAGGTATGTCTGCAAGTCTCTGCAAAGATACATTTAAAACAATGAGAACAGCACAGTCTAGAAAATCTCTCTTCCTGACTTATAGCCAGAAACTTCCAGTCCATCCTTGCTCTGCTATTGCTCACGAGTAGCGTGGAAGTCTTGGAAGGAGAGACTGATACTCTGTAGGACGTCTGCCCAAAGTGATCTGCAAGAGGAACTGAAATACAGCTGACCATTGTGCTCAGGAGACACAGACAGAACTGAATGTTCTGAATGTTGCTGGGGAACTAAAGCAAAAGGCAGCTCCTGAATTTTGAACTGCTAAATATTAGATCAGGATTTTAGCTGTCCACCTCACCCGATTCATCAGTCTTCGAATTATCTCAACCCTATCCTGAAAGCTTAAGCCTACTGAAAGAAGGTTTAGTTTCCTTAGCTGTCTCTTGTAGCTCACAGACACTCAGAAGGCTGCAGCCCAGTTTGAAAGACAGAATAGAACACATGTTTTTTGGAGATGTTTGGTTTAAGGTGGGGTAGGAATTTAGGAAGCCCATGGGGACTGAAAAAACTCTATTAAAGCATTTAAAGTAAAGGTGATATGCTTCTCTTTCCCATCCACTCTGCTGTCTCCCCACTGCCCTTGCTCTGTCAGCTATGAAAACGAAAGGATATTACAATTTTCTGCACTCCTTGGGGTTTCCTCTCCTTTATCTCCACTTGAGCCTTCACATCCACCAAGTCCAAGGACCAAGAAGTGAGTGAAGGAGAGGGAAGTCTCCTTACTACCTTCTCTT
Source organism: Grallaria varia (assembly GCA_013396735.1). NCBI lineage: Eukaryota > Metazoa > Chordata > Aves > Passeriformes > Formicariidae > Grallaria > Grallaria varia. Next base: position 119,032 of record VWZG01001736.1, read on the forward strand.
AACATTTTGTGCACCCATGCAGTGCCAGCTGCAACCCTGGCCCTCTGTGATTCATAAGCTAATCAATTCTTTTTTTTAAAACGCTGTCTTAAATCAAAGAATTTTGTTTCATTGCCTCCTGCTGCATGAAGGTCAAAGCCTAGTGGTGCATACTTCACTGATTTTTTATGACTGCCCTCTTCAAGATCGGTTTCATTTGCCATGTGTCAATGCTTTCCACTCCTGTCTTCATGTAATTACAGGAAGGTGACATGAACAACCCCTCTTCACCTTTGGGAATGTCTGAAACTGTCTCTGGATGCCTACAGGTAATTAAGACTTGAGTTGCTGCTCATGTAAAAGGCTCTCTCTGTTTTGACTATCTTTTTTTTTTTTTTTTTTCTTTCCCTGAAGAGGTCTTATGTCTCCTGGCTTAGAATTTAGAGCTGGGCATGAAAAAATGAATCAGTGCATTAGAAATGCTGAATATATCAAATACAATGCATATGAGTATAAATGCTTCCATTTCTTTTTCACGATTTAGTTTGGCATCTAACAAAATAGAAAAAAAGAATCAAATCCACAAAAAAAGAATCAAATCCACAAAAATTAACTAATATTAGAAAGGAAGTGAAATAAATCATTTCAGTTAGGGAGAATTGTATGGGCTAACACCAATATAGTACACTCAGGAGGAAAAGGCAAATAATTATGATATCTCTCTATTCAGAATATAGGATTTTATGGGTTTCACAATGAGTGTAAAAGGCAACATAGAGTCACAGAACAACAGAGGAGTTTTGGTAAAAGGGACATTAAAGACCATGTAGTTCCGAGGCTCATTCCATGGATAGGGACACCTCCCACTATCCTAGGTTGCTCCAAGCCCCTTCCAACCTGGCCTTGAACAGGTCCAGGGATGGAGCATTTACAGGTTCTCTGGACAGCCTGACCCAGTGTCTTATCACCCTCACAGCAAAGAATTTCTTCCTAGTAATCTAAATCTATCCTTTTCTCATTTAAAGCCCATACTCTTTGTCCTCTCCTCTTACATGAGCATATGGCAAAACTTTATTGGTTCAATGAGTGAAAACTAAGGTCTTGTAGAAAAGAAAATTCTGTTCTTGTTTTTAATTTTGTTGCCTATGATTATAATATTTCAAATAATATGCTAATCCAGGTACCATGTCATGGCATAACACATAGATTAAAATGCTTACTGTAATAAATATAACATATTATAATATAGAGTTTATATTACAATTGCATACAATCGTAATATTAAGATATATATGATAAAATGAAATAAAAAATACATGTAAAGGATTATAATATATCACAATACATACTGGAACACATCTAGCACAATCCCAAGGTAGACTTCATAAGTTTTTAAAATATCTGTTTTCTGTTTGCCATCAAGTGGATGTGTGATCAGGAGATAATAGAGAGTGTAGGATAAGAGAGAAGAGATGAGGATGTTTTTATTAAAATGTATGAAATTTTAGTAGGAGAAAGTCAGAATATCATGGCCAAATATCAAGAAAACATTGGAATGTATCTCTGAAGCTACACAAAACAGGAAATGTCCCTTTCCCTGACTTGCTAATACCATCTGCCTGAATGCCTTTGGCAGGAGAAGAGCTTTTGAAGGAAAGTGCTGGGACATTTAAGACTAAATTGGACAAAATCCAAGTAAAAATTCTGTATCAAAAAATTGATGGACTGAAACATTTAAAAGGCCTTTTCGTTCTCTATGTGCTATTTAGTGGCTTTGGATCTGAGCTATAGAGCTCAATATTTAATACTGAAATATTTTGAAAAGTGTCATAGAAACAGTATTGCCTTCATATCTTACTGCTCAACACAGGACAGCAAAATAGCCAACTCAGGGTAGTGATGCTTGTACAGGACCTCCTTCTCTCTCCTCACACTAAGTAAGATCCCTGGCACTGTGCAGGGAGGAGAAGCAGCCCCACAAGATGTGTTTGTACCTGTATTTTAAGCCCAGTCTGGGCAAGGTAGAGGTTTTTGACCAACTACTGATGTTTCCTTACAGTGACAGAAACCTCCAGGGTGATGAAAACTTCCAAAAAAAGAATTACAGATTTAGTAGTAGGAAGAGTGAGGAAATGAAGGATTTGCTGGCAGGGAATTTATGTAAATAAGACACTAAATTTCACATTGTATGCAAAGTGGGACTTTGCATGGTATGTAGAGCATCTCTAGTTTTCGCATCCTGTTGCACTGATAGCTGCGAGAGAGAAAGAGGGAGCATGTCCAGTCAGGTGTATTCTCTGATTTGCACATCCAGTTCTGGGCAAGACCTGCTTGCACACACAAGACTTGGCTGCAGATAATGCTGTCACTCTTCAATCAAGTGTCATGTTTCTGTTAATCTTGTAAACCTCTAATATCAAGATACCCGGCACTCCTGCCCTCCAATATTTTGAATATAGGCTTCTTAAGCACTCTGTAAATGCTTGAAGGAAGAGCTGAGGGACTCTTAAAATCCTTGTAGCAAGTATATTTTCTTCCTGAAGGAGCAGGCAAACAATTTCTTAAATTTTATGGAAATTAACTACATGTAGTCACCACTCTTGAAATTTTCTTGAAAAATCTGACACGTTGAATATGTAGCAATAATCTGTGATGGAGGACAACTTTGTTCATTGCTGTCTGCAAGAACTGAGAGTGCAAGGAAGGCACCTCTTTCACTTTCAGTTGTATCATCCAGTCCAAGAGACAGGAGAAGAGAATAGGGTTGTGAGAGGCAGTGATTTCTATTAACCTGATTATTTCACTATTGATTGTTGACAATGATTGGCACAGCAAGTGCTCACTCACTCACAGCAACCTGCACACGTGGATCATACCAATAAACCTTCAATACAACACAGGTTTTTGTAAAAAAATTAACTTCTTATTTGGAAGCATTTTCTTTGTTTTGTGTTTGTGGGTTTTTTCCCCTCCATATTACTCAAATCCCTTCACTATTTACAGAAAATTATGATTGATTCCTTCTTAATTTACTGAAGATATTATCATTTACCCTGGTGACAAGATTTCTTGAGCAGTGAAATCATGTTTAAGAATCAAGTAAGATTTAGTGGCTGTCGTGTACCAAGCATTTTCCTTAACTTCAGTGTTGAGATGGTTAACAGTGACTAGAGAAATCAGCAACAATATTTCTCTGACTTGGGAAAGAATTTTGCAGAGTGCATCAATGCTGACCAGATTTCTGCAGGCGGCTGAGCAGGTTTACTACTGACTCCAGTGGGAGCCGAGCTGAGTAATGGCAGAGCACAGCAGTGACTCCCACTCGCAGGGCAATCAGGCTCTTACTGAACTTGACATGAAAGACGCTGTCGGGAGCAGCGAGACAGAGCCCACGTGTGCCACATCCAACAGCTCGTTCCACGCAGCTCAGTAAACAGCCCTCAGCTGGTAACAGATGCTCTTTGAGCCTCTTGACGTGACATTTTTAGGATACTCCAGCCTGACGTTTTTCAAGATGTTTGCTCTTAATCAACAGTACCTTCCTGTTCCAAAGACCGGGGGCTTTGAAATAGGAGCCCATTCTGTTTTCACAGCAAAAACAAACGTACAATAACATGGTGAGCTGCTTGTGTGTCAGGTGAATGCTGAGAAGGAGCAATTGAGAGCCAAAGATCCAGCACAAAGCAGAGGCTCAAATCAAAAATGAGTCTGGAGGTGTCCTTATCCAAACAACACAAAGAGAATACTGAAATCAAAAGATGTTAAGAGGACAAGTGCCCACCATTACTGATGAATACAGCTATCCTAATTTCATTAACTTCTAAATTATTTTCAAAGCATTGCATTTCTCTGCTGTTCTCTCCTTTGTCTTCTCTTCCTACTGCTTTCATCTTTATCATGTGTGTATGGCTGGCAAAAAAAAAAGAGAAGGGTTGAGAATAGCTAATGCCGAGCACTAGAAAATATCTGGGATGGAAAAAGACTTTTCAGATCTGAAGCTGTCCAGGTGCTTTCAGCACAGCATTTACCACAGCTGCCTTTTCCTTTCAGAATGGTGGAGAACTGGACCAGTGCAGGAGTTGCAGCCCTTCTTTGAGACCCTTCATAATGCCTCTTTTGTCTCTAGATGATTCACTTTTTACTCTGTTATTAACACATATGGTAGTGAAAAGTTCAAAGCTTTGAGAAGAAAATATTTTTTTTTTTGCAGATAAATTCTCACCAAACATTGGTGGAACGTATTTTGTATTAGAGAAAGAAAAAGAAGACCTCAAAAGAAGAGATGGGCAAAATCCTAGACATCTGTGATTCTGACATTTCATTTTCCCAACACTTTAATGTTGGTGGTACTTGCTGACATCTGAGTGTTACTCCTTGGCCTAATATCTTCCTAAGTATATCTGGGAATAGCAGAGACTGAATAGGAAACATAAAAATGCCGGAAATCCAAACCCAAAAAAGCCCCTTGACATTCAGCTGCTTGCACAATAGATTGAACTAATCATTTAAGAGACTAATTTTAAAGAAGCTACATATTGAAAAGAACGAGAAGGGTTCATTATGTGTCAGTAAGAAATATTAAGTATCTGTGACCCAGGAGAAGAAAAAGAGAAATTGAATTTGACATCTGAGTGAAAAGCCTTGGAATAAAAACAATCAGGGAATTAATGTAAAGGGATTCAGCGGTTTTTAATGCAATTGACCTGTGAAGCCCTCTCAATCTGTTTTGCTTTTTTCTTTTTTTTCTTTTTTTTTTTTTCTTTTTCAAGTTTGCAGAGCATCTCTAAGAGCCCATTTGGGAACACAACAATATTTAGAAAATGGAAAATGCATTCCTTAGCCTGACATTAGTGCAGTTGCAGTCTCCCAACATTACCCATGAGATAACACTTCAGTGCTCCTGTTTTTCTGTTTCCCAAACTCAGACAGTTCCATCCCCAGATACCGTCTAGGAACCCTGGGTGTTTGTGCATCATTATGCTGTCTGCTTCACTCCTTCCCACCCTCAAACTGGATTAGATCCATCATCCTTAAAGGCAAGGGATAGAACATGAATCATCCCTGGTACCAACTTTGAGAAAACTGTTAAGTGCTGTGGAGTTTCAGACGCAGCTTTTAATACATCCATCAGACCATCCTCAAATGCAGACTAATGTAAAGGTTTCCACGGACAGTAAGTCTGATAATGAAATTGTAGATAACGAATAAGAAAATCCCAGTAGGATGTTACAATAACAGAGGGTTTGGGCAAGTACTGACAATCCTGGTGGCACCTCTCTATAATGCTTCGTTGGTGCAAATGTAGCAAAGCCTGAGGTAGAAGACAAGTTCTCCATGCCTTCTCTGACAGTTTCTTAGAGCACTTCAGTGTTAGTGTATAACTTAGTGGATTTTGCCATCCAAAGGACTGGATTCAATTTTTTTAGGAGACACAGGGACAAATAAAATACTGCCAGTTCCAGTGATTATTCCAAGATGTGGGCAATATTTGTCCTCTAGAAAGTAGTCAGTCTATGGCTTGAAAGTGAACAGGACTTCACTACAGTGGAAAGGGACCACAAAGTCAGAAGGGCAAATTGTTACTTAAGAAATACCATAAGAGATTGATATTGCCAAGGGATCCCAGTAGAAGTCAAGCACTCATTTCTCTCCTTTTGTTGATGAGTATTCACTGAAGGGGCAGAGCAGCCTCCACTTTTTCCCCTTGAGCATTTCTATTCAGATTTATAATTATGCAGATTTCATTCAAGCTAATTACGAATAGAAGTTTCTAACATCTTTATTAACATTTTCCATTAGTCCACCACCCAGAGTCTTCTTTTCTCACCCATCTTTCACATTGTCCCTGTTGTTCAAGGTGCTTGCTCCTCAACACAGATCCAAGTGGCCACTTCCAATTTTAATATTCCAGGTATACCTGCTCTGCATTTTGCTGCATGCTGTACAGGAGAGAGGCAGCTGAGCCACCCTTACAGGAGCTCATCTGAATGTTTGGGACAGCACAACACAGTGCACTGCATAAAGCACATGAACTCCCATCTCTCTTTCAAAAACCATACTCGCTGTATGTGTTCTTTCATTTATTAAATCTCCAGTTAATTTAGTTAGGTTTGAACTACCTTTCTGTGTATTTATTTCCCACATCATCTGGTCACATACAACAGGTCAAATTCTGTCTCTGACACTATTTATATAACTGGGTTGGAGCCTGTAGGGCTTAGTGAAAAGCCAGCCTTAGCAACTAAGCCTGGTGAGACATCGTAGCTGTACTGAAATTATAGCATTGTGAAGAATTAAGGTTTACTGGACACCTACAGATCTGTGTGTGACTTTGGATGGCCTGTGAGGACATCTAGGCGAACAGCCAAAGAACTGATGTCTATTTTGGACTGAAAACCTTGTCTGGAAGATTCTGCTCCCCAGCCAGTCCAAGTCAGAGACTGTTAATAAGACTGTTGACTGAAATTAAGTTTGAGGAGTGAAGATGTTAAAGCTCTTTGCCCTAAAGAAGAAAAAAATCACCAATCATTCTTTAAACTTTTCATTGACCAAGAGAATAATGAATTGATATATACGTGAGAAAAATATGTATCGAGACAATGACTTTTTGCACAGGCAAGTAGTGATAGGCAAAGGCAAAATGGTTTTAAAATACTGGAAGAGAGGTTTGAATTAGACTATAGGAAGAAGTTCTTTACACCTGGGTGGTCAGACATCAGAACAGGTTGCTCAGAGTGTCTGTGATTGCCTCATTCCTGCAAGTGTTCAAAGCCAGGCTGGATGGGGATCTGAGCAATCTGGTCTAGAGAAAAGTGTCTCTGCTCAGAGCAACCTGATGGAACTTAATGATTTTTCAGGTCTTTTCCAACACAAACCGTTCTTTGATTCTATGTGCTACCACAAAAAGGAAGTGAGGTGGTTACTCCACCATGTCTTATTTTAAATATAATGTAATTCTAAATACGTGATGGCAGTATGTCGGTATTTAGGAAATGTTCTTAGGAATACATGCAGTGCATTAGGCTGCAACAGGGTGTCCTGGAGGAATCACTGAAAATGTTGTATCTTGAGACCACAACTTGCAAACCACACCAGCCGTAACCCTTTATAATATATTAAAAGGACAGATGTAGTAATGAGGGAGAAGAAAACATAGTTCAGTAATGTCTTTAGCTTAATTTCTAAAAAATAAAAACAAGAAGCTTGTTCTAGTATAAGAAACAGAAGGACAAGGACTTGATCTGATGGTGAGGCACTGTTATCTTAAAAAAAAAAAAAGAAAAAAAAAGAAAAAAAAATCTAATTAATTTCATTCCAGGAAAAGGGAAATTGTTTCAGTACAGTCAATATGAATAATTCACAAATAACTTTATTCACTTAAGTGAGAGGATTCATGTTGTGCAATCCTATTCATACAGGCAATGGAGCCATTTTAGCCAAAAGTAATTAGCTAAGGGTGTTTTGGAAGTAGTTATCAGTGCCAAAGAATAAATCGGAATCATTTGAACCCTGATCCAGTTCCTCAAGTTCAGGAAAATGATCTCCTCTTTCTTTGAAGCTGTTCCCTCTGTTATGTTGTAGTGGCCAAAGGTAGCAATTATTTTTCCAAGAAAAAAAGAAGATATTTAACAATGGTAGAAATGTTCATATCTATTTTCTTTATCTGATGAATGCAAATGCTTATTATAAAGCTGAACTCTCTGATGACTGACTATATTTAAAAATACAATTTTTTAAATTCTCTGTGAGAGCTTTTACTTGAAACCACATAATAAAAAATCGATTTTAGTAGGATAACATTGAAACTCAAAGAAAATACATAAATATTTTGGTATCTTAAAACCCCATGGAGCAACTATTCCAAAGGAACTCATGCTGTTTGTGAGTCTCACTGTTCTTCTCTTTCCACAGTTTTAGAATCATACATAATATATTTTCAGGCAAAAAAATACCCAACAAAGAAAAAAACCCCAGAAATTTGGGAATGAAAGAAATAAAACCTCAAAGACTGTAAAAGTAAAAATACTAGTGCTATACTGAATCATAAGGTTCACAAGAGGCTTATGGAGAAAATAGCAAAGAATTTATGTTAGTGTTAACTTTTACAATATTTTAATGGAGTTTTAACATGAATTGCCTCTGAAATTATGCTCAGTGGATAAAAAAAGAAAGTGTTACATCAATGAAAAGGGCTATATTTTTAATATGTAAATGTGGGAATAGCTCATTTTAGATAAAGGTTTAAACTTCTATGTTGATGGAACTGATTTTACTTACTATAAACTATGTCTTAAAGACAGAAAATTTCTCTGAATTGTCAGAGAATATGCATTGTGTATAGGTAGGTGCAACCCCAGATGTCTCATGGCCATTTGCTGCTCTGTGAACTGAGTCTCTCAATGATCCAGACAACTTACATAAGTTCTTTTAAACTGCAGCAATGAAATTATTCATAATGACAAAGGAGAGAACTGACCCAGTTTACCAGAAATGAGTTTCCCCTCCTTCCCCCCAGCAATAGCTGACACCAGCAAGTTTCACTTCAAGCTGGGGTTAAGGAAATTCTTTAAACAGAAGAACAAACTTACAGAACTAATCGTTGCAAATGGGAAACAGCCATTTGTAAGCAAATGGCAAGCTTGGGTTTTTTTTTAAAGCTGATGTTCTGAAGCTGATTGCACTTATCTGTTATTTATATCTAAATGCCTCCACTCTTTAAATAGTGTCCATTTAAATTTCAAGTGGCCTACATACACAATGCTGGTGTTACGCGGCTGCTCCACATGCACTGTAATTGAATTACAGGAAGAAAATACCGGCAGGAGCTGTGACTTCTGGGGCTACATAGTTATTGCAGCCTAGTAAGGTCAGCAGAGATTAATTGTGAAATCACGCTGCTCCATTTGAGGAGGAATACACTGCAGATGACAAGAATAAAGTACCATCACATATCACTGCTCAAAGACCTGCTTCATCCTCCTGCTCTCCTTATTTTGTGCAAGTGAATCATGGAATTATAGAATCACAGAATGGTTTGGGCCGGAAAGGAACTTCAGAATCTTCTAGTTCCAATGCCATGGGCAGGGACACTTTCCACTAGACCAGGTTTCTCAAAGCTCCACCTAACCTTGAACCCCTCCAGGGATGGGGCACCCACAGCTTCTCTGGGCAACCTGTGCCAGTGCCTCACACTCCCACAGGAAGAGATTCATCCTAATATCTGACCTAAACACACCCTCTTTCAGCCTTAAGCCATTTGAAAACATTGAACTAAAGCAAAGGCGTGTTCTTGCACACCACAGTGGCTGGCTCAGGAACACAGGAGCTGGGAAATGGCAATGTCCCAGTTTCTCTTGCTGACTTGCAGATTGCAAGAGCTTGCTGGGGAAAAAAGCTCATCACTTCTGACAAAATTCTTTTGCTCTTTCATCCCAGGTTAGAAAAAGCATCTTTGGAAATCCTTGGTGTGCATCTCTGCGGAGGAAGGAACTAGGAGCCTGGGATGTGGTTAGCCCGTGGTTAAAATATTCACTGGAAACAGGGAAATCGTTCCACTGGGACAGAGAATCAAGTTTTTCTTCAGCTGCAGAGGTTACAGAGGGCCTAATCATCAGTATGTTGGATACAGTAAAGTAGGTTTTCTCTCACTGGGAATTTTACCCTGAACACAAAAAAATCATTTCTGATTAAAATTCAGTTGACACATTTCATCACGAAGTGGATCAGTTAAGATGGAGTAGCGTAATCTAAGGAGAACAATTTCATTAAAAACACCTAGTCATATCTCTGCTTGCAACCTTTACGAAAATAGCTCCACAACAGGCAGTTGTGGGATCATCGGTTTCCTCCATCCCCTGCTGTGTCCTCTTTCTGCGAAGTTACAGTTCAGTACAGCAGTCCCTCACTGCCAGTCCTACATTCAGGGCATTAGTCAATTTGAATAACTAACAGCACTTGAATTTGCATTCCCATTCTAGAAGAGATAAGAAGTGCTTTTGTGACCTCTGCTCTGCTGGAAACACTCTTCCTAAGGCAGCTCCAAGGAGAGTATCTGGTGCATCCACAGCTTCTCCAGATGATTGTGTTTCCTTACCCAGTCTGGTCTCCCAGTTTACAATATTCTCTTTCACTCCTACAGGTTTTACTCAATCAATTTGTTTTCCTGTTGTTTCAACTCAAGAGTACACATGTTTTCTTAAGTAACCTAAATTTTCTTAATGATCATCATGTTTGAGAACAAATATCAGCCTGTGTCTTACTCAGAGGTAACCAAGTTGCGGATTTAATTTTCTTTTTAATTTNGGTTGTTTCACTGGCAGATACAATCTGTACCTTTTCCTTCTCCACAATTATCTTCACGGCCATATGCACGACTCTAATGTGTGCATGGTTTATACATCCATTCTGATAAATGAGTAGGAATTGCAGCCCCAAATGGGGCATCTCACAATTTGAATGGCATTCTCATGGCAAACAGGGTGAAAGAAAATTAACCAGATGGATAATTTTGCATTATAAAAAGGTATTTTATTTGGTTGATATCACATTTTGAACTTCAGTGAAGTTTCTACCAGCTATTGAAGGAGATATGTAAAAAGATAATAGTACATATCTGCGTAGACGGCTCCATTTGAGGAGGAACGTACTGCAGATGACAGCAATGGAGAGGAGATTTTATGAAAGTGTAACAGGGGCTGATCATGTGGTAACTTGTTGGCTCTAAAGGCTGCCCTGAAATTGAATTTGTAAGGGCTAAGACATAAGGCCACGCTTCTGTAGTTTGTAAGTGCAGGTGACACACCTCTCAACTGGCAGCTCTGGGAGTCCCCAAGCTCTATAATGAATAATGTGAGACATGATTTGCCACTGAGATACAGCAGAAAAATGCTGAGACCTCATGATGGAGTCTCCTGCCGGTGCAGCTCACCCTCAAGCTGACCTTGGGGAAACACTTTGAAATGGTAGCTGAATAACAAGGAAGCCAGTTTTTGTATGTCAGTGGTGTTTCAGACACTGACTTGGCAACATTTAGAGTTGTTTCTCTGCTCAAACTTTTATATTCCACTAAGAGAGGACTACTGAGGAGCACAGCGTCTTCAACAAACAGTCAGTGTCGTTTGTCAGCTTTATTTTTCCAAGGAGAAAGCAATTGCTATTTTTCCCTAAACCCCAGGCTCTAAAAACATCTCTCTGTCGTAATGACCTAGAAAAAAAATGACTTGTTCACATGAATTGCTGGGTCATTGTTGTCAAAGGTTCAAAAATCAGTTCTCAATTTCCTACAGTGTTAAGAAAAGATACTGACTAAAGCTGAAAAAAAGCACGCTAGGAAAAGAAAATAACAAGAGCTTCAAGGTCTTTTAGAATATTTTGCATACACCATTACATACATGTTATAATTTTCAGAATAAACATTTAAGGACAATATTGGGCAATACAAAATAATTATGAATGTTTTAATGTTAATTTTTAGAAGTAGGGCTTTAAATTTTGACAATTTATGTACACAGGTCAAGAAGACCCCATGAATTTAAATGGATTTAATAATGTCATGAATTACACTTGTTCCCTGTATCTTACATAGAAAGGTATAAGGAAATAAGGATATAAGAATATAAGGAAACCTTTCCTTTCAGGGAAACATAAGGTCATGGTGCTGCATTTATCAAGGGTTTGTTTAAGTTGGCTCAAAGAGTACAGGAGGAGCTGAATGCAGCTGTTGACACTTCATCTTGACGTATTACTATCCAAAAGGCAAGTATGGTTCTTAAACATTTACTGTATCTTGGTTCATTCAAGCTTGGAAACCTAACAAGGGAATAGAGTATGCATTAAAAAGGCTGATAGACACGAAGTCTCTTGTAAAAACTGAAGTAGGCAGATAAGGATTCTACATCCCAACTTCTCCTTGTCTCTTATTTTGAGAAGACCGATTTAATTTAAATAATTTTGGTGGGAGTCAACGGTGTGGGAAATGGGCAGAAGAGTGATTTTCGAGAAATTTTTAAAATCAAAGAAATCTAAATTCGAAATTTAAGGTATTCTATGAACTGTGAACATTTTTTGAAGTCGAATCAGGTTCTAACTAATGTTTTTTACTCTATGCGTAATACAACAGGGTCTGTATGTACTGTGAGTCCCTCCCTCCCGGTGACAAACATGCACTTTCTGTGTCCTCATGCACAATTTGTCCCCTTCTGCTTACGCAGTGGGCTCTTGACAGGATAATCCTTTGATGCTCAGGTTGCACTCCAGGCTTTCTCCATCCCTCCTGCCCCCAGGAGTCCATGTAAACAAACTGAGATGTTTTACACAGCCTTTATTTACGAACACCATTGCAACTCGAGATAAGAAATAAGAAAGAGGTCGGGCAATCGTGACACTTCCCTTCATCTTCTCAAATTCTTTGTCCACACTTTTGTGCATCTTCCCCATCTCCCCTGCCCCTGTGACACATCTCTGTCTCGTTGCTTGGTAACCTCCCAGCACTGCTGTGCACACCAGCATCAACTGCTCCCCACTCCCCCTTCCACTGGCTCAAAACACCCAGACACATCCTAAAATTGGATGAGATTTTCTTCTTCTCTCTGTGTCTGACAGACAAATCAAATTCAGGGGAAACGTGGAAAGCTCTGTCAGAGGGTAAATTCTCAATTAAGAAAAGGAAATAGAGGAGGATACACATTCAGAAACAGTTGATTAAGAGCATGGGACTTCCATATGTCAATTATTTCAGATAGTCAATGGAAACCCAGCCACTGTGAAAAAGATGAAAAAGGTTNAAAAGAAAATAAAAGAAAAGAAGGATAGAGAGAAAGAAAGAAATTGTTTATTAGTTGCATAACAGCAGTGGCTAGAGATCCAGCTGGAAATGAAGCCCTAATCACTTGGCTATCATACAACAAAAATAAAGCAGATCTTATCTGGAGAGGCAGCAGTCTAAAATGATTGACTGAGTGTTTTAAGCCGCAGGATGTCATCTTGTTACAGGACACAATATCTCCCTGCCCTTTTTTCTGAATAAATTGGCAGGTTCTGATGCATCTTATGCTTGCTGTTAGTGCTCAAATTATTATAGAAAATTATAGATTAGTATATTTATTTTGAGAATAACTTTGAAAATACATATTTAAGAGGAAAATGTCAGAATTGAGACACCTGCAGAAGAAAGTGAGATATTAAGTCTCTGAGGAAATTGAGTGTTGAAATTGGACCTTTCAATAGAATGAGGGGCTTTGAGATATCAGTCAAATCCAAGCTGGAGAAAAACATAGTTTGGGACTGAGCTGTGGCCTGAAGTGGGCATTTAGAGATGGCTGAAACCCACAATGTCTAGCACAGGTCAGTAAGGAGTTCTACCTTCCTTGCACTCATAATTTTCTTACACTTCATAGACTGTTTTTAGAGCGCTTCATGATTTTTTTATTTTTTCTCTCTCTCCCTCCTCCATTCTATATTTTGCAGAAACCCCCTCCCACAGAAACACAAAAAGCGGACTGATTTTTTTTTTTTTTTTTGTAAAATAAGGAAAAAAACCCCATACACAAGGGAGAGGGGAAAGGAAAAGGACAAACAATGTGCTTTTTGTAGTCTTTTGATTAAAAGCATTGACAGCAGCTTCACCTGAGGAAAGTTGTATTTTACAGAGCACCTGTCTAAACACCATATGTTTAGAGGTTTTCTCTTTCTATGATTCTGTATTCTTCTAAAAAAGAAGCTTTGATTGTTTCAAACTGCTCCTATATCTCATGACACTAATTCTATCTGGCACTGTGTGAATGTCATTAAAGGTGAGGAGGGACCAAAAGATGCAAGACTATAAAAACAGTTCCCTTTTTCTTCAGAGAAATGGAGTGATTCATATCTCATCAATTATTCTTCTCTGGGATTTTTGGCCTGAGTAGAAAAAAACCTCCTTTTAGGAACATATGGATGAGTCAAACTGCAAGAAAGCACGTCTCAGTAATTTAGTTTCAACTGTACATTTACATCAGTAAAAAAGAATACTGTAAACAATGCAGGGTTGGTTTTTTAGTAATGCCCCAGAATAGCTGTAGATGTCTGCATGAATGTACAATGGGGTCTGTCTGACACTTCTCGTTTATGCTTTTATTATTTTGCAAGGAACAGTGCAAGGTTTATTAGATTCTTCTGCATTAACTTAATGGGGAAAAACAAAACCCCAACATCTTCCTTCCCCAACCAAATCTGATGTGTGAGGATAAAGTCACTCTGACTGCAGACTGCAATGGGATAAGAATAAATTGCAGTACATATTACTCTCCCAAGTTTCCTGCCATATTTAACAAGTTCCATACTGACAAAAGCAAACATTAATATGGGCTGACAAGCTGATGGGAAAGAAATTGTATAGCCTCAAATGACATCATGGGTATCTCTGTTCCCCACAACTCTGATAAAATTTTTCATCTGAAGTCTTTTCCTTTTTTTTCCTTTTATCTGTGTAACAAAATGGATTCTACTCACCAAACTAATTCTACGATAAAATCCTGCACAATAAAACTAAATGTTTCTCTTCTTGTAAAGGCAGTATACTTGGCTGAAAACTGGAAGCAAAAAGGAAACTTGTGATATTTCTGGAAGAAATTTTAAAACTAAGGAGGCATTAATTGCTTTATTCTGTACACTCTGAAAATGGCATAAATTAATTAATTATAGTTTTAAGGACCAGACTTGTTGCCTTTAAACTGTAAACAGACATAAAAAGTGGCTGTATTGGTTCAGAAAACTGCCCATTTAGACCTCCATTTTGCTTTCAACCACAGCTGAAAGTGGATGTACAGAAGCAAGTATGAGCAGAGCAAGCAATTGTGGTGCCTCTATTTTAGCCTATACAATAATCCTTAATTGATACTTCCCTTGATTTTTAATGTATTTATTTGTTTTATCCATATCCTATGGACATTCCATACTATATGTTGACATGCTCAGTATATAAATCAGGGGAAAGAAGGAAATGGGGGGGGTGCAACATCTGGAGTTACAGTGTTTGTCTTCTCAAACCCCTGTCACATGTGGTGGAGTGCGGCTTTCCTGGAGATGGCTGAACACCTGCCTGCCCACGGAAAGTGGTGAATGG
Organism: Grallaria varia; assembly: GCA_013396735.1. Lineage (NCBI taxonomy): Eukaryota > Metazoa > Chordata > Aves > Passeriformes > Formicariidae > Grallaria > Grallaria varia. Next base: position 134,111 of record VWZG01001736.1, read on the forward strand.
ATTCCTTGGTTTGCTTTGCTTGCGAACATGGCTTTTGCTTTACTTGTCTTTACCTCAATCCACAAGTTTTCTCACTTTTACCCTTCTGGTTCTCTCCTCTGTCCCACTGCAGTGGAGGGATTGAGTGGCTGGGTGGTGTTTTGGTGTTGACTGGGGTTAAACCGCAACAGTCACTCAAGACTCTGCCAGACAAGGAGTGTCCTCCTTTGCCAGAAAATTCACGATTGTGTTGGAAATTTCCCAGGGTAGGCTGCTGATTTGCTTCTGTCTAAATGACCTCCATGATTACAGGAATAAGGGCAGCCTGTACAAATACATTTTTTAGGGTTTGGAAGATATTTTTACTACGGTTGAGACTGTATCCTACTCACAACCCCACCATAGGATAACCCATCTGGTCTTCTCATGCAAATTTCCTTACCCTTTCTGAGAGGTAGCACTAAAATATCAACAAAACTGCTCTGACAATTTTCCAATCATCCTTCCATCTGTAAGAGCTCATGATTCCCAGATGTACTCAGATTCAGGATGTGTTGGTTGCATCCAAATTCCTAAGTGTCATATTTCTATACTAAATAAGCATAGTCTTTTTTCTGTTTTCCAGATGAAGAAAGAGTCCATTAAGGTAAGAAATTGCATGTTATTTCCCTTGTCCCTTTTTTTTTACTGCACTGATTTTTATACATTTTCCACTTTGATCCAGGCTGTAATTTTAAGATTACATCCTTCAAGCATTCATTATGGTCTTTTGAACTAGAAAAAAATATGAAACTGCTCTGCGTCCTTTAAATAACTTATCTCAGAATATTCATATTTCCTTAATAATATCTTCTTCAGTGAATATAAGAACTATTAAAGTGAGTTTGCTGTAACTGACTGTTACTTTAATTATATTTTTCCTCCTTCTGCAAGGTTTACTTCATAGTTCCTGGATGATTGCCTCTTTATCTATCTGTGTGAAAGAAAATAATGGAAAAACAGAAGGCAAAAAGAATTTTTAGGTCTAACATACCAAATTTGCTGTACAAAAAGGTACATTTCATAGAGGCAAAAAGACACATTTTAGCACAATAGAATCACAGTGATTTATGATATACCACCACTGGGTTGAATTCACAGTGGCAGGGTACTGAGTTTTAGTATAATCCTTGAGCAAAAGTAAGTTAAAGAGCACTTTTACCCATTTATTAGAAGAAAGAACACAATGACATTAAAGTTGGGCCTGATTCTAGTAAAAAAAAAGTAACTATCCAGGGAAGTTATTATATGTGTTTCTTAGGTGCAAACATTAGTTCCCATTCCTGAGTCTCTTTCCCAAGGCCACCACCGTTGCATTGTGCTAAATGCCATTCAGCACAAAATCATTCTCCCCTTCTCCTCATCAAAAGTCAATTTTGAGCTTTCCTAGGTAATGCAGGTGCTACACCGTACACTGTGATCACTCTTAGGGAAGGCAGCCTTTGCCAACAGCTGTCACAAGACAATAGTTAAAGTATTTTTCTACATTTGGAAGAGGAAATTGGATATTTCCAGTAAAATAGGGGTAATGCAGACTTTTTAGTGTGACAGCTGTGTTGACAGCAGGATCCTAAAAACGGGCTTTGCATCCAGTTCTGTTCAACACCTTAATCAAAGACGTGGACAGTGGGGTTGAGCTCACCTTCAGTGAGTTGGTTGATGACACCAAGCTGTGTGGAGTGGTGATGGGCTGGAAGGAAAGGATGGGAGGGACCTGGACAGGGTTGAGCAGTGTGCCCACGTGAACCTCCTGGGTAAGGACAAAAGTAAGGTCCTGTACCTGGGTCGGGGCAACAGCTGGTATCAAATATAGGCTGAGGAACAAGGGGATTGAGAGGATCCCTGCTGAGAAGGACTTCGGGATATGAATGGATGAAAAGCTGGACATGAGTTATCAATGTGCATCTGCAGCCCAGAGAGCCAATTGTGTCCTGGGCTGCGTCAGAGGAGACAGGTAGGAGGTCATAGTAGGTCAAGGGAGTTGATTCTGTCTCTCTTCTAAATTCTCATGAGACCTCAGCTGGAGTTCTCCATCCAGCTTTGGAGTCCTCAGCACAGGAAAGACATGGACCTGTTGGAACAAGTCCAGAGCAGGCCCACAAATATGATCAGAAGGTTGGAGCACCTCTGGTGACCGAGTGAGTTGAGGTTGTTCAGCCTAGAGAAGAGAAGACTCCAGGGACACCTCAGTGTGGCTTTTCCATACTTAAAAGGACATTGTAAGGAAGATGGAGACAACCTTTTTAACAGGGCCGGTTGTGACAGGACAAGGGTCAACAATTTTAAACTGAAAGAAGGTGGGCAGACTAAATATAGGGAAGATATTGTTTTACAATGACCGTGGTAAGACACCAGTACAGGCTGCCCTGAGAGATGGGCCCCATTCCTGGAAACATTCAAGGTCAGGCTAGACAAGGCTGAAACTTGGTCTAGTTGCAAATGTCACCGGCAATTGCAGTGGGGCTTGACCAAATGACCTCTAACATTCCTTTCCAACCCAAACCATGCTGTGATTCTATCTGCATAATTAAAACCTCACCCAGTGTTAGTCAGCAGAAATACATTGCCTCTGGAACAATAATAGACACTGGATAAGAATTTGACTCTTAATTTTTTTTTTTTTAAGTCCGGTTTAATTAGACTTTTTTCTCTTTTTCATATTTAAACTTCTCTTTTCTTTTCTTTTTTTTTTTCATATACATAAGCCTCCCCTATATAAAAAAGAAAACAAAACAAAACAAAAAAACCCACAAAAACCCAAAACCAAAACACAAACACCCAACAAAAACCAAAAAAAAACACGAAAACAAAACCAAAAAATAGGCATCATACATTCTAGCCATATTTCCGGTATTCAGCTGCTTTTAAAGTTAAGCAAAACATGTTCAGCCAGCCTTGTTGCCAGACACTACTCCCCTCCTCCTTGCCGAAGTAATGGCTTTCTATTTCAGCAACTCATTTCTGACTACAAAACCAGATGGATTGCTCTCTACTACATGAGTGCACATATTCTTGATCAGAAAGTAGCAATCATTGAATACATCATATAAAATGACACCGGGGAGGGAATTGTTCTTAATTCTGCCCAGCGAAGCATGTTGAAACACCTGTTTCCTATCCTGAAAATGTTTGCGAGGGCTGCCAAAGTTAATGCTGAAACAGCACCATTAAGCCAAGTTATCCTGCCTGGCCACCTGTTGGAAAAGAAAGCTGCCGAGGCAATTCCAAGCCATAGCTGGTCCTAGGGAACTTGCACGTCTCCCTATCTATGGAGACATTTTCTTATCAGTGAAAAAAAATCTGCTCTTTGAGGGAAAGGAAAACAGAACAGGGAACACTCTATCTAAACTTTGTTACTGCAAAAAGTATCCTTTGCTGGGTAAGGTTAACAGAAAATACCAGGAGGGAACCTGAGAACTGGTGTATTTGAAGGGAGTAAGGTGAGTCCCAAACCTTCCAAGTGGAAGGAGCCTGAGCTACAGTAACAAAAGGGATTCAGAAAACTTTCTGAATGCAGATGCTTGTCCATCTCGTGTTTTATTGCATATATTAACTAACTGTCCATTATCTAGCTCAAATGCACATGTGTATTTCATGAGATAAGTTCTACTCCCCACACTGGCTGAATGAGAAACCCATTGTATGTAGAGTGTATAAAAAAACTCACGCTGAATACTTACTGTTAGGGTGAGATGAGGTCATTACTGCTGCCACAGAATGTATTTTCCTCCCAAATAGTTGAAAAAGAGATATTGGTGATACTTGGCCTTGCAGAATCTCTCTAACTCCAGCACTGACACTTAAACTGCACAACAAAACTAACTGTATTTTTGGTCTGCTGATTTAAGGTGAAATACAAAATAAATAAATAAATAAAAATTGATTCAAAACTACACAATTCAGGTTTTCTTGTGAAAAATTGGACTCCTTTGCAGTGGATTGAAATTTATAACATAAAACAAATCAATTTGTTTGCCCTTTCCTTTTATTAAAATATAACTTTTTTGTAGTCAAATATTTTTCATTATTTCAAAACTAATGTACTACTAAATTTGCAACTTTCTCTTGACTCAATTAAATTCCTCTTATTAAAAAAAAGTCCCAAATCTAGTTAACCTCAGGACTTCAATGCGTAGGGTTTTTTTCATGGGATCATTGTATACAAATGGAGTAAATCAATTAAGCACTTTTTCTGGCTAGAGAACATATTCTGCCTTAAAAAGTGAACAACTGGGCTTTCATACATAGTGTGGTTTATTTTTGTACTGAAAATAACTACTTCTGACCTGAGTTCTGTGAACAATGATAATTTGGGATCCCAGGCTTCAATTACTGCAGCAGGTGCTAGTGTTGCATGGGGACCACTATATATAAAAACATAAATCAGTTGTTTAGAAATACCACTTGCACAACTGGGCATACTTAGAACTTTTCTGATGAATTATCAAAATGTTTCGATTGTGTTTACTGTATTGTAAGGCAAGAAAACAGTAGCTGTCACAAGCAACTGCAAGAAACTCAAAACAAAGGGTATCAGGAAACATTTTTTTGTGTCTGAAATGAAGAAACTGTAACTCTTCTACTAGAAGCAATGTGCATGTCTTGTCAAGGAAAATAGTATGTCAGAATTAATCATAGTCTGACTGTGAATATTTTAAACTTTTGATTATTTCTCATCATGTGATTGTTTCTTGACTACTACTCAAATCTTCCCTGGAGAGCTCACAGCATAAACAGGCCAAAATAGAGGTATCTTCCACTCATTTTACAAACTGTGCTTTGATAGAGAAACTGAAGCTCATCTGTGCTACTTGGTGTGAGCCAACAAATGCATAGTCAGTTTAAAGAATGCTAAACCCATGCCTTAATAACAGGTCAAAATTACAGAAATCTTAAGGCAATGTGCCATATGACATTGGTATGGCGTGTGACTTTAATTTAGCTATGTTGTTTGCATAGATGGAGTAAAGCAAGGAAAAGCAACAAAGGGAAAAAAAAAATCCCTAAACCCTCCTCACTAGTAAACTCAGACATAGCAAATAAGAAGCAGAGTAGTAATACAGGGAGTTTCACCACACCTCACTAGGAACTCAACTATTAGAAGTATCACTTCACATCAAGAGTCGAAGGGCAAAGTTTTTACAAATCTGTTCAAAAGGTGTGTGGATGTGGCACTTGGGGACATGGTTTAGTGGTGAACAGGGTGGTTCTGGGTTAACAGTTGGATAATAATTATCTTAGAGGTCTTTTCCAACATAAATGATCCTATAATTCAGAGTACATCTAGTCTGTATAGCAGGGCTTAGTTCCCAGCCATGAAATCTATTGTCTTGTGGAATGACGTTAGAAGAAATGTGACAGAAAAGCTGTTGCTTGAAATATTTTGAGAGGAGACTGGACAGATCTTGAGGAAAATACATTGTAAAGAATAATGATTCCTTTAGAGGGAGATAGAATATTTGATCAACAAGGTATCCCATCCCTGTCTTCTATATTATCATTATAATAATTAATTTACTCTTCTCATGTAATAAATATAGGTTTTTTTTCAATTTTGCTCCCTTTTTCTCATTTTCTTTGGTATATATTTGAAGGATATAAATAAGTAGATTCTTAAATGATGCAGGAAATAAATTCCACAGTCAGACAGAGTAAAATGCTCCTGTTTTACTACTATGCTGTGGACAGAGCTGAGACACAGAAAGACAAAAATATCTCAGATGGCAAAATTTCTAGGGGGCAAAATCATAAGGAAGTTTACACTTAAAAAACAAAAAAGTCCTTTAAAAAAGTTTTTCAAAATTAAAATTAAAAATACAATGAAAAAAAGAGACATAATGGGAAATACAACAGTGTTCGGTGGCCAAATCCCTCTTCCTTGACCATTCCCTAAACCATATTCCCTAATGCAAAGTCATCTATCAGCAAGGATAAAAGTGTGGTGAGTGCATTACTACCAGGAGTAAGATGAGAAATGAACTGGACTGCCTGGAATTTGCAAGTGTCAATAATAAGCACATTTCTGCTTTGGTTTTTTTTGTCACTTTTTGTGAAGAGCCAGGCTCAGCATGTCTATCGAGCAGGTCCTTGTTATCAGCTGTTGGCACTCAACAATCATTGATGCAGGAGTTCTCAGAAATGCTGAGTATGATATTGACTGACCACTTCAGCTGATGAACTGACCTTAGCCTTCAGTGTCAGCCAGTTCAATAGCCAAAATAAGTCTGGTTCCATCAAGTCTCTTATGAAAATAGAACAACTGCCTGGTTATTTTTATTTTTTTTTCCAAACTGTGAAAGACTGTCAGTGCACAGGAAACCAAACACTTTGCTACAGTGATTATAGAATCCCCAAAGATAAGGGGCTAATGTGTATGTCTCAAACACTGACAGCTGGTTGGCTGTGGAGCCAGGCAAGGAGTGCTGGTAATAACAGACAGGAATTGTTGATAATAACCAAGGGTTGTTGGTAATACCACAGTCTGGGAAAGAACAAGATGAGGCTGGAGTAGGAGGGGCCATGTGGAGGTAGGGCA
>VWZG01001737.1:0-11296 GCA_013396735.1 Grallaria varia
GGGTGTCCGTGGAGAAGGCACTGATATACAGTGATAGCATAAAAACATGCAACACCTTGACTGAAAATAAGAAATTTCTTCTAACTCCACTTAGTCTTCTTCCTGAGGATATAAAAATTATTTCCAAATTAATCCTTGTTCTCCAACACTCATAATGATTTTTTTTTTCTTTTTGGTTAGGAACTAGGTGCATGTAACTGACTAACAAAAAACACTCCATGTAATGTAGACCACCAGTGTCAAAAAGCAGGCAAAACCAAGATGCACAAATGAATATTTCTGGAGCTTTTCATTAAACTTTTGAGGGAACATTACCATTTCAGGAAAATTCAGGGTGGTTTGCAGACAATTGGAAAAGTCCAGGCTTGGCAAATCAGTTCCAATACCTCAATTCATTCCATGACTAACACTCTAAAGACACAAGATGCAGATGCAGAAAATGTTTCACAGAAAATGTAAGTGGGTTGCCTCTATCTGATCTACTTGCTATGAGTATTTTTACCATAAAGAGTGTGAATTTGGAGAATTTGGACTATTACAATATTTGGTCAAAATTAATAGGGTGACCAAAAGTCTGAGTGACCACCTCACCATCCCGTATCAACTAGTGGCCTTTTGGTGAAATCTCATGATGGGCTTGATCTGAGAAGAGAAAGTAGAAAACAGATTTTTCATGATTTGTGTATAGTTCGCAAGTTTTTTTAAACTATTTCCTTGACCATTCTGCTGATTCTGCTGTTCTTTACTGTTCTGGTAATGCTGATCCCATTCAAACTTCCTCAATTTATTAAATTGAATGAAAGTGAAGAGCACAGAGAAAGCATGAGAAGTTAGGAGAATATTTGTATTTGAGCAAGGACAGATGAATGTCTAAAGCTTCCACGGGTGTTGCAGAAATGTTTTTCATGCCTGCTACACTTCTCCCAGTTGTCTTTCTCAGCTCAGTATTACTGTTTGATCACACTCTGCACTCCACCCTGGAGAAGATTCACGTTGTCCATACCCTGCCCTTATTCCTAACAGGCCCTGGAGGCTGCATCCTGTGATGATGGTTCCTCTATTCTACATCCTAAACGATCAAGCTGTTGCATAAAAGACCAAACAGCCATCTAGATAAGCAAACAATAGACCACTCACTCATCTTGTAGGTGCCACAATGACCCCTTTGCTCCGTTATTCACCCCTGCAGCCTAGCATTGAACTTGTGAAACGAAACAATATCACCATTTCATCCTGAAATCATCCACCCCACCCTTAGGGAAGAGGCCTATCTGTAAACATTTGCATTTTTATCACTTTAAAATTCTTTCTCTTGACTGTTCAGGATTTGTGCATAATGTGTTTCCTCCTGTGAATGCATATGGTAACTTAAAATAGTTGATTTTATTTTCTCTATTCAATTTCCTTCCTAACATATTTTTTTTTTTTTTTTTTTGCTTTTAGTTTTATGTTCTTCTCCTGTGATACTGCAGGATCAAGAGGGTGAAAGATTAAAAGAGTAAGCAAAGAAATGTGAGAAGTAACAGTGCATAAATCACTTTTTCACGTATATTGTATTGGAAATAGAAAAAAAGCTACACTGAACTTAATACATTAACTGTTTCTTCTTTACATGTTCTTTTCAGGTACCACTGCAGCCCAGCAACAATACCATCCCAGATGAGATGAAAGAGTGGAAAGGTATTTCATGAACAAGGGCACGATGTCTATGTGCAAAGGAAAAACAAACCAAAGCATAAATCCTGGAACTAATGGAGAATCTGACCAATTAAAATACTTTGATCAGGCATGAGAGAGTAGAAGGGAAAAAACAAAGCAGGGTAAGATAGCCATAATTTACATTGCTATGAAGAGCAGCAGAAAAAAAAAATGGGAAACTTTTCATAATTGAAAAAGAAAAAAAAAAAAAAAGGTCTGGATGGTGATGAAACAGTATGACCATGACTGCCTCTTAGAAAGTGAGAACTGACTGGTGAATGCATGTAAGCTATCACTCTGTAAATAACTACTGAAAAATAGTGAGCACCCAGCTACCTCCACGGATGTGCCTTTTCCTACATAGCACTTCCCCAGTTTAGAGCTGAATCTTTCTCCCCCATGGCCAGACACTTGTCAATTAATTCTTCAATTCCTAAAGGATGGTCAAAGTTTCAGGCAAGGTTGTCCTGGAAGCAGTTTTGTCCAGTTCACTAGGAGTGTTTGTTTAAAACACATTGCTGTTGCTGATTCCCTGGAGCTGCTGTTAGCCATCATTTTTCGGTGCTTGTCCTCAGTATGGATATGTTTTGCTCATGCACTCACCTATCACGCCAGGACTCAAAATGTGGGTGCATCCATTATACTTACCATTGTGCAAAAGTCCTTTTAGGGATTCAAGTTATGTACAATTCTGGATTGAAACTTAAGTGTTAGTTCTTGGTTTGTGATACCGTCAGTGCTTTTAGATATATTGCTTTTTGAGGTTTCTCTGATGAAGTTGTGGCCTTATCTTTGAGAGCCTCTTGTCAGGTGATGTTTGTGCATCTTCATTTGTGCATCTTCATTGATTTCACTCCTTTTGTGGGCCTATTCCAGTTCATGCTGACTGAATATGTGGTTTGTAAATTGTAATGTTGAGGTCCTTTCCTCTGTGGTCAAGTGACAACGCCCTTGTCTTTTTTCCTTCCCTCCCCAAGATAAGAAACAACAGGGGTAACCAAGCTATCTCTTTCTGAGGCTAACATCAACATCACCGACCAGTCTGAGTCATGCTCCGGACTCACAAAAATTGGTTTAGGAAGAGTAAATGTAACCCCTCCCCTCTCTAATCAGTGCTCGATAATTGTCTTAAGGAGAACAATAAATTGTCTTAGCAATGCTACTTCAAAGTCCTTTGGATAAAAAAGTAGATAATTCAGTTAAGCCATAGGTTCTTTCAGCAAACATTAGCATTTCTGCCCTTTAGTGATTGTTCAAGTTGGTTTTGAAACATTGAAGAGTCATAAGAGCTAATGGTTCCCGTTTTACCTTTCCGTCAAGGAGAAATAACAGAAAAAAATGCACTACCTTATTCCTACTAAATCAAGAATTAATCATTCAAATTATAAACGATGACTGGAACATAGCCAAATAAATTGTTTTCTTTGTTGATCAGATACTGCTCTAAATTATCTCGGCTGTTTTTAAGATGCTAAAAAAAATATCCCTACCTAAAACTTTATTTAAAGATTATTACTAATGTCCTATTTCACATGCATAGTTTAAAACTCTGAGCTCAGCCTTGGAAGCCTTACTCAGGAGTAATCTTTTTCAGATTACAAGTAACAGATCTGAAGATTATCAAGATCAAAATTTGGTTCTCTATGAAAAGATGTGGATATAAAATATTTAGTATCAAAGCATCAAAACAAATACCTCTCCTTAGTAGTATAAATTATAGCAAAATAGGACATAAATTGTTTATATTCGTGTATATATAAATTCAAGTATACTTCTAGTGTTTAAGCATAGACCATGGGCAGTCAAAAGTCAAAAGAAGGAAGTCGTGACTTAGGCAGTGTCTATAATATTAGGTAATAATATGATAATAAATATTAAAGTGAGCAGGAGCAAACTTTTAAAAATTATTCAGAATGTTGCTTGTCAGCTCATAAAAATGAGGAAAATTAACTAAGTCATTGTAACATCAACTGAATTTCTATTATGTACTAGTGGAAAAGATCAATAGGATTTTCCTCTGCCTAAATTCCTTTTTGCCAATCTGATAACATGGCAGCCTTGTATTGAGCCACCAGAGCTTGAATATATCATATTATGGGCACATCTAGTAATAGCACTGTTGTAGGTTACCTTCAGGCTACAACATGTTATGCAGTGGTAAAGGCAGTTTGTTTTAGGACAGAAGTGGATTAAAAGATAGAAAAATATTTTCTACATGACAGCAGTCCAAACATTGACAGTTTTATTATCTTCAGTTCTGACTAGATTCCGTGAGAGCTGCACATGCTTAATAATTACTAAAACTGACACCTATGTTACTAAAAATATCTTGGATTACTAAAAGGGATTTTTAAATGAATCCATATAAAAGGCTTTTAGATCTATTCAATTTTAGATTTACAGTAAAACTTAAATTTGCTTATCTTTTGTGTTTCACTCAACTTGATGTTAGAAATCCTTTCACTGTTCAGTGCCTTTCCTATTCAACCCCCCAAGTCCCGGCAGTGCCTTTTAAACTGCAAGCCATACACTGAGAACAGTCCACCAGGAGAGCAGAAAAGGCCCACAGCTGGTCTGTGAGACTATAGTTATGAGTAATTGTATGAAATGTTCTTAACAGCAAATGTAATGGTCTTTGAAAATGTTAAGGGTTAGTGATAAACCACTGGTTGAAAACATCTGAGAACCACAATCCTAGCACTTTTGTGCAGTTTTTTGCTATCTACAGTGAAAACACGTATTTACTTACTGTAAATGAATTGGTCTCTAGAGGAATACTTGCTCTACAGATCACTGCAGGAGGACTTGTAATGGTACTGGAGGGTGGGAGGTTTTAAACCAAGCCCAACTAGAATCACCTCTGCTCTCGACTAAGGTAGTAGAGAGGAAACTTTTGTTGTATAATGGGAGTGACACAAGTGCCCATACTTCCCTGCCATATGGTGGGAAAACACAGAGGTGGACCAATGAAGAATTCAATCACATCATGGTGCATTTTCAGAAACAGCTGAGGTAGTCACTTGGGATCTTCTAAAGATCTTCCTTTAGGACTTGCCCGGCCCTGCACTGAGTTGCTGAGCCAAATTCTTCCACGATTTTTTTTTCTCTGCCCAACTCCCTTTGCCTCTTTTCCTTTTATGTACTCTTTCATTCACTTAACCTTCTGTTTGGCTTTGTTTCCCAAGCAGCACCTTTTCCATGCTTCCTGCCAACCAAACCAAACCAAACCGAACTCCAAGAACATCCCATGGTATTAATGAATCAGATAATAAATTTGCAGTTTGTACTGTTGGTGTGTGCTATTGCTCCCCTTGCAAGTGGGCTGGAATTTGTTTGATTTCATATGGACTTCTAAAAGGGATAAATTTGTACTAATAACCTTGTATAGACAGTGCTGAGAAGCTGCAGCCTCTAGAATACAAAGTATGACATTCTAAGTTAAATGTTTAAGATAATTCTGTAGTTGTTTCTATTTCTTCTTTATTCTGGAGGTAAACAAGGGTAAGCAATTTACATTTAAATGTCTATCCATTAGAAAGATAACAGTGAGTACCTTAGATGAACTCTTTTCAGTCTGCATGATTTTCTGGATTCTCTTCATCCACCACCCATTATTTTCCTGATCTGGAGAATGTATGCCAAGATGCTAAAAGGAGAAAAATACACCAGGATAACCAAGTTTTAAAACAATCCATTGCTAGTGATTTTTAATGAATGAAAATTTTTTAACTAGTTCAATTTTTGCAATTAACTCTTATTAATTGACTCAAATTGAGATGAATAATCCTTATCAAATAAATAACATGATCTTAAGTTATTACATGAATGAAATATATCCAGCAGAGCTATTTGTGAGGAAAAGGATATTGGTGTGCAGATGGCTTGCAGGACATTCCTGGCTTGAATTCCACTGAGCTGGTCGATTGTGGTCCTGATAGAAGACTCAGTTTAGACTAACCTCCTCTGAGATTGCATACTTTGTTGCTAGACCAGCCAGCTGTAGGAAGAAGATGACTGTGGGTCCCATAGTGCATGTAGTGCTTGAAGTTTCAAGAATAAGGTCTGAGTTGCAGAGTCAAAGTGTCAGCACTGTCACAACCTGTTTTGAAAATGACACTGAGACTTGAGATCTTTGTATTCACTATTTGTTTATCTGCCTCCCACCTTTATGTGGTTCTGTTGAAGTTCTATCAAGGGACAGGGAAAGGTAAGTACTCAGAAAAGAGTCTAGAATACCCCTCAAAAATAGTGTTGCTATGTATAAATAAATATAAAAATATACATATTCATAAAGAGATCTTGCTTTAAAAGGAAACTCTAATCTAAAAATATGTCAAGCTAAAACTCTGAAACAGTATTATAATTAGCAAAACTAATAAAAAATTTAAAATTTTAAGGCAATATTAAAATTACAGTAAATTCTGTTGGCATTAGGAAATTCACCTTGTTACCTAAACCAAAATTGTTCCTTTCCTTATTATTAGTCTGTTCCTCATGTATATCCATGTTCATTTTAATTTTGCTGTGAAGTCAAACAAAAATATCCATTTTAGAAAAAAAAGGTAGGAGGTGTGATGGTTTTATATGGGAACCATACAAAATTTTGATTTTTTTTTTAAAGGAACCAGAACTCTTGTGGTAAACAATGAATGTTAACAATAAGAAAGGAAACCAGCAAGAGTTAATGAAGATCTCTATAGCCAGAAAACAGATAATGTTGCACAGATAAAGTTTGTTTGTTTTGGCTTTCTTTTTCCTCTGATCTATTCCTCTTTTCTAAATTAAATAAAAAACTGCATGAAACATTAAATTGGCAGGCAACTAAAGCTAAGATAAAGCACCCCTCCAAAACCCATAATGCCAGGAAGTTCAGAGGTGAAGTTGTAACATTACTCTTACCCCATACTGCAGTACTTTTGGTGTTTGGAGTTTCTCCTTGTTGACTGAGATAGACAGGAACACAGATAATTTTTGCCTTTCCTCAAAATTTTCTTTGAGGTTGAGAGGTAGAGTTTTTGAATAACTTACTGCAACATTTCTATTTTCTCCTTCAATGTGTTCTGCACATTGGAATATATTCTTATTATATTTTTGGTTTAACAGTTGACTAAATACGATATTGTGAGAAAAAGCGATTAATATAAAATATATATCATACCTGTCTTAGATGAGGCTTTTTTTGTCATTCTGTTGTAAATTCCAAACAGAACAGGTATGTAGATTAAGTTGAGCTTGTGTGTGACCTTGCAGGTTTAGAACATAAACTGCCTAAAAGAACTCATGAAAATATATTACTTGCGTCAGGGAATTTCTGTATCTTTCTCAGTATAGTCATTGTCTTCCATGTGCAATATTAAAAAGCATTTGCCAGATCTCCAATCTGTCCTTTGAAAATTTAAACAGGTGCACTTATTTTTCATCATTATGAGAAAAAGGAATTTTTTTTTCTTAATATATTTCAACTTTATTGCCCTCCTGAAATACATTGAAGAAGCATTTGATCTGAAGCCTCAAAGTATATGTTATTTTCAGGAGGGTTACAAGGATCAGCAAGTATTTTTTAAACAGAAATCATCGAGCAGGTCCAATTTATTTTTTTTTTTACCTTTCCCCTTTTCCTACCTGTAGCCTTCTGGGTGGAAAGGACAAACAACATTGCTAAGTATTCACCTCTTTCCTGAAGTGGTAGGAGGGAGGGAGGGAGGAAGGAAGAAAATTAAACAATGAAGTCCTGGTTCCATATACCCTTACTTATCTAGCACTTTGAATATGTTAACCTATTAGAATATAGAGATTTAGAGAGACANGTTGTCATTGTTGTTTATTCTTTATTTTGCTTTGTTCTCAAACATTACTCATCAGGTATGCATCTTATACCATACTTCTTCCTTCCTGATGGTGACTATCTGTTCTCTACTTTTGGCTTGCTTTTCCATTGCTGTTTATAAATTGCATACATTTAGCTGATGACTGGAGGAACTGTTGAATTAATACCATGATTACAGAATAGGTGCCATATTTTGCTGTATATTAAATGTCTTGGAAGAAATAATTTTTAATATGTGGTGCTTTCATTNGTGAAATTAGAGGGGTAATAGATCTCAAGCATGAGCCTCTGAGTCACTGTATCTTAGATATTCATCAGAGGAATTAGTGCAATCCAGCCATCTCCTATTTTTCAAGGCTGCCTTTAGAGAAACTCTGTCAGTCTAGAGGAATTAAAATCTGAGCACAAAAGTACAAATAAATATAAAATACATTCATCTGTATTCATCCAATTCCTTTTATCTGTATTTTGAACCATTGATGAAATGAGATGTATTTAAATTATATTTCAAATATATTTTATTAGTGTTTAAGACAAATACTGAATTTTTATACCATAATCTATATGAACATCAATTATATGATCTGTTTCCACTTGGCTTTAGTCACACCAGTTTGGGGATATTGTTGTCATTGTTGTTTATTCTTTATTTTGCTTTGTTCTCAAACATTACTCATCAGGTATGCATCTTATACCATACTTCTTCCTTCCTGATGGTGACTATCTGTTCTCTACTTTTGGCTTGNACATATCAAAGTTTAATGAGAATTCAAATGAGCTAAAATAATGTTTATGTACATTGATAAGAAAATATGCTCACTTTTTATTGTGGTTAAAAAGGAAACACCCTTCTAATGGACTATCAATGCAAGAGCTTTTTAAAAAAACTAATTCACTAAATGCCAGATAGTACTAGTTTAGCTGGTAAATAGAAAAAGCAATATTCACCCAGATTGAGCATGACAAAGTCAAGCTTTTAATAGTATAAAGAAATGCTGGTGGAAAAATATCCACATTTTATTCTTGTCTCCTCTGATATTTGCTGTCCTCCATAGTTAATATTTATCCTAACAATGGGTTTAATATTGCTTCAAGAAAGAGATGATATAATGAAAGAAACTACATATCAAGCATGTGTAATATCAGTTTGTTCTCTAAATGATAAAATTCTAATGTCCTTTATAAAGTTTATAATCCTTATTTTTAATGATAAAGTCTAATCTACTAAGTGAGATTTATTATCCTTTGTTACACTTTAAGTTTCGTATATTGTTCACTCATTAAATTTAATTTTACGAGTTAATAACAGGGCTATATTTTTATGAATGTATTTTGATATAATTGCTACTCTCTATTTAATAATAGTATAACCTTGCAATTAAACAATTTGCTTTACCCATACAAAAGGTTTCCATGAGATATCCTTTTTTTTCAGTCCACTGAATTGCGACGCATTCTTAGGTGAAACTACTTGCCTTTTCATCACACTCTCTTATCCCTTCATTTAATGCACACTTAAGTGTTCTCCTGAGCTTTGTATGTTTGATGGCAGGTTTGCAAGGTTCAAAACATTTGATTTGTTGGGTGCTGCCTTTTGGAAATGGAAAGGACATAAGAAAAATTAGTGTTGCTTCTGAAGACTTGAATGGAATATAAATTGTCTTTCATAGCCAATATAAACCTGTGAGCGCTGTGCCTCTGCAGGATAATGATGGAGATGCTTTAAAGGACAATAATTCAAGTTTCTGTTTTTTGATGAACGGTTGTCTTCCTTTAATTGTACCAGACTCGTAAAATAAGTTATGTAGTCTTTTACTACTAAGTTTTGTAGCCTCTCACTACTAACTTATGTAGTCATTCCAGAGTCCTGTCTGAAGTGCAAAGTCTACTCATCAAATCTGTAATCAGGCATTGCTTGTGTAATGGCCTGAAGCACTGTGGCACAACTGAGTTTTTACATCAGTGTTACAGCCTGTCTGAGAGGGACTACTGCATATTTCTGATAAGTTTTTCAGGGACCCTCTCTCCTTGTTTGTTGTCAGAGCTGCTTTATCTGTGAAACACTTTTCTCTCCCCTAGCAGCTTGAAAATCCTTAGAGCATATTCCCATTAGAAGAGGGACTTATACACAGTGTGATGACATCAACTCTTCTTCAGAAAAAACCCAACCAAACAAACAAAAACCAAGACAAACACAATCAAACAAACAAACAAAACCCAAACCCATAGTGTAGGTAACATAGCACTGAAGAGCTTTCAGGAAATTCTTTACTAAAAATTGTCTGCCAGATGATTTATGTTACGGGGAAAAAAGTGGTAGGGAAAGAGTAAGGCAAGAATTAACAAAGCATAAAGCCCCAAGTCTTGAAAATGTAAAACTGGTATCTACCTGAGCTGTATGAGGGAAGCAAACCACATTCTCTTTCACCCTTACCTCTTCTGAAAACATCTTCTGCCAAAGGTGGGAAGGAAAATTTGCCTGTGTGTCCATTTGATGATACCATTTGGTTTATTTGTAAATTCATCACTCTTTCACTTACACCTATTCATATTTGTAGTTCTTCAGCAGCTGACAAGCAGTAACCAGAACACGTACATGACAGCACAGCTTACCTACTCCAACTTGAAATCTTGGTTAATGGCTGAGTTCTTAACTAAGTTTTCCTGCCTTCTGTTCAGTTTTTACATCAAAGACTGCATATTGCATCCAGATTTTGATAATGTAAGGCAACACTTCAGCCAAATAGCCTCTATGGGTAAGGCAGAAACATTTTTTAGTTTCTAGGGCAATTAATTAGACATCTGCACTGTCACTCCCACACTTAAATTAATCTCCATATGTTCAGTTATCATGATGGGGGGTGGGAGGGGAAGAAGAAACTGAAACAAAAAATCATAGCCACAGATCTGCAGTATATTTTTCATACACCTAAATTTCTGTCAGCATGTTGGGATTTCATAACCTCTTTATTACATGCTTAACTAACCAGCACACCTCATAATTTCCACACAAACAATGGCCCTGTCACTTTTCATCATACATTTAAAATAGAGGGGGGGAAAAAAAGTCTCGCTCATGAGATTTTAGTACTTTTATCACATGAAGTTTAGCTACTATTTACCTGTGAAATACTACTTCCAATTCAAATGGCACTTCTCAAACTACTTGTTTTGTGATATATTGTCTTCAGTTCTTTCAATTTCTTGTTTCATTTCCTTGTTAATTTGGAAAGCAAAATCCATACATTCTTGCTAATTTTTCTGAATTGCCAAGGTTCTAATAGGTCTTGTTGGAAACCCTTTTAGAGCACTTTTAACTTAAGTGTCTTGTGTGATGAGTGGCCTCAAGTTAAAAAAGTAATACGAAAAGATGTCTAAACTGCTGAAACATTTTAACACAGGAAATGTTAAGAACTAGCAGCTAGTGAAATGTAGAAATATATCTATGCTTGTGTATGCTTGGCCTGATACGGTTGTTTTCTTTATGTAACATTCCTGTGTTTTAAGACATTAAGTATGTTCCCAGTCAAAAGTTCAGGGCCTCTCCTACAGTGTTTCAGTTGCACAAGACTCGGTCTGACTGATCAGTGCATATGAGGGAACAGACTGTACTGTTGTGTGGGGTCAGCCTGGGATCCCATGGCTGATCTCATGGTGCTGTGCATGTGTTGGTGGTAGAAAGGTGTTGATAATACAGCAGTGTTTGGCCACTGCTGAGCAGTGCTGGCACAGCACAGAGGCTGTCTCTCCAACATTCTCCTCTCACCAGCC